>CM046867.1:26518284-27028470 GCA_025617745.1 Heliocidaris erythrogramma
GTTTAAATGACCCTAGTAAATGACAAACCCTAAAATATGTAAATAAGTATATTTTTCAAAATGAAATACAGAAGTATGTATTAAGTCTAAATGAACAAATCACATGTAAATCTGAAATGGCCTTGATACAGAATAATAGAGTTTCCTAAAATCTATTTCCTTTATATACATTATGTATTCATAATTAAATCATTATTTACAGTGAATTTGATGATATACACATGTATATTGTATTTCAAATGTCAATTCCCTCTTGTAGTTTGATATGATTGTATTAGCATTATTGTGATAGGTTACAAAAAAAAATGTTTGAAACATTCCTGTTTTATCATGTATTGAAAGGCATTTATTGATTAAATGCAACAAGAATGATGGAAATATGAAACATTGTGATTTACTTCCAAAGGATGATATTACAAAGATATATTTTGCTCATCCTTTCACCTTTTTGGGGGGCATAATTACGTAGTTCTTTTGAAGAGTTTTAATCAATGTTATTTTCAGAAAGAAATGTTTTCTTTCTTCAGAATCATCAGTGCTGTATTATAAACCAATGATTAAAGATTCTAATATAATTTATTTTGTAATTCGCTAAATAAGGAATTTTGTGTTGTTTTCATTATAGTGGAGTACACTATAAATTGTTTTATTGTTTCCAAGAAAGCAAGAGGAATATATATTGTCTGTTGAGAGCACCCTTCTGTATCAAAAGATGTGAGTTAATGCCCTTCTGGCTCTCAGCATAAAATATTAGGAAAGAACAGAGATATAATTAGAAGGAGAGAGAGAGAGGGGGGGGGGGGGGAGGTAGGGGACAGACAGGGTTATGGGGAGAGAGAGAGAGCGAGATGTCTGGATCTATATAATCGATCATTAATTAGTGGCAGGTAGAACCCATGTCTGCATGAAAATTTTCTGTCATATGTGACTATTAAATCTGTATTCTGTCATACTGTACGATTTGTATGTTTGCAATAAACCATTGCAGACTAATGAAGATAGAAAAACAGCTTGATGAAATACTTTCAATGATGAAGCAAAGTATGGAGTCGGACAATAGCTCAAAAGAACTGTCAAGACGGGTGCCAGCTGAAAAGAAGAAAAGGAAAGGAAAGAACAAAGTAGATGGAGCTTGTGCAGTTCCACAAGGTTTGGGATGGCCACAGAGTGAGGACCGGAGTGAGGATTGTGTCAACAAGATTGTCATTGCTGCAAGTGGAATGAGCAAAGAGTTAATTTCACACAGATAGTTGCAAACTTATGTGGAAAAGGAGATTGGGAATACAAAGTGAGAAAGAAGCAAAGTTTTGATCAGCTCCAAGCAAATTGGGAAGTCATCAGGACATATTGGAAAGACATGATGGGTGAACACTGCAAAATGACACTCATCATTACATCGTGTGTTGAGAGCCAGAAGGGCGTTAACTCATATGTTTTTACACAGAGTTAACGCCCTTCTGGCTCTCAACACATGATGTAATGATGAGTGTGGGCCGCATGCTCCAGCAACAGTTGTTTTGCAGTCATTTTCTAAGACTGACCAAATTCCAAATTCCTTCAAAATTCGCCCCGGGGGGGGGGGGGGGGGGGTTATGGGGGTCCAGTTCCCTCCATAATTCCCTGGGAAGCAAAAAAAAAAAAGAAAAAAAAAAGAGGTCTTCATTCCAAAAGGGGGGGGGGGGGCACAGTCGAGAAAATGCTGGATCCTCTATGGTCAAAATGCATACTTTTCTTCCAACAGGGGGGGGGGGGGGGGCACGAGCCGGAAGTGCCCCCCCCCCAGATCTGCCAATGGGTGGGGGATGTTTTATATGACATTTAATTACTTCACACTACTTCACAGTTGAAAAGTTAATTGATATATGAGGGTCCACTTGGAATATCAAATTCAATCATGTTTTTATTTCATTGCTGACAATTCGGATATATGGGATATTTTGTTTCATGTCTGCTGGTTATGGTGAAGATATGTTTGTTTCTTTATTACAGGATATATAGGATATACTCATTGGTGATTTTATTTGAGTGGATTTTATACCGGGGTAAAAGGAAGGAAAGATGTGCGTCAAACAGCAGTTTGGCTTCCCTTATAACATCATTCTTCGCCATTTATTCCACCCAAAAATGAAAGAAGAAAATCACTCCAATAAATATTTACTTTACTTCTGTGTCATTAAATAAGTACAGTAATGACCAAATAACAAATTGTCATATCATGTCTATTGTTAGCAGGCTGGAAAATATCTACATAGTGTGGAATTGTCTGAAGAATATTTTCATTTTTTTTCTTCTTGACATTCATATACTTGTACGGAGAAACATTATTCCATAATGAAGAAGGAATTTCACGAATTTGTTTATGAGAAGATCTATTTTGTTACTAAAATTTCAAAGTGGCCTGTTGGTCATACATGTTTACCTAGAATGTTGATATTTTACCCTTACCATCTAGGGAAATTTGGCAGAGTATGTAATTTCATTGTAGAAACTTACCTTACACTGGTTTTAAGCAAACATAGAAAAGCAAATAATATTTCAATCATATTATGATTGAAACATTACTTTTATAAAATTAAATAGTGCAATAAAGAAACAAAGGGTCACAGAGGTCAAGTTAGATGGATTAGATCATAAGAGCTTTCTTTTAATTGCAGATGTACGTGTATGTATAGCACTTGTAGCACTTGATACAAAATAACCTCTCTTAGCACTTTACAGATTATTGTTACGGTAGCTGGCTATTGGCTTCATATTCATGCACATTCACTATCTCCACTCCTTGGGGAATATTCCTACGCTATGATCGCATTGGCTTCATTTTCCTATCGGGTTCCCATTACTCTCCTGGTTACAGAGTGGCAAATGAGACTAATATGTCTTGCCAATTAAAGGACATTAGCATGCTGAGGCTTGAACCCAAAACCTTCACATACGTGTAGGTCTTCATTCAAAGTGTTCAAACCACTTGACTATGACACTTTCAAATTGTTATCCAACCCATAAAGCTCCCGTTATTATGATAAAATGTATGGAATAAATGGGGGCAAACCTCTAACTTCATTCTCAAGAAGAATTCTTAATTGTTATGTCATTGTCAGTTTTCTTGAGTGTGAAATATATTTTGAAGTGAGCTTCTGAATATGATCAGATGATTCAGATCTCAAGCCTATGTTCCTCCTATTTGAAAGTCAGCTAATATCATTCTTATTCCCAAAGAGAACCCACCTGTTTCAACTGAAAATCACTTGAGACCCATTTCAATGACACAGGTTCTAGGAAAAGTTCTTGAGAATTTCATTCATGAATAAATTTGAAAAGAGTATTTACCCCACCTTGATAAGAGTCAGTTTTGTACTACCTGGTTCTTCATCTACCTTGGCCCTTCTTTATCTCAGTCATCATTGGTAGTGGTACCACGAAACAGATGCTAAGAGGCAAGCGATTAGAGTGTTACTAGTTGACTTCCAAAAGCCTTCGACCGGATAAACCATGAGGTACTTTGATAAACTTGTTAGTATCGGGATTAATAAAATAAAGTTGGATAAGATCCTTCGTGTGTCAGAGACAACAGAGAGTAAAGCTTGGTCAAAATACATCCGAATGGGCATACTCTTACGGAGGTGTAGCTCAAGGGACCAAACTTGGACCTCTTTTGTTTGTTACTATGTTGTTAGATCTGAAATTCGACCCATGGTTAATCATGTAGATGACACCACTGTATATGATGTGTGTAACCTCAGCAGTCAGGATTCCCTTTAGTGTGCATTGGATGAATTAGTCACGTGGTAAAAGGATAATGATATGCGAATTAACTCTAAGAAAACTAAAGAAATGGTGATTACACTTTACTAAAGACGAACTGACACACCCACTTACCATTCAGGCCCAAACACTATTAAGTGTACTATTAAACTAAGGAAACAAAATTGTTAGGTCGGACTTTGGATGAATTACCGATTGAAGTGGGATACCAATATTGATGTAATTTACTTGAAAGCTGCAAGACGGTGTATACGCTATACTTGAGTATGCATGTCAAGTCATTCATGGCGGTCTAACTAGTAAACAGAGTTTATGGAATCGGTTCAAAAACGTGCCTTATATACGAATCATCATCCCGCAGCTGTCGTATACCGATGCGCTATTTGAGTTAAACTTAGAATCACTATCAGTATCAGACCGCAGGAGAAACATATTGTGTGTACTTATTTACCAAAATCTGTCCAAATACAGACCATACACTGAATTACCTTCTCCCACAAAAAGAGAGAAGTGTATGCTATCAGAAACAGAAAACATTTCTCACTGCCTTTGTGCAAAACCAAAAGGTACGAGGAGAGTTTTATCCCATGGTGTTTGTATAACTTACAATAAGCATGATGTATAATGGCTCATGTCGCACGGTGCTTCTGTTATAGAGTGGGTCCCAGAGAAACGAAACCGAGAGGTCAGAGCTTTCGCACTTCGCGCGGGAGGGGAGTTGTTGTTCTTGTTGTTCTTCTTGTTCTGCTTCTTGTTCTGCTTCTTCTTCTTCTTCTTCTTCTCCTCCTCCTCCTTTTCCTTCTTTTTCTCGTACTTCATTTTTATTTTTTCTGTTTTTTTTCTTCTTTCTTCATCTTTTTTTCCAGTAGACCCTCTGATTATCATTCTTTGTCTTCCTCTTCCTCATCATCCTCTGGCTCCTACCTTTTTTGGTCTTATATATACTTCACCTTCTCACATTTTTCAAGTTCTTTCTTCATCTTCTTTTCCCAGTAGACCCTTTAATTACCTTCCTCATTATTCCCCTGCTCCTAATTATTTCTTCCATTTTTCCTCTGCTTCGTCGTCCTCCTCCCCTTTTTCTTTTCTTCTTCTTTTCCTTCTCCTTAGTTCTTCTTTCCTTCATTCATCTTCAACTTTAATTCTCATTCGTCTTCCCACTATAATTGCTCCTCATCCTCGGTTCGTGCTAGCTTTTTCTAAATATATCTCGGCTTCTCTCCCCCCCCCCCCTTTCCTCTTCTTTATATGTTCTTCTTTTCCCTCTTTTTCTCTTTCTCTTCTGTTTCATTTTCTGTCTGTCTCTCTCTCTCTCTTCTTCTTTGCTTTGTTTTGGGAGTGTGCCTCCGGTGTGCCTCTTGATTCCCTCTATGGCGCCGTCCGCCCATCATCGGTCGAGGCGACGCGACCTCCAGGCATGGCAGAACTCTCGCGATATTTCGCTCCGGCTCCGATATCGTTATCGAGAAAGTGGGCAATTTTGGCAGGCTAGGCCGAAAGAAAAAATAAGAGATGCTGTTTACTGGGCTACTTTTAGCGACCAATAAGACTTCCGGTCCGCGACCAATAAGACTTCCGGTGTCTGCTTATGCGGAAAACAATAGGATTTGGCGGTATGGTGTCTTCAAATGTTCCAATCGAAAATGAAAGTGTAACATGGGTGATAGAGATGATAAACTTGAAATAAAAAATATTACTCAACACTCTGATGTGAAGGTAAACTGTGTCATATTCTAGCAGAAAACATTTCCTTTAAGGTGATAGAATAAAAGAGCTGAAAGCTTTCGATTTCAATATATTTAAGATTGCTTTTTTTAATTGATACATCCCAAATCCACGCAAATTGTTTTAACTTTGAAGGCTTTTAAAACTGTCGTACGACATTTTAACTAAATAATGGCTTATATGACATTAAAGCTGAATAGTTGCTCTTTACTCTCATGTAGGTCACATGCCGAAACTTTTTGTCTGGGTCTTACTGTTTTAAATTGAAATCAGTGCTCAAAACAGTATACCGGATGTCTTATCCGCACAGTACACACGGAAATGTACAGAATTCGTTTTTACCTTTTACACGGAAATGGACGAAATGCGTTTTTAACTTTCAGGGCTTTTAAAACTATCGTTTGACATTTTAACTAACTAGTGATTTATATGAGATTAAAGCTGAATAGTTGCTTTTTACTCTCATATAGGTCACATGCCGAAACTTTTTGTCTGGGTCTTACTGTTTTAAATTGAATCCAATGCTCAAAACAGCATACCGGACGTCTTATTCGCATAGTACACACGGAAATGGACGAAATGCGTTTTAAATTTCAGGGCTTTTAAAACTATCGTATGACATTTTAACTAAACAATGACTTATTTGAGGTGAAAGCTGGATAGTTGCTCTTTACTCTCATGTAGATCACATGCCGAAACCTTTCGTCTAGGTCATACTGTTTTAAATTGAATCCAAGGCTGTAACTGGCATACGGGAGGTCTTATCCGCACAGTACACACGGAAATGGACGAAATGCGTTTTTAACTTTCAGGGCTTTTAAAACTATCGTATGACATTTTAACTAAATAATGACTTATATGAGATGAAAGCTGAATAGTTGTTCTTTACTCTCATATAGGTCACATGCCGAAACTTTTTGTCTGGGTCTTACTGTTTTAAATTGAATCCAATGCTCAAAACAGCATACCGGACGTCTTATTCGCATAGTACACACGGAAATGGACGAAATGCGTTTTTAAATTTCAGGGCTTTTAAAACTATCGTATGACATTTTAACTAAATAATGACCTATATGAGATGAAAGCTGAAAAGTTGCTCTTTACTCTCATGTAGGTCACATGCCGAAACTTTTTGTCTGGGTCTTACTGTTTTAAATTGAATCCAATGCTGTAACCGGCATAAGGGAGGTCTTATCCGCATAGTACACACGGAAATGGACGAAATGCGTTTTTAACTTTCAGGGCTTTTAAAACTATCGTATGACATTTTAACTAAATAATGACCTATATGAGATGAAAGCTGAACAGTTGCTCTTTACTCTCATATAGGTCACATGCCGAAACTTTTTGTCTGGGTCTTACTGTTTTAAATTGAATCCAAGGCTGTAACCGGCATACGGGAGGTCTTATCCGCACAGTACACACGGAAATGGACGAAATGCGTTTTTATCTTTTAATGCTTTTTAAACTATCCTATGACATTTTAACTAAATAATGACTTATATGAGATGAAAGCTGAACAGTTGCTCTTTACTCTCATATAGGTCACATGCCGAAACTTTTTGTCTGGGTCTTACTGTTTTAAATTGAAAATCAGGGCTCAAAACGTCATACCGGAGGTCTTATCCGCACAATATAGCGGAAATGTACAGAATTTGTTTTTAAATTTAAAGCCTTTTAAAACTATCGTATGACATTTTAACTAAATAATGGCTAATATGAGATGAAAGCTGAATAGTTGCTCTTTACTCTCATATAGGTCACATGCCGAAACTTTTTGTCTGGGTCTTACTGTTTTAAATTGAATCCAATGCTCAAAACAGCATACCGGACGTCTTATTCGCATAGTACACACGGAAATGGACGAAATGCGTTTTTAAATTTCAGGGCTTTTAAAACTATCGTATGACATTTTAACTAAATAATGACCTATATGAGATGAAAGCTGAAAAGTTGCTCTTTACTCTCATGTAGGTCACATGCCGAAACTTTTTGTCTGGGTCTTACTGTTTTAAATTGAAATCAAGGCTCAAAACGTCATACCGGAGGTCTTATCCGCACAATATAGCGGAAATGGACGAAATGCGTTTTTAACTTTCAGGGCTTTTAAAACTATCGTATGACATTTTAACTAAATAATGACTTATATGAGATGAAAGCTGAATAGTTGTTCTTTACTCTCATGTAGGTCACATGCCGAAACTTTTTGTCTGGGTCTTACTGTTTTAAATTGAAATCAGGGCTCAAAACGTCATACCGGAGGTCTTATCCGCACAATATAGCGGAAATGTACAGAATTCGTTTTTAAATTTAAAGCCTTTTAAAACTATCGTATGACATTTTAACTAAATAATGACCTATATGAAATGAAAGCTGAATAGTTGCTCTTTACTCTCATATAGGTCACATGCCGAAACTTTTTGTCTGGGTCTTACTGTTTTAAATTGAATCCAAGGCTCTTACCGGCATACGGGAGGTCTTATCCGCACAGTACGGAAATGGACGAAATGCGTTTTTATCTTTTAATGCTTTTTAAACTATCGTATGACATTTTAACTAAATAATGACATATATGAGATGAAAGCTGAATAGTTGTTCTTTACTCTCATTATAAGTCACATGCCGAAACTTTTTGTCTGGGTCTTATTGTTTTAAAGTGAATTCAGGGCCCAAAGCAGCGTACCGGAGGTCTTATACAGAATTCGTTTTTAAATTTAAAGCCTTTTAAAACTATCGTATGACATTTTAACTCAAGAATGATTCATATGAGTTTAAAGCTGAATAGTTGTTTTTTACTCTCATATATGTCACATGCCGAAACTTTTTGTCTAGGCCTTACTGTTTTAAATTGAATTCAGGGCAGTAACCGGCATACCCGCTGTTTTCCGCACAGTGTTGAATCGAAAGTAAAATCAAGTTGGACATGTTTTATAACTTTGATTGTCGTGAAGAGCATTGTATGAAATTATAAATAAATAATGGCATACATATTAAGGTAAATGTTGAAGAATTTCTATTTACAACTTCATGTACTCAGAACATGAACAAAATTAATTTAACCTCTTACATTCTCAAAAATCAGGGGCCGCGGAGCGGCTTTTGAAAGTGGGGGGGGGGGGGGGGGGGGGCTGATTTGATTTCACTCATTAATGACAATTTTCGAACCTTTTTGCTGAGGTTTTATGAATCGTGTCTACTCCAAAAAGTGGGGGAGGAGGGGGCTGCAGCCCCGGTTCCGCGGCCGATGCATAATTATATGTCAGGTACCGAAGGATTTTTTTTCTGCTTCTTACTGTAGCAAATTGAAATCTGGCTTTAAACTATAGAATATTGGCAGTTTTGTGTTGAGTAGATAAATCCTAAAAATCTTAGAAGTTGAGGTAAATCGAAATGATAAGAAAGGGATTTGAACTTTCAAAATCCAAATCAGAATTCAGTGGGAGCAAAAGGAGAAAGGACGCAACCATAGGGGGCTTAAATCAGGGGCGGATCCAGGATTTAGTAGGGGGGGGGGCACAATCGACAAAAGGGCGGATCCTCTATGGTCAAAATGTATACTTTTCTTCCGGGGGGGACGGGCCGGAAGTGCCCCCTGGATCTGCCAATGCTTAAAGTATAAAAGGGAGGACAGTTTTTTTTTTCCATTCAAATATTGTTTAGTAAAAATTGAGTAAAATGAAAAGAGAAAGAAAGTTTAATCTTCAAGGCATATCACCGGACACCGGGGAGGGGAGGGGGTAAGATTTTTGGGCCACAAAGGAGTCGAGGGGGGGGGGGCACACCCCGCCCTTCTCACAACGTTTTATTGGTTACATCCCTATAGCTAGAAGGTCCGATAGCCAGTAGCGGGCCGATAGACCGACACCTAATAGATATAAGGTTCGATAGACCGAATGTACGAGAGGGTCCGATAGATAGACGGTTCGACAGACCGAATGTACGAGAGGGTCCGATAGTCCGAAGGTTCAGTAGGGGTCCGATAGTTAGAAGGTCCGATAGACCGACAATAACGCAAAAAGGGTAAAATAAGTGGATACAATAAGCTTTTAATAGTTTTATCTCATAAAAGGAAAAGGGTAATGCCTTGTGTTCTTCTATGTGTATTGTAATAAACCGATGCACTAGGTCTGTAGGCCTACCCCCCCCCCCCCAAAAAAAAAAAGAAAATACAAAAATGGGGAATCAGAGCATCATCATCATCACCATGGGGCGGGGGTGGTCCACCCATGCAGCTCAGCCCCTCCCCCACCCCCCCCCCCCCGTTAATTTTGCCACTAAACCGATGTATTGGCAATGGGGAACGCTGACCATTTTTTGAAACATGGAAATCTAATTATATGGTGCACACTAAACCCCGAGGCCCATCATGCCCGAAGCATTTTTTTTCTAGTGGAGCAAGCTGAGGAAAGTGCGTCCCCTTCTAACACAAGTGTTATTTTTTAAATAAAGAAATCTTATGGGGTGCACACTTTATAGTTGAATTTTCATTAAAAGTAACAAAAGATAAGATTCTGATTACAAAATATTCTGACGGATAAAAATGAAATTGTTTCAATTAGGCCCTACCACCTTCTTGGGAGGGGGGCGTTTGCATTTTTTTTTGGAGGGTTGTCAGGTGATATTTTCCTACTACCTATGATGTCAGCTGTTATGCTTTTTTGAATGTTCACCGACTACACCCATACTAATACCTTTTGGCAAATTTTAGTCTGTGGACTTTGGGGGGGGATTCGAGAATAGTCGGATACCTCACTGCCCGAATATTATGATATTCGGGCTTCTTGTTGCTGCAGGACATAAGAGGTGCTTGCTGCAAGAAACAATCTAGGCCTAGTTTCTTGATTGTATGAACGAGCAAAGCGAGCGAACGAGAGAGAGAGGGGGGGGTAGTGAGAGGTGTGAGGTAACATGACAATGAAAGAAAGAATACATTTTGTAAAAAAAAAATATGTGTATAATATTTGTTGACGTCAGGCACAAACAGGCCTACGCCCAGAGAGTCACACAAAGGCATAAAGTCCTCCCCAAGCGGACAACCTAAAAAGATGATGAGATAGAGTGAGCATGGACTGATAATAATAATAAATCATTTAAAAGCGCAGAAACTATTTCTATATATTCCACTGAGTTAAAAAGCTCTTAAATGCCTTTGCTGCATAATGCTGATAATTGTGATGATTTTAATGGAGGTTTATTACCTAAATCAAATTCCATTTTGCATCACCCATGCAGTTGGAATCCTTAGCTCACCCAGTTAGGCCTGGTACCCTCTTGCTGCTCCGTTCACCGACAATTTGAGGGACAAGCCCAGTCGGCACATCACTCACATGCAGGAGGCCAGGAGCTCTAGCACTTAATGCCACCAGGCCCCAGATGGGCGGCCAACGAGACCGATTGGCAATAACAAAATAAGTTTATACATAATTATAAAGGATAAGAAACAAATCGCATATTCATATTTTACAATTTATATCACTCTATGTAATGAGCTAAAAAATACTTTTGTCACTGTAATTGTTATCTGTCATACGATAGTTTAAAAAGAATTAAAAGATAAAAACGCATTTCATCCATTTCCGTGTGTACTGCATAAGACGGCCCGTATGCCGGTTACAGCCTTGGATTCAATTTAAAACAGTAAGACCCAGACAAAAAGTTTCGGCATGTGACCTACATGAGAGTAAAGAGCAACTATTCAGCTTTCATCTCATATAAGTCATTATTTAGTTAAAATGTCATAGGATAGTTTAAAAAGCATTAAAAGATAAAAACGAATTCTGTACATTTCCGCTATATTGTGCGGATAAGACCTCCGGTATACTGTTTTGGGCTCTGATTTCAATTTAAAACAGTAAGACCCAGACAAAAAGTTTCGGCATGTGACCTATATGAGAGTAAAGAGCAACTATTCAGCTTTCATCTCATATAAGCCATTATTTAGTTAAAATGTCATACGATAGTTTTAAAAGCCCTGAAAGTTAAAAACGCATTTCGTCCATTTCCGCTATATTGTGCGGATAAGACCTCCGGTATACTGTTTTGGGCTCTGATTTCAATTTAAAACAGTAAGACCCAGACAAAAAGTTTCGGCATGTGACCTATATGAGAGTAAAGAACAACTATTCAGCTTTCATCTCATATAAGCCATTATTTAGTTAAAATGTCATACGATAGTTTTAAAAGCCCTGAAAGTTAAAAACGCATTTCGTCCATTTCCGTGTGTACTGTGCGGATATGACGGCCCGTATGCCGGTTACAGCCTTGGATTCAATTTAAAACAGTAAGACCCAGACAAAAAGTTTCGGCATGTGACCTATATGAGAGTAAAGAGCAACTATTCAGCTTTAACCTCATATGAATCATTATTTAGTTAAAATGTCATACGATAGTTTTAAAAGCCCTGAAAGTTAAAAACGCATTTCGTCCATTTCCGTGTGTACTGTGCGGATAAGACCTCCCGTATGCCAGTTACAACCTTGGATTCAATTTAAAACAGTAAGACCCAGACAAAAAGTTTCGGCATGTGACCTACATGAGAGTAAAGAGCAACTATTCAGCTTTCATCTCATATAAGTCATTATTTAGTTAAAATGTCATACGATAGTTTTAAAAGGCTTTAAAGGTAAAAACGGATTTTGTACATTTCCGCTATATTGTGCGGATAAGACCCCCGGTATGACGTTTTGAGCCCTGATTTCAATTTAAAACAGTAAGACCCAGACAAAAAGTTTCGGCATGTGACCTACATGAGAGTAAAGAACAACTATTCAGCTTTCATCTCATATAAGTCATTATTTAGTTAAAATGTCATACGATAGTTTTAAAAGCCCTGAAAGTTAAAAACGCATTTCGTCCATTTCCGCTATATTGTGCGGATAAGACCTCCGGTATGATGTTTTGAGCCTTGATTTCAATTTAAAACAGTAAGACCCAGACAAAAAGTTTCGGCATGTGACCTATATGAGAGTAAAGAACAACTATTCAGCTTTCATCTCATATTAGCCATTATTTAGTTAAAATGTCATACGATAGTTTTAAAAGGCTTTAAATTTAAAAACAAATTCTGTACATTTCCGCTATATTGTGCGGATAAGACCTCCGGTATGACGTTTCGAGCCCTAATTTCAATTTAAAACAGTAAGACCCAGACAAAAAGTTTCGGCATGTGACCTATATGAGAGTAAAGAGCAACTATTCAGCTTTAATATCATATAAGTCATTATTTAGTTAAAATGTCATACGATAGTTTTAAAAGCCCTGAAAGTTAAAAACGAATTCTGGACATTTCCGCTCTATTGTGCGGATAAGACCTCCGGTATGACGTTTCGAGCCCTAATTTCAATTTAAAACAGTAAGACCCAGACAAAAAGTTTCGGCATGTGACCTATATGAGAGTAAAGATCAACTATTCAGCTTTGATCTCATGTAGGTCATTATTTAGTTAAAATGTCATACAATAGTTTTAAAAGCCCTGAAAGTTAAAAACGAATTCTGTACATTTCCGCTATATTATGCGGATAAGACCTCCGGTATGAGGTTTCGAGCCCTAATTTCAATTTAAAACAGTAAGACCCAGACAAAAAGTTTCGGCATGTGACCTATATGAGAGTAAAGATCAACTATTCAGCTTTGATCTCATGTAGGTCATTATTTAGTTAAAATGTCATACGATAGTTTTAAAAGCCCTGAAAGTTAAAAACGAATTCTGTACATTTCCGCTATATTATGCGGATAAGACCTCCGGTATGAGGTTTCGAGCCCTAATTTCAATTTAAAACAGTAAGACCCAGACAAAAAGTTTCGGCATGTGACCTATATGAGATTAAAGATCAACTATTCAGCTTTGATCTCATGTAGGTCATTATTTAGTTAAAATGTCATACGATAGTTTTAAAAGGCTTTAAAGTTAAAAACGAATTCTGGACATTTCCGCTCTATTGTGCGGATAAGACCTCCGGTATGACGTTTTCAGCCCTAACTTCACTTTAAAACAGTAAGACCCAGACAAAAAGTTTCGGCATGTGACCTATATGAGATTAAAGATCAACTATTCAGCTTTGATCTCATGTAGGTCATTATTTAGTTAAAATGTCATACGATAGTTTTAAAAGGCTTTAAAGTTAAAAACGAATTCTGTACATTTCCGCTATATTATGCGGATAAGACCTCCGGTATGACGTTTTAAGCCCTAATTTCACTTTAAAACAGTAAGACCCAGACAAAAAGTTTCGGCATGTGACCTATATGAGAGTAAAGAGCAACTATCCAGCTTTCATCTCATATAAGTCATTGTTTAGTTAAAATGTCATACGATAGTTTAAAAAGCATTAAAAAATAAAAACGCATTTCGTCCATTTCCGCGTGTACTCTGCGGATAAGACCTCCCGTATGCCAGTTACAGCCTTGGATTAAACTTAAAACAGTAAGACCCAGACAAAAAGTTTCGGCATGTAACCTACATGAGAGTAAATAGCAACTATTCAGCTTTCATCTCATATAGGTCATTGTTTAATTAAAATGTTATACGATAGTTTTAAAAGCATTCCAATCTAGTCTTTCATTCCCATTGACGTTATCGCCAACCGAGATCCGCAAAATTTTCTTTTTCCTTTTTGATTTGAGATTTTGACGACACTATAAACTCTTTTATTGGTCCGCTGGCTTCCCTTATTGGTCGCTGGCTTAATCGAGCTACCTTTGGCGACCACTCCAGCGACCACTCGGGGGCACCGAAGCGTGACGCGGCCGAGAACAATAGAAAATCGCTCTACGGTGTCCTCAAAAGAGACAAAACAAAACGAAAAAAATATTGACACCGTAAATCCTTTTCGTTACCGGTCGGAAACTTCAATTCAGGTAGGAGGCTTAGTGAGGCGATGCAGAATCGTACTCCGGGATTAATGAGCGCGTGAAATATTAAGCTTTATCATGGTAAATGCCACATACCGGAGCAAGATGTCTGGATCTTACTATTTTAACTTAGTCATTTAGACACCCCCTAAATAACCCGGCTTCCAACGAAGAGTAAGCATAATGATTGCAAAATAAAGTGGTTAAATAAAAGCTCTCTCAAATTTCCATCGACATTTTTTATTCTTAGCTGATTAGCTTTCTGGTAATATATGCCACATACCGGGGCAAGATGTCTGGATCTTACTGTTTAAACTTCAACACGGCACATATTCTGAAAATATTACACTTCGTATTCACAATAGAGCCAGTGCGGTATTACGGGGCTTCACGTTACTCAATAATGAGGTTCGGAAGAAAAAGTGAATAATAAATGCTCGCAAGACATTTCATATTCTTAGCTGATTACACCATGAAATAGAGGGGATATTCAGCTTTAGCATGGTGTAGGTGACTATGCTTAGCAAGTTGTCTGGATCTTACTGCTTAAACTTCAACAAGGCACATATTCTCGAAATAAAAACGCTCGTATTGTATTATGGAGCTTCGTAACTCAATAATGAAGTGCTGAAGGAAGAGTGCTATAAATGTTCGCAAGACATTTTATATTCTTAGCTGATTACAAAATGAAATAGAGGAGATATTCAGCTTTATCATGGTATAGGTCACTATGCTTAGCAAGTTGTCTGGATCTTACTGTTTAAACTTCAACACGGCACATATTCTCAAAATATTACACTTCGTATGAACAATAGCGCCAGTGCGGTATTGCGGGGCTTCACGTTACTCAATAATGAAGTTCGGAAGAAAAAGTGTTATAAACGTTCGCAAGACATTTCATATTCTTAGCTGATTACACCATGAAATAGGAGATATATTCAGCTTTATCATGGTATAGGTCACTATGCTTAGCAAGTTGTCTGGATCTTACTGTTTAAACTTCACCACGGCACATATTCTCCAAATATTACACTCCACATTTAAAACGTTCGTATTGTATTATGGAGCTTCGTAACTCAATAATGAAGTGCTGAAGAAAAAGTGCTATAAACGTTCGCAAGACATTTCATATTCTTAGCTGATTACACCATGAAATAGGAGATATATTCAGCTTTATCATGGTATAGGTCACTATGCTTAGCAAGTTGTCTGGATCTTACTGTTTAAACTTCACCACGGGCACATATTCTCCAAATATTACACTCCACATTTAAAACGTTCGTATTGTATTATGGAGCTTCGTAACTCAATAATGAAGTGCTGAAGAAAAAGTGCTATAAATGTTCGCAAGACCTTTTATATTTTTAGCTGATTACACCATGAAATAGAGGAGATATTCAGCTTTATTATGGTATAGGTCACTATGCTTAGCAAGTTGTCTGGATCTTACTGTTTAAACTTCAACACGGCACATATTCTCGATATTATTACACTCCGCATTAAAGCGCTCGTATTGTATTATGGAGCTTCGTAACTCAATAAAGAAGTTCTGCAGAAAAAGTGTTATAAATGTTCGCAAGACATTTTATATTTTTAGCTGATCACACCATGAAATAGAGGAGATATTCAGCTTTATTATGGTATAGGTCACTATGCTTAGCAAGTTGTCTGGATCTTACTGTTTAAACTTCAACACGGCATATATTCTCGACATTATTACACTTCGCATGAACAATATAGCGCCGGTGCGATATTCTATGCAGCTTCACGTAACTCAATAATGGAGTTCTGCAGAAAAGGTATTATAAATGTTCGCAAGACATTTCATATTCTTAGCTGTTTATACCATGAAAAAGAGGAAATATTCAGCTTTCTCATGGTATAGGTCACTATGCTTAGCAAGTTGTCTGGATCTTACTGTTTAAACTTCAACACGGCATATATTCTCGAAATATTACGCTCCGCATTAGAGCGCTCGTATTGTATTATGGAGCTTCGTAACTCAATAATGAAGTTCTGCAGAAAAAGTGTTATAAATGTTCGCAAGACATTTCATATTCTTAGCTCTTTACACCAAGAAAAAGAGGAGATATTCAGCTTTCTCATGGTATAGGTCACTATGCTTAGCAAGCTGTCTAGATCTTACTGTTTAAACTTCAACACGGCACATATTCTCAAAATATTACACTTCGTATGAACAATAGCGCCAGTGCGGTATTGCGGGGCTTCACGTGACTCAATAATGGAGTTCTGCAGAAAAGGTATTATAAATGTTCGCAAGACATTTCATATTCTTAGCTGTTTATACCATGAAAAAGAGGAAATATTCAGCTTTCTCATGGTATAGGTCACTATGCTTAGCAAGTTGTCTGGATCTTACTGTTTAAACTTCAACACGGCACATATTCTCGATATTATTACACTCCGCATTAAAGCGCTCGTATTGTATTATGGAGCTTCGTAACTCAATAAAGAAGTTCTGCAGAAAAAGTGTTATAAATGTTCGCAAGACATTTTATATTTTTAGCTGATTACACCATGAAATAGAAGAGATATTCAGCTTTATTATGGTATAGGTCACTATGCTTAGCAAGTTGTCTGGATCTTACTGTTTAAACTTCAACACGGCATATATTCTCGACATTATTACACTTCGCATGAACAATATAGCGCCGGTGCGATATTCTATGCAGCTTCACGTAACTCAATAATGGAGTTCTGCAGAAAAGGTATTATAAATGTTCGCAAGACATTTCATATTCTTAGCTGTTTATACCATGAAAAAGAGGAAATATTCAGCTTTCTCATGGTATAGGTCACTATGCTTAGCAAGTTGTCTGGATCTTACTGTTTAAACTTAAACACGGCATATCGTGTGTTGAGAGCCAGAAGGGCGTTAACTCTGTGTTAAAACATATGAGTTAACGCCCTTCTGGCTCTCAACACACGATATATTCTCGATATTATTACGCTTCGCATGAACAATATAGCGCCAGTGCAATATGCAGGTTCACGTAACTCAATAATGAAGTTCTGCAGAAAAGGTGTTATAAATATTCGCAAGACATTTCATATTCTTAGCTGATTACACCATGAAATAGGAGATATATTCAGCTTTATCATGGTATAGGTCACTATGCTTAGCAAGTTGTCTGGATCTTACTGTTTAAACTTCAACACGGCACATATTCTCGATATTATTACACTCCGCATTAAAGCGCTCATATTGTATTATGGAGCTTCGTAACTCAATAAAGAAGTTCTGCAGAAAAAGTGTTATAAATGTTCGCAAGACATTTCATATTCTTAGCTGATTACACCATGAAATAGATGAGAGGCGGTGGAACGTCAGGCTCGGACAATGGAAGTGGTGGTGATGGAGGGGGGGGGGGGGGGTTGTAGAGCCCAGAAATGTAAAAATGTACCATAAATGTAAGAATAACCACGGTTTCCTGACCATTAAAATCCCTAAAATATCGAAAGATCCTAAATTTACCAAAAATGTAAAAACATGTCAACTGCAAAAGTAAAAATTAAACTTAGTGGTTTACTATTGTTTTCCCTTCATATGATCAGTTTACTGTTTACAGGGGCGGGGGAGGGGGTGGGGTCGAGTAGCTGACCAAAATCTTCAACGGCAGGAAAAATCACACATAGTCGCAATAGAACAACAATTTTTAAAATTTATCAGTCTCAAGATGGTGCTTCATATATAACTAAAATTTGAACGTAATTTCTACTCTTGATTCTAGGACAACTATCCCCTGGAAAACTACCCCGCACCAGTGGCGTATCTACCGGGGGGGCAGAGGGGGCACGTTACCCGGGCGGCACTTGAATGAGGCGCAAAAAACGCAAAAAAGAGAAAGAAATGGGGGAAAATAATACAAGAAAAGTATGGTCTTTCAGGGTTATTTGCGCCGCGGTCAATAACAAAATGCGTAAGATATGGTGTTTTATAGGGTTTGAAATGCAAAAATTTTCTAAAGCTCGGTCCCTTTGTTCCCTCGCATAATATTTTTCAGGATCCTGCCATTTAAAGCCACGCCAATGGCGTTTTAAAAGTGTTAACCATTAATTGACTCTAGTTGCTTTGCCCCCCCCCCCCTCCCCCCGCCGCATAAGGCAGGAGCTTGTTAAATTGCGGGACCCGGATGGGATATAAGTGAATAAAAAGCACTTTCAAAGTATAGAACATTCGAAAGAAATCGTAATTTTGCCTTGCTATTGCCTTGCTATATTCCTCAAACATATTTCTTCAGGATTTTCATTGATTTTGCACCCCCAATAAGGAATATTCAAAATATAAAAAAAATCTATAGTTAGGTCGATGTATTCCCTTGGACTTTTTATCTAAGGTTAAAATACATAAGAAATGTCAATTTAAGGGGTAAAAAAAAAGAACTAACAACCCCGGGTTATGTTCACCAAAACTCATTTTCACGTAGTGCCATCATCTCTAACCTAATAACGCTCATCAGTCTGAGTTTGGGCATGGGTGGGGGGGGGGGGGGGGGGTGGGGTGTGCAGATTTGACAGTTTGCCCCGGGCGCAGGAAGACCTGGATACGCCACTGCCCCGGACAACAAACCCCCCTGGACCACTATCCCATAGAACAATTATCCCCAGGACAACTACCCCCAGGACAGCTACCCCAGGATAATTACCCCCCTCCCCCGGACAATTACCCCAGGAAAAATTACATCCCATAAAATGACAATTACACCGATACCCCCCCCCCCCCGAGCAATACTTTAGTCCCCCCCCCCCGATAACTACCCCTTGGACAATTATCCCCCGGACAACTACAACCTGGACAATTATTCCCCCGGACAACCCCAGAATCCGGGGGTAGTTGTCCTGGGGATAATTGTCCTGAGGGGGTAGTTGTCCAGGGGAAGTTGTCCGGGGGTAGTTGTCCGGGGGTATTTATTTACGCGACTTTTAATGATTAAATATGTAATGGTTGCAGTAAAATTACACGCCTGAAACCTGCATGTTATCGTTTCAATTAGTGGTAATCAAAGAAAACACATAACTACGCTATATACGGTACAAGTATAAAATAATAAAAGAAATTAAAATGGAATAAAAATATAAAATGAAATGAAATGATATAAAATAAAATAAAGTAACATCCGAAATCCGAGGGGTGTGGATTGTAAATATATTTTCAGCAGAACAAACAAACAAAATTAATTTTAAAACACTTTCTAAAAATGACTCAGAACGAAATGAACAATGTTCGTCATTTTTTGTGACTGTGGTATGGGTCAATTTTATCAGTCACAAAAGTTACAGAAGAATGCCTTAAGTTCGATTTCAATTCGACAAATGACACACATTATGTGGGGGTATAGGGTGCGTCATTAACATTGGCACGTATAATTTTCTTGTAACAAAAGGTGCCCCTCCCCACTTCCATTGTCCGAGCCCGACGTTCCGCCGCAGTGGCGTATCCAGGGGGTGGCGCAACAGGCGCGCGCCCCTATTGGCCGTCGTTAAAAAAAAACTATCAAAAAAAAAACGTTTTTCATTAAATAGGCTTCAAAATTGGTCACATATAGGATTTTTTTGCATCTCAGTCCTTCTTCAGAAGCAAAAATTTTCCAAAGGGACCCCTCCCCAAGGACAGCGAGAATAATGCCTGGTGCCCCCCCTATTGGGAAATCATGGATACGCCCCTGCGCCGCATTTGTATGCATGAAAATAAAATCTGAAATATCTTCAAATATACAAATCAATATAGTTTATGCATGAACTATGGAGCATTAACCTGTCTAACCACTTTCAATCAAAATGCAAAGAGGGAAAACACTTCCGACGCGAAGTGGGACCTGCAAAACGATTTTTTTCTGGATATCACCATTGGTTCGATAGCCTTTGCCCCCCCCCCCCCCAGCAAAGGTCAAAATAAATCACTTTGTGTCTGTATCTGTGTGTGCGGGGGTGTAACTAGACTATGTGATCCTGTGATTTTGTGTGTCATCCTCCCTGTGCAAGCTGAATATCTCCTCTATTTCATGGTGTAATCAGCTAAGAATATGAAATGTCTTGCGAACATTTATAACACTTTTTCTGCAGAACTTCTTTATTGAGTTACGAAGCTCCATAATACAATACGAGCGCTTTAATGCGGAGTGTAATAATATCGAGAATATATGCCGTGTTGAAGTTTAAACAGTAAGATCCAGACAACTTGCTAAGCATAGTGACCTATACCATGAGAAAGCTGAATATTTCCTCTTTTTCATGGTATAAACAGCTAAGAATATGAAATGTCTTGCGAACATTTATAACACTTTTTCTTCCGAACTTCATTATTGAGTAACGTGAAGCCCCGCAATACCGCACTGGCGCTATTGTTCATACGAAGTGTAATATTTTGAGAATATGTGCCGTGTTGAAGTTTAAACAGTAAGATCCAGACAACTTGCTAAGCATAGTGACCTATACCATAATAAAGCTGAATATCTCCTCTATTTCATGGTGTAATCAGCTAAGAATATGAAATGTCTTGCGAACATTTATAACACTTTTTCTGCAGAACTTCTTTATTGAGTTACGAAGCTCCATAATACTATAGGAACGTTTTAAATGTGGAGTGTAATATTTGGAGAATATGTGCCGTGGTGAAGTTTAAACAGTAAGATCCAGACAACTTGCTAAGCATAGTGACCTATACCATGATAAAGCTGAATATATCTCCTATTTCATGTTGTAATCAGCTAAGAATATGAAATGTCTTGCGAACGTTTATAACACTTTTTCTTCCGAACTTCATTATTGAGTAACGTGAAGCCCCGCAATACCGCACTGGCGCTATTGTTCATACGAAGTGTAATATTTTGAGAATATGTGCCGTGTTGAAGTTTAAACAGTAAGATCCAGACAACTTGCTAAGCATAGTGACCTATACCATGATAAAGCTGAATATCTCCTCTTTTTCTTGGTGTAAAGAGCTAAGAATATGAAATGTCTTGCGAATATTTATAACACCTTTTCTGCAGAACTTCATTATTGAGTCACGTGAACCTGCATATTGCACTGGCGCTATATTGTTCATGCGAAGCGTAATAATATCGAGAATATATGCCGTGTTTAAGTTTAAACAGTAAGATCCAGACAACTTGCTAAGCATAGTGACCTATACCATGAGAAAGCTGAATATTTCCTCTTTTTCATGGTATAAACAGCTAAGAATATGAAATGTCTTGCGAACATTTATAATACCTTTTCTGCAGAACTCCATTATTGAGTCACGTGAAGCCCCGCAATACCGCACTGGCGCTATTGTTCATACGAAGTGTAATATTTTGAGAATATGTGCCGTGTTGAAGTTTAAACAGTAAGATCTAGACAGCTTGCTAAGCATAGTGACCTATACCATGAAAAAGCTGAATATCTCCTCTTTTTCTTGGTGTAAAGAGCTAAGAATATGAAATGTCTTGCGAACATTTATAACACTTTTTCTGCAGAACTTCATTATTGAGTTACGAAGCTCCATAATACAATACGAGCGCTCTAATGCGGAGCGTAATATTTCGAGAATATATGCCGTGTTGAAGTTTAAACAGTAAGATCCAGACAACTTGCTAAGCATAGTGACCTATACCATGAGAAAGCTGAATATTTCCTCTTTTTCATGGTATAAACAGCTAAGAATATGAAATGTCTTGCGAACATTTATAATACCTTTTCTCCAGAACTCCATTATTGAGTTACGTGAAGCTGCATAGAATATCGCACCGGCGCTATATTGTTCATGCGAAGTGTAATAATGTCGAGAATATATGCCGTGTTGAAGTTTAAACAGTAAGATCCAGACAACTTGCTAAGCATAGTGACCTATACCATGAGAAAGTGAATATCTCCTCTTTTTCTTGGTGTAAGAAGCTAAGAATATGAAATGTCTTGCGAATATTTATAACACTTTTTCTGCAGTACTTCATTATCGAGTTACGTGAATTCCTCACTGGCGCTAATGTTCATACGAAGTGTAATATGTCGAGAATATATGCCGTGTTGAAGTTTAAACAGTAAGATCCAGACAACTTGCTAAGCATAGTGACCTATACCATGATAAAGCTGAATATCTCCTCTTTTTCTTGGTGTAAGAAGCTAAGAATATGAAATGTCTTGCGAATATTTATAACACTTTTTCTGCAGAACTTCATTATTGAGTTACGAAGCTCCATAATACAATACGAGCGCTTTAATGCGGAGTGTAATATGTCGAGAATATGTACCGTGTTGAAGTTTAAACAGTAAGATCCACACAACTTGCTAAGCATAGTGACCTATACCATAATAAAGCTGAATATTTCCTCTTTTTCATGGTATAAACAGCTAAGAATATGAAATGTCTTGCGAACATTTATAACACCTTTTCTCCAGAACTCCATTATTGAGTTACGTGAAGCTGCATAGAATATTGCGCTGGCGCTATTGTTCATGCGAAGTGTAATAATATCGAGAATATATGCCGTGTTGAAGTTTAAACAGTAAGATCTAGACAACTTGCTAAGCATAGTGACCTATACCATGAGAAAGCTGAATATCTCCTCTTTTTCTTGGTGTAAAGAGCTAAGAATATGAAATATCTTGCGAACATTTATAACACTTTTTCTGCAGAACTTCATTATTGAGTTACGAAGCTCCATAATACAATACGAGCGCTCTAATGCGGAGCGTAATATTTCGAGAATATATGCCGTGTTGAAGTTTAAACAGTAAGATCCAGACAACTTGCTAAGCATAGTGACCTATACCATGAGAAAGCTGAATATTTCCTCTTTTTCATGGTATAAACAGCTAAGAATATGAAATGTCTTGCGAACATTTATAACACCTTTTCTGCAGAACTCCATTATTGAGTTACGTGAAGCTGCATATAATATTGCGCTGGCGCTATTGTTCATGCGAAGCGTAATAATATCGAGAATATATGCCGTGTTGAAGTTTAAACAGTAAGATCCAGACAACTTGCTAAGCATAGTGACCTATACCATGATAAAGCTGAATATCCCCTCTTTTTCATGGTGTAAAGACCTAAGAATATAAAGTGTCTTGCGAATATTTATAACACCTTTTCTGCAGAACTTCATTATTGAGTTACGTGAACCTGCATAGAATATTGCACTGGCGCTATATTATTCATGCGAAGCGTAATAATATCGAGAATATATGCCGTGTTGAAGTTTAAACAGTAAGATCCAGACAACTTGCTAAGCATAGTGACCTATACCATGATAAAGCTGAATATCCCCTCTTTTTCATGGTATAAACAGCTAAGAATATGAAATGTCTTGCGAACATTTATAACACCTTTTCTGCAGAACTCCATTCTTGAGTTACGTGAAGCTGCATAGAATATTGCGCTGGCGCTATATTGTTCATGCGAAACGTAATAATATCGAGAATATATGCCGTGTTGAAGTTTAAACAGTAAGATACAGACAACTTGCTAAGCATAGTGACCTATACCATGAGAAAGCTGAATATCTCCTCTTTTTCATGGTGTAAAGACCTAAGAATATAAAGTGTCTTGCGAATATTTATAACACCTTTTCTGCAGAACTTCATTATTGAGTTACGTGAACCTGCATAGAATATTGCACTGGCGCTATATTATTCATGCGAAGCGTAATAATATCGAGAATATATGCCGTGTTGAAGTTTAAACAGTAAGATCCAGACAACTTGCTAAGCATAGTGACCTATACCATGATAAAGCTGAATATCCCCTCTTTTTCATGGTATAAACAGCTAAGAATATGAAATGTCTTGCGAACATTTATAACACCTTTTCTGCAGAACTCCATTCTTGAGTTACGTGAAGCTGCATAGAATATTGCACTGGAGCTATATTGTTCATGCGAAGCGTAATAATATCGAGAATATATGCCGTGTTGAAGTTTAAACAGTAAGATCCAGACAACTTGCTAAGCATAGTGACCTATACCATGAGAAAGCTGAATATCTCCTCTTTTTCATGGTATAAACAGCTAAGAATATGAAATGTCTTGCGAACATTTATAATACTTTTTCTCCAGAACTCCATTATTGAGTTACGTGAAGCTGCATAGAATATCGCACCGGCGCTATATTGTTCATGCGAAGTGTAATAATGTCGAGAATATATGCCGTGTTGAAGTTTAAACAGTAAGATCCAGACAATTTGCTAAGCATAGTGACCTATACCATGAGAAAGCTGAATATCTCCTCTTTTTCTTGGTGTAAAGAGCTAAGAATATGAAATGTCTTGCGAATATTTATAACACTTTTTCTGCAGTACTTCATTATCGAGTTACGTGAATTCCTCACTGGCGCTAATGTTCATACGAAGTGTAATATGTCGAGAATATATGCCGTGTTGAGGTTTAAACAGTAAGATCCAGACAACTTGCTAAGCATAGCGACCTATACCATAATAAAGCTAAATATCTCTTCTATTTCATGGTATAAACAGCTAAGAATATGAAATGTCTTGCGAACATCTGTAACACTTGTAATACTAGCTTGATTCATTTTGAATTGAGCGATGTTCTTCGCCTGAAGAACGGTATTCGAATTCTCTCATGAAAGCAATAAATTCCGAATTATTGGTCTGAAATTTTAATAGTTTGGCCCATGCTATTTAAGATGCAACGAAGACTATTTTTAGACCAATTTTCACCCTCTACAGATTCCAAATTTAGTAAATGAATGGTATTACATGATCTTTTTAATTTAGAAATATTTTTCTGTTTTCTGTTGGACGTTTCGGCGACACCCTAATTGGTCGCTGAACTTGTGGTCGCCAGATTCAAGGAGCGGCTGGCTTATTGGTCGCCAGTTTCAAGGAGCGATGCTGTTTGCCTTTTCGACCGACGGTCTCTTCTAAGTGATTGCTTTATTACCTGGAAGTGCTCAGGTATGTGCTTTGAGTAATACTGAATTCTGATTTTTTTATATTAAATTTTGAAGTTGTCGGTACAATATAAAAAAATGCTGGTAGACTAACACGGTACCGACAGGTATGCAAGTCTCTGAGATGGGAGCGAGTGTCGGATAGGTAGGCCTAATAAAGATAGACGGCTTCAGTCCCACATGCTTCAGTTTTTGTTGTAGGCTAATCGAAATTCATTCATAATGATTAATGTTACCTGTTAGTACATGTTTACAACTAAATACAACTAGTGATTTCAGGTTTTCGGCCTTATCGCTGACGAAGTCGGAGGGGTATAGTAGACTAGTAGGCTGCTGTCTGTCCGTCTTTCTAAATTCTGGCCGTCCGTCCGTCCGGTCCGTAACAAATCTTATGTTATGAACACTGCCACTGCCTTTTCCTTTCGATAACTTTAGAGTTTAGTAATGTTTGACAGATTTTAATAAAATTTGATATGAAGGTACATGGTATCAATATACAGCCGAAGTTTGATTTCAGAGTATGTAGGTCAAAGGTCAAAGCTCATAGGCATAGCTCATTAAATACGCGAAAATGGCTAATGTCTAAACTCTAATGACAATATCCGAAAATGTGGTTTCTGTTCGATAACTACCACTACATCATACATGTATGATGGATTTTAATGAAATTTGATATGAAGGTACGTGGTATAAAAATACAGCCTAAGTTCAATTTCGGAGTATGTAGGTCAAAGGTGATACTGATAGCTCATTAAATATGCAAAAATAGCTAATTATTTATGCGAAAAATGTGGTTTCCCTTCAATAACTTTAGTAATGTTTGACAGATTTTAATGAATATTTGAAATTTGGTATGAAGGTAGACTACATGGTATCAAAATACAGTCTAATTGGGTGTTGCAAGAAAGTTGTGATTGATTGCAAGTTACAACTGATGGGTACTGACCAATCAAAATCATTGTTGCAAGCGCATCTTCTTGAATGGGCAGACCCTGAACCATTCAGAATGGTTGTTCTAATTTGCTTTACAATTTGCAATTGATTGCAACTTTCTTGCAACACCTCATAAGTTTGATTTCTGAGTATGTAGGTCAAAGTTCAAAGCCATTAAATACATGTATGTGAAAATAGCTAGTTACAGTACGTGTATATACATGTATCTGAAAATGTGGTTTCCGTTCAGTAATTTTAGTAATGTTAGATGTTCAATGAAATTTGGTAAGAAGGTACATGGTATGAAGATATAGGCCTAGCCTAAGTTTGATCTTCGAGTATGTAGGTTAAAGGTCAAAGTTCACAGTTCATGAAATATGCAAAATAGCTATTATATGTGAAAATGTGGTTTCTGTTCGATAACCTCAGTAATGTTGAGTATTTAACTTGTAAGTCAAAGGTCACAGCTCATTAAATATGCAAAAATTGCTAATTATGTACATGAGAAAGTTATTTTCAGATATTCTCATGGGTCATTCAATAAAGTAGTAAAATTTCTGTACATCCAATCCCCAGGTATTAATAACTTCCTTGCCTGGTAATATAATTGTATAGTTTAATGTACTGTAGGTAACTTGCTCTGCAGTATATCAGGCCATTTGTACCTGGCGAGGGGATGCTACGCTTTGCGTTGCCCTTGTTAGCAGTAGTACAGCATTAGGGGGCAGCAGTTAAATGTTTTCACCGTGACCATAGTGGTTTGGGAGCACAAGGTTATATTATAGATTTGTAAATTGGATGAGTTATGCACCTCCAATGCACGCAGAAGGTAACAGACGAGTTTAAAGAGTTTAGGGTATTCTGAAAATTTTGGTAGCAGTTAGAAAGATAAAAGACCCAATAGGTATCTTAAGTCCTCCATTTTTTAATGACACAACACTCTTTTGTTGCATTTTTCATGTAAAATGTTGCCTGTTCAATCGCAAGGATGATGTGTTTGATTAAATTAGAATTACCTTATCCATTTTGATACAAAGGAGCAGTCTTAGTGTTGGTTTTCTACATTTTGTGGATGTTTGAAAATGCAAGAAAGTCAAATTATCGCAAGGTTTTCTGATTTCATTTTATAGTGGCTCGCGCAGGTAGCGGTTCACTACACATTTTCCTCTGTTGAAGTTGAAGCAGGTATACACAATGTACACACAATGAGACTAAAAAGAGGAGGAGTATATTTTGACGACGCTGGACTTATGCGCTAAGTGAGCTTTCAGAATACCGATTTGGAGGTCTATTAGCGGTCAAGTAAATACGGGACATTAGAGGAAAGTTAAAAGGAAAGTTAAGTGGGCTTTCAGAATAATGCCCCAGGTAATCAGGTTAACCATATATTCAGGAAATTTGGAATTTAAGCATCAAATTTTTCCTTTATATTTTTGATAAGACCAATTGATCTCTGTGTGTGCCTCCCTCTTTGTGTGGAGAGAGGAAACATGCAGTCGTTTATTGTTGTATACAGTAGACTAGTGACAGTAGTACAGCAGTTCCCACCGTTTAGGAGTAAAAGGTTATACTATAACCGCGTACATTGGATGAGTGTTCCCCCACTTTATACCAAGCATCTTGCATGCATGCGTGTATGTGCAAAGAAACAAGTACAGTTAACCTTGCATAACTAGAAGTCGCATAAGTCGAACTTTCTCTAAGTCGAATCAATTTTTTTGACCAAACTATGCAAAATATATTGTGTTATTTACATTTCCTGAGTCGAATTTTGTATAAGTCGAACTACTCTTTGTGGTCCCAACAGATTTGACTTATGCAAAGTTGACTGTAGTTTCCTAAACCACGACATAGCCTATTATTGCCAGTCTATCATTGTAGGTCGGAAAGGACCAACAGTTAGTGATTACACTTATATTCTACACTGCTACACAAATAATATGTGGCCATTGGACATCAAAAATATGACTCTCAAAAGGTGAAAGTTAGAATCTCCCTTACCTGCAAGTTGTCTGGGATGGGAAAATCCCTCTTCTTTGGTGACCAGCTAAACCATAAATTTAGCAAATTTGTAATTTTAAGCATCAAATTTTGCCCCTGTGATATTTGCTTGATAAGACCAAGTGATCTCATTGTGTGCCGCCCTCTGTGTGTGGAGAGAGGATATCTGCATTTGTTTATTGTTGTATGCAGTAGTACAGCAGTAAGGGTCAACAGTTATAGTCCAGTCATTTTACGGAATTGACCTCCCAGTTATAGCATATATAGAAAGTTATAAGAAATCTGAGTGGTGGAAAGTGTTAAAAAATACCTCAAATCAATAATTATTTTTTCATTTTTCTATGAGCACCAACAGCCAACTATACACATACAGCCCTGGAAAAATTACTAGACCTACCTCTTTTAAAGATGTATGTGGGAAGTGTTGGTTACATCAGTAATTGAACTTTCAAATTGATTTCTACTAGCTAAATTATAATGATTTGATGACTACTCCGTAAAACAATTACCCCCTACAATAAATAACCCCTTAGACAATTACCCCCAGGGTAATTACCTCTCGGGACAATAACCCCCGCCCCCAGATAATTATCCCCAAAGGACAATTAGATCTAAATGCATGCACCCCCAAATGGATGGATACTTCAGATTAACTATAACAGAAGGAAAATATCCTAGAGGATAATTGTCGTGGGGATATTCTCCATGGGCAGGAAGGTTTTGAAAGAAATGTTCCGACAGTAATGGTCTCTGGGATAATCGTCCAGGAGGTATGACTGATTGTCTGGTTAAGCCATGTTCACTTCTCTAGAGGCAGTTCAATTTTCTATTGTCTTCAATTTTTATGTCACCTCAAATTTTCTCAGTAGAATCATAATCAGGCCATAATGCTTACACCAAGACAAGTAACGCTTGAAATTCACCCTCTCAGACATTTATTGTCTATTTTGTGTCAAAAACCCTTTCTCATAGGAAAATGGGGGGGGGGGGGTAATTTCTGGGGAAATTTGTCCGGGGGCAGTCCTAGGGATAATTGTCACAAAGGGAATTGAATGTAAATGGGAGTACATGTAGTATTCAATTAATAATGAATGAGCTGTTAATAATCACTTTCCTAGTTCCATAGACAATGGACTGAACACTACCCATATGCCTCCAAATGCAGCTGGGCTAATAATTTTTTCCAATGCTGTAGATTGGCCAACCTGGTTTCAGCTGGACACTCTATGACGCACATTCTTTGTTGTGTGCTTGCCTAACAAAGCAACGCATGCCGTATTGTGTCCAATTTACACCAAGCTACATGTATGTTTATACCAATGACTCTGGCTTGACAGGGTGCCCTCTGAATAAAACAAATAATTACATTTCAGAATACATGTATATATGTAAAATGAAAAAAAATAATTAGGATAAGAGCATAGAAGAGAGAGAGAGAGAGAAAGAGAAGAAAGAGTGGGGAAAGCACTAACATATTTGAAAGGGGCAAGGGTGTCAGTTTGCCCCCTGTAATTTTCCGGCCAATAGAAAAATGAAAGTGACTTTTCATGGAAGTGAAATTATTGCAAGTTAAATAATCATCATACATCAGTTTGAAGTATGAGGTGACCAATGAGGCTTTGGTGACCAATTGGAAAATTGATTTATTTTCTTTGAATACTAAACGTGCTCTTTGATATGAGTCTAATATTGTAATTGAATATGGCAGCTAATTACGTATCTTTAGTGTGGGCAAAGATCCAAAAGGACGGGATCTTCCTTTTACATGTTTTAACCAGTGATTATGCATGTACCTCGAGTCCAAAGAAGGTGGAAGTCTTCCACCAGCCTGCACCCCGGGAGGAGTACCGCCCCCCTCACATCACCATTGGCGAGACTGAGTTGAAAGCAGTTCACCAGTTTACCTACATGTACCTGGGGTGCACCATCACATCAGATGCCAAGATCGACAGGGTAGTAGACAGCAGACTGGCCAAGGCAAACAGCGCTTTTGGCAGACTCTACAACAGAGTCTGAAACAATAGGCACCTGAAGAAGGGCACCAAGATCAGCGTCTACTCTATAGAGCCGTTGTACTCCCCACCCTGATGCACGGCTCTGAGTCATGGTAACATACCGTCACCACCAACGACTCCTTGAGCGTTTCCACCAGCGCTGTCTCCGCACCATCCTCAACATACTTTGGAGCGACTATGTCACAAACGTTGAGGTTCTCGGCCAGGCGGAGATCACCAGCATTGAGGCCATGTTGCTGAAGTCACAGCTAAGATGGGCGGGGCACGTCTCCAGAATGGAGGACCACCGCCTGCCCAAGATAGCCCTGTACGGTGAACTCTCCACTGGTCACCGTGACAGAGGGGCACCGAAGAAACGTTACAAAGACTCCCTCAAAATGTCACTCGATGCCTGCCACATTGACCACCGCCAGTGGTCAACACTTGCAAATGACCGGCAGGCCTGGCACCACACCGTTCACCAGGCAGTCTCTTCCTTTGAGGACTCCCGCAGGGCCAACCTGAGGGAGAAACGCTGCAGGAGGAAGGACCGGGTAGCCTCGGCAGCAGTACCAGACCAGACCTTTGATTGCAGTCGCTGTGGCCGGACTTGCCTGTCGTGCATCGGCCTTGTCAGCCACCAGCGTGCCTGCAATCGACGTGGACAGCCCCCTTCATAGATCTTCGTTCGCGAAGCTAAGCCAAGAGAGAGATGCATGTACATGTATATTAGCTGAAGGGGGTAAATTGCTTCTTGTATAATAAGCAAATGGCTTTTAATAATGAAAATGAGCAAGCAGTGTTTTCCTGTGAAAGAAACCATGTTGATTCGCCATTGGAAAATAAAAAGGAAAATAATTTGTTTGTAATTATATGTGAGTAAGAATCTAGCACCTGCCATTGTACAGTGTATTTCCATTAAGAAATCTTATAGTAGGCCTACCATAATGATTCGTTTTAATAGTGTATTTGCAATCGTGCTTTCACCTTTTTATGCCTCCGCCCACCGAAAGTGGTGCCAGAGGCAGCATGTTTTCGGGTTGTCCGTCCGTCCCGCTTTCTCGTTCTAGCGATAACTCAAGAATCACATGAGGTATGAACTTCAAATTTGATGCTAGTATGTATCACCATGGGAAGACGATCTGATTAGATTTTGGGGTACGTAGGTCAAAGGTCAAGGTCACAGGCCAATTTCTGAAATTTCAAGTGTTAGCCTTGTTCTAGCGATAACTCAAGAACCATTTGAGTTATGAACTTCAAACTTGGTGCTAGTTTGTATCACCATAGGAAGACGATCTGATTACCGGTAGATTTTGGGGTACGTATGTCAAAGGTCAAGGTCACAGGCCAAGGTCACAGGCCAATTTCTGAAATTTCAGGTGTTAGCCTCGTTCTAGCAATAACTCAAGAACCATTTGAGGTATGAACTTCAAACTTGGTGCTAGTATGTATCACCATAGGAAGACGTTCTGATTAGATTTTGGGATATGTAGGTCAAAGGTCAAAGTTCATAGAGGTCATTATACAGGTGTATGTGAAATTTATGGGTTTTTTTAACCTTTGTTATCATATCTCAACTACATGTATTTGGTATTCATGACTAGGAGGAGATAAAGTAATCAGGTTTTGGGGTTATAAGCTTTTTATTCTGGTTCAATCAAAATTTAAAACAAATCAACATCAATATGCGATATATTTTTGATCTGGCAAGGGCGGAGGCATAAATTTCGACTGCGCAGTCGAGAATTCATCTAGTTCATATTTCCTTCCGCCCCTACCCCATCTCTCTTTCTTTCTCCCAAAAAATACCAACCCTCTCTCTCCCTCTCCTATTTTTGCCGTGTTGGGGGGGGGGGATGCCATAAAGAGCTACTGTCTGAGAGAATCAGGCAGGGATGGGAAGATGTGGGTCAGCAAACTGGATTCATATTTTAAAGTTTGATCAGAAGCCTTGAAACCGCTCCATTCCCATCAGTAATTTTACCACCCCACCCCAAAACATGCCCTCTGTAGCCTATTTTTACACTCTTGATTACAAAAAACACCCAAATTTACATAAATGTTTCACCTAGGAAAAATGGCCTGATCTCTTTGAAATTTTAGCCACAAACCATCTTTACCTTGCTTGTGCTTCTGATATAGAATTAGATAATGAATTATTATAATACTAAATGGTGATATGGTGATATTTTTACTTGGAAAATTATCATTTCATAGATTTTGGAGAGATTTGAAAAAAAATAAAAGAAATGGCCCAACTTTTTATGAGCTAATATTTGTTCAGGAAATGTCTTTACTTGTCCACTATTGATTTATGATTTCAAAAGTGTGGAGCATCTTACACTTTTTATGCACATGTCTGTTAAAACTGACACTTTTTCAACTTCGGACTAATTTCTGAAAAAGGTTTTCAAAGCTAATTTTGACAAACAAAATATTAAGTGACCCAATGAGTTTTCAAATAATACTTCGGCTTGTTGGGTCTTCAGAGAGCTACATGTATGTTCGATATCTGAATTTTAGAATTGATTGATACTTTTGGTATTTACATGTATGTCAAAATGTCCTTACAGTATGCCAATTTTCTCATTTTTGAAATTTGCAAGAAAAAGACAATAACTTTAACATTAATTTGTTGTAAGCTAATATCAATGACCTAAGCTTTTTTTAATCAATACTTCATCGCAGAGGGCTTTCATAGTGATACTTCTGATAACTGATGTCAAAAGTGTCGAATAATGTGTACTTATTATGCAAAAATATACTAGATATATGCCATTTTACACATTTTTAGAAAAATTGAAAGAAAAAACGTTACTTGATAGATAAATACATATTGGGCTGATATTAATGACCTAAGTTATGTTTGAATAATATTTGGTCACAGAGTGCCTTCGTAGTGGTACTTTTGATAACAGATTTTAAAAGTGTGGGGTAATGTGTAATTGTTATGTAAAAATACACCCAAGATATGCCGTTTTTCACATTTTTGTGAAATATCGAAACCTAACTTTATAATAGGCTAATGTCAATGACCTAACCTATTTTTAATAAATATTTGGTCATATAGTGCCTTAATATTGCTAATTTCAATGTCCAATTTCTCGAGTATGTTGAGTAATATGTAATTAATATGTAAAATAAACCTAAAAATATTAATTTTCCCCCATTTTTGAAAAATTGAAAGAAAGAAAATAATAGTGGGTTCTTGTATAGCGCACATTCTGTCAGACTTGACACTCCTGGTGCTCCACAAAACACGTTAATCTAATAATCTTAAATTCATCTCACGCTAAAATCAATGACCTGGAATATATTTTGACTTAATACTTTGTAGCTTACGTTGCTTTGTTCGGCAAGCACGCAACAAAGAAAGTGCGCCAGAGTGTGTCCAGCTTCCCAATCCATGTGTATTGTTGGCTCTGTTGGTGATTGACAAAGTGCATTTATAAGATAATAAAACAGTTGAAATAATTTCTGTTGCAATTGGTGGGAGGTTCATGCCTTTTTTTTTCATGAAAGGACTGTACTATTACGTGTTTTCGCCATGACCATATTGGTTGAGCAGTTCGATTTTCGTACATTAGATGAGTGGCAGTTCATTGAGGTGGAAAGAAGTCACCATGCACGCAATAAACTGCTACTAACTGTGCGGAGGGAATGGGTGGGGTGGGAGGGACTTGTTTCCCGATAACCATGATAACGCCCTGTTTTCTCCCCTCCTGCAAATCTTAAGGTCCTAACTATACATTTTCTACATCTACGTGTCAAGGATAGAACTTTTGGCTATGTTGTGAAAATCAGCAGAACCCATCACTCAGGTTTAGATCCCACAACTAACCAGAAATTTTGGCACTAGAGCCCACCCAAATTTAAAATTTGTCAAATTTATCTCTAAATTGATATTGTATACATACAAGAAAGTATATAGATTTTCATCTAATGCCACCCTGTACTAAAAATGTGCTGCCTATAACCCTGCTGTAGACATGGCACAGAACTTTTACTCTAGGGTTATTAAACTCAAAGATAGATGTGGGTTGGTGGGGTCATCAGACGAAGTATGCCAGCAGATGTTCTAAATTTTGTCCGTCAAGCAAAGAGGTTCCAAATACGAGCCATATGCATTAAAAAAAAGTCATCAGTTTATGTGATTTGCTGACAGGGTTCTAAAAATCCTGTAAGTTTTGAGGAGGAGGGGTGGGGGTAGAGTCGGGGAGATGTCATATCCCCACCCCCTTCCTCTAGAGATGCCCCTTGAGGCTTAGTATCAGCAAACTGCACGATTAACTATTATGTAGATTAAGTTTCTCTTAACCTTAAAATTTAGCAGGCAAGCTTTCATCAACTCCTGTGTTTGTTTGGTAGAAGTTTATACATGTACATGTTATGATTTTCACCAAGTTCCCCAACCAGTGGAAGTTTTCAGTATCATGCATGATTTCCCTTTTTGCACTCCATATACATGTACATGTAAGTAGGGATAAGTTGTATGTGTAGGCCCATTCGCTTAACAATAAATTTTGTGAAGTCAGGAGGTGGGGCCAGATGGTTCACCCATTTGCCTTCCTCCCCTGGCTTCTCGGTAGGAGCTTATAATTTGAGTACATGTATGATTCATCAATAAAATGAAATAAAATATTACAAAAAATTATTTAGGCCTTAGCAATAATGAGCTACATGTATCTGGTAATAGTATGTACTTTTTTCTTTACCCCAGATCATCAGTCGTAGATTGTTTTCTGTTGTAACTTTGCTGAAGATCATCCTAAGTCATGGAGGACTACAAGTATCTCTTTAAAGTTGTTCTCATCGGTAATGCTGGAGTTGGCAAAACATGCCTTGTCAGACGATTTACACAGGTAAGGCCTGATGGGTTATATTGGGATCAATTCCCGAACCCATCAGTCTCAGATGATATGGAAATCTTTTTCAGTTCAGAATGTTCCAATGAATAGGTAACCCAACTTTGAAAATTTGATTGGATAGGCTATGTTTATCAGCAATAGAATTTATATCATAGTATGATTTCTATGTTTATGTAGAATAAGTTATTCAGATTTCCAGACTCTAGCTTCATGTGACACTAAAAAGAAAAATGCCCTAAATGTTCAGGACAATAGTGTTCAGTGATGCTTGACCGTGAAAACCATAAAGATATTGTAATCTTTCAGATAATATGAATTTAAATGTTCTAAAACATAGTGTACCCATATCAATTTTTTTTGTAAGTTGGGTTATATTTTTTTGAATGCCGAGTATTTTGGAACTTTATTACATTGCCACTAAATGCTGATGCTTGTAAATAAAACAAGCACAATCGTCACTTTACAATTTGTGTCAGTCATTGAGTGAAATGTTCTTGAAATAAAATATTAATACTTCCTTTGTCGAGGGGTTTTGCTTTTTATGAGATTTTACCAAATTTTAAAGGTATTTTCTTTTCAATTTCTTGATGCTCTTAACCATGGCTCATATATTGTGTACAAAAGAAGTATGAAATTTCATGATTTTCTGGTGATACCAAATACTTCTTACTAAAGTGTATGTGTTTAAACTATTATAAATAGAAATGAATTTTTGTTTTGTTCTTTATTCTGCTCTCAGTTTGTCTGCTAAATTATTTAAAGTTAAACTGAGAAAAGACCATTATCCAATGCTCCCAGGTTTTTGATCTGTGCACACAATTCTTTGGATTGTTGATTGTTACGTTTCAGGGCTTATTTCCTCCTGGACAAGGTGCTACTATAGGGGTTGATTTCATGATCAAGACAATAGAAATTGGTGGTGAAAAAGTCAAGGTAAGTATGAAGAAATTAGGCCTACTTATTCAGAAGATATGTTATGCAGGGTGGCCCAAAAAGAACACAGACCTGAGTTCTGCAATTTCAAAGACATCATTGACACATTGTCAGTGGTTTTTATTTTATTGGGTAGAAAATTCTTTCATAAGTAAAATGACACCAGGATCATCAATTTTGGGTAAGGTGTTTTTGGTTTTACAACTATTCTTGTGAGGCAATGTTGTTTTCAAAATTTGCTACTTTCGCAACTGTTATCATGCTTGAAGCAGTGAGAAATTTGTGCATGACGGATTCCCTTACAATCAGCTGTGTTGACAAATACGTGACTGCTCTCGCTCTGAAAACAAAGACAACATGAATGAAATGGAGATTGTATTGGAAGCTGTCATCCGCAAATTTCTCGCTGCTTCAAGCATGACAAAGGTTGCAAAAGTAGCAAATGTTGAAAACTACACTGTCTCACAATAATAGCAGTGGAATCAAAACACCTTACCCAAAATTGCTGATCATGGTGTCATTTTACTCAAAAAAGAAATTTATACCCAGTAAAACAAAAATTAATGAATTTTTGTTAATGATGTCATTAACCCCGTTCCTCCCGGCACCTACTCACTCCTGATGACGGACAGTCAACCTGTCCGAAACGTCGAGTCTTCTTCACTCTCAGCCTTCTCATCTGGTTTACAGTCCTTTTCAGGACTTCACACTTTCAAGAAAGATTACTTCTACACTCTCTGGATTTCTATCTCACCTTTCCTTTTCTTCTCCTCTCAACTTTTCTCCACTTTCTTCTTCTTACTTAATTGTCCATTTCAGGTCTAACCACATGGTGAACCGTAAACCTTCTCCACGATGCCATTGAAATCGCAGATCTCAAGTGTTGCATTCTTTTTGGATCGCCCTATATATTACATGCAACCTAATGATCTGTGTGTTTTACTTTACAAAAGGAGAGATTGGAAGTTCAAATATTGGAATTGAGCTCAGCCAGTTATCCCACTAAACGCATTTCATGCCTGCTGCCAATATTAGGCTCTACTGGATGGATAATTTTTTACGAAATTCGTTTAAAACAAAAACCTTGGTTTTTCAGACTTAATAGTGGGTGTGACTGGTCATACATGAAGGATTAATTATTTCTTGCAAATTACAATGCAGTAGACTGCCTATACTGTTATCAGGTCAATGAAAGGACTTGGAATAAATAGCAATGATTATGAACATATTTTATTATCACATCTGTTGTTTTCTTTGTGAGGGAAGCTACATTATGCAAGAAATATCACAAAAAATTTTCACACCATATAGGAGTACATACATGTATGATGTACTGACATTTATCGGAGAAGTAGGATTAAACAATTTATTGCTGCATTTATATCAGTCTTCCTCATTTATTGGTTTTCATCATGCAAATACCATTTCTTTTGATCTTTCTTGCTATTAGTTACAAATATGGGATACAGCTGGTCAAGAAAGGTTTCGTTCTATCACTCAGAGCTATTATCATAGTGCAGATGCACTTGTTCTTGTCTTTGATGTCACTTCAAAAGAAAGCTTCAATGCACTACCAAGTTGGCTAAGGGAGGTGGAGCAGTATGCAAGTCCTAAGGTCATATCAGTGTTAGTAGGTAAGTAAGCCTTTTCTTATATATCATATCCAGGGCTCTCGCCAGTGCATAAGTTGCAACCACACAAAAAAAAGAAGAAACCAGTCCTTAATAACCTTTTGTGGTAGGACTCAAGCATAGGGGAAGAGGGGGGGGGGGGGGGGAGTATGCCAGGAGCAAATTTCTCCCTAACAAGGGAGGTATTTGTGTCAGTTCATACTTGGAATCTGCAAATATACTTTGATCCTTCCTGATGATGCAAGACCTTATTTCTTCACTCACTTTGGACCAAGGTTTAAAAAAATCCTGCAGAGAATCCTGACATAGATTCTTAGATCATTGGTTTTCAGGTGTATGAAGGGCAGAACTTTATAATGCTATTTGTATATTTTACCTGAAAGGTGTAACCCTTATCTTAAAAAAGAAAAAGCCCATGAAGTTTGATAACAGCAGCTCAAAAGGCTTTGGAATTAGCACTACTTATATATGACCAAAAATCAAATTTGTGACAGAATAACAAATAGGTCAGTTTAATAATTAATAAGACCTTATTTGATTAGTAAGTTGGGTATAGAAATTTATCAGCTACTCAATTAAATTGCAGAAAAAGATAGATGTATCTAAATTATTTTTTTTGTATTGGTTCTATGTCAGGTAATAAAATTGACCTAGGTAAAGATCGGGAGGTGAATGAAGAAGATGGGCAAAGCTTTGCAGATTCCCACTCCATGCGTTTCCTGGAGACTTCAGCCAAAGAGTCTGACAATGTGGATCGCCTCTTCCTGGACATTGCAGTTGAATTAACCAATAATGTTAGAAATGGTGAGATCAGACATGATGACCATGAAGATATCATCAAAGACACTACATCCGTCTCCACATGTTGTAAAGGCTGACTGTTCTGATGATATTGCAAAAGCATCCCATTTATCTCTACATGTTTATATTGTTGAACTCTCTGATGGCATCATTAAAGACACTACATGAACATCAGTCTGTGGTGGAAATTTCTGATGATATCAAATTCACTGCACCTGCATATTGTTGAACTCTGATGATATCATTAAAAAACTCAAAGGCAGTTCATTAACCTAAATTTGAAATTTCTGTCAAATATATTACATCAGTCCTTTAATGATATCACCAAAGATTTCACTACTCCAGTCTGTACATGCTGTAAAGGTTGACCTCTCTGATGATATCCCAAAGACACTACTTCAGTCTGTACAGGTTTACCTCTCTGTTGATATCATCAAAGCCACTACTCCAGTCTGTACATGCTGTGAAGGTTGACCTCTCTGATGATATCACCAAAGACACTACTCCAGTCTGTACATGCTGTAAAGGTCTACCTCTCTGATGATATCATCAAAGACTGTACTCCAATATGTACATACTTAAAAGGTTGACTTCTCTGATATAATCATCATTGACACTACTCCAGTCTGTATGTGATGGGAATGTTAACTTCCTGCTGTGTCACACTGATGGTAATTTTAATTGTTTTCTTCTTCAAGGTTAAGCTGTATGAGTTTCAACGTATGCAAGTACAAGTATATGCATTGAAATGCCCCACCACATTTACTTTTGTCCCATTACTTGTATGTTTAGCACTACACACCTTTGGATTTGAGTTTTTGTATTCAGTCAACAAAATAGTCCTAGTATTGTGAAAATATGCAATATATGTTATGCAAAATAGTTATGAGACTCATTGAAAAGGGAAGTGATTGATCATTTAATGTAACTCGACATATTCCGGCTTATTGCTAATTCACATGTACTTCAATCGATAGTTCATCTCGTTGTAAAAGATAAAGTCGAGTTCTGATCATGCAAATACATTGTGAAAGAAACTCTTTCAAAGCAAGTGGGAAAGGTTGGTCATGTCTACATAAGGATTGGTGTCTAATGTGAGGTTTTGGAATCATCAAAATGATAAGAAATTGACCCCATCTCGCTGAAAAGCACATTCACAGTGCATACAGAAATGGGTATATGGTCATGTGTCAGTTATGAGGGCATTTGAGGAGCAATCCTTTTCAGGGGACATTTCTACTATGATGTTCTTCCAAACTTGCATAAGAGAAATGAGAAAGCTCATAAATTATTTTTTACCTTTCCCAGAACTCAACCTTATCTTTAAGGTTCTTATTGTAGTTCTGATATTAAATGCTAGATATTTCCTTCACAGGGGAATCAATTTTAGTAGTGGGAATTACATAGAACAGATTGTGAATTACAAAACAAACTCTATCAAACAGAGAGAATATATTGTATTTGATTTTGTCTTGCCATGTTAAAAAAAGTATTATTTCAGCTATACTGCCTGTAAAATGTGCAATTATTACTGCAATTCTTTTGTGCTCATCTTCAAAAAGTATATTTACTGTAAATACACATATACTGCCAAGTCTATATCAATTTTATTTAGAACAGCATCTGTGAATCTGCTAGAGAAAGAGAAACAAAGGACAATCAACCCCATTTCAATCAATGCTACCAAAATAGCAGACTATCTGCTGATAATGTAAAAAAACAAGACAGGTAGTATGAAACATTTGAAAAGAATAATAAAAGGTCTTGTGTCCTTTGTAACCAGATATAAAATCTGCAATAATACCACATGATGTTAATGGATTAGGTTAATGGGCTGTGAACAAGTGATAAAAACTACAAGATATAAAGGTTTGTGTTCCAGAAAAGGACAGTTTGATTCTGGGACCGCCCACTCCTGGCAAGACCGACAGGTCAGTCTTGTGGGCTGTCAGTCTCGTTAACCCTCAGGTAACTTTTCATCAGGACCATGAGACCAACATTGTTGGTCTTGTCGGTTTCTCTCGCTTTCGTGGGCTGTCTTTTTCTGGGCTTTAGCTTTTTGATTGCCATGACATCATTCACCATTTTGTGTAACTAACATTTAACCAATTTGCTTGAAACACCTATTCAAAGTGCAATTTTTTTTTATTAAACAAGGTCTTGCCTTAGTTGCAACAGTTTAACAACTGCCAGTTTTTTTTTCCTTTTGTGTTTTATATTTATCACTTATCTTGAAATACAGTGTTCAACCTGTGGAAATTATTCCCTTCAGTGATTTGGACCAAAAAGCAACAAGAAATGTCATTCTTTAAATATAATGCTTTGATGTCCAAGTATTTTATCCTCATCATTTATATCTTGGACTTCTTGTTTATGTTGTGTTTGTTATGATTAACATAAAACAATTGATTGATTAATGGAAACTGTAAACATTCCTCTTGTAATTTTTTTTTTAAAATATCAATAATTTTGCAATTTCTTCATCTTTTAGAGAATACAGACTCAATATAATTCTTGCCTTGAGGCGTGTTTACAATGCTTGTCAGTACCTGATACAATTTTTCCAATATCAGTGTGTTTTTAAACTGTTTTTTCCTTCCATGGAGCCAAGTACAAACTGGACACACTACTGGTAAATGTTTCTCAGATTTGAATGTATTTGATCCTTTATACTGGTACCCTGCAAAGGTACACAATAGTCTCATTTAATTATCTTGTATTTTATCATGTGTAACAAGAAAATATTTGAACACTGTTAAGTTTTAAATATTTTGGTATCTCCCTCCTTTCTTTTTTATTTGTGCAAATATATGAGGAATAGTTGGATGATATCATTGTAAGAGATCAATTTGTTTTTAATACTATGTCCTTTGGCATATGAAAAAAACATATTATTCTAAGTACTTTTGATAACATGTTTATAGAAAAGGCAGTCTAAATATACTTTAATAGAAGAGGTTTGCATGATACGTGTTGTAAACAGTAAACCTACACTCTTGCTCTATGCCTCTTTAATAAACTGTTGTATGATGTATGTTTATTTTTAATTATTTGGAATTAATTTCAGGATCTGCAGCAAGTCACAAGAGAGCATATTGCACATCATTTAACAATGTCATTTGTGACTTTGGGGCACAAAAAGTACAGGTATCAGAATGTTATTCCTGAGTGTGATAGTGTTGATTCGTTTTAAGCATACATATTTATTGCCATTTCTCAAACTTTATTTACCCATTTCTAACAGAGGTATGCTGGTTGAGTTGTGATAGAAATGGACATTTGCAGACATTGTGAATGTTTAGAGGTGATGTGTTCAGATAGGTGTATAGGTAGGTAGTGATCAGTGACTGTATAGGATGTTCAAGACACCATACACTTATACTATGCAATTATAGGGTGTCATAATGTGTTCAAGTCCAAGTCCGTACTTAGAACAGATATTTGTAGTTTCTCTAGCAAGTAGATTTTGGTGGATAGGTCAAATTTATATTGCTGTGGATGTATACTAAAAAAAAGAAACATAATCTGTGCAAGTGATATGAAGTTTTTATGAAATTGTAATAGAATTGATTTTTTTTTTTTTTAGAAATCTACATTGATTTTTGAAATGATAGGCTAAATCGTTGCAAATGAATAAATATAAAATTGTTATGCTTAGCTCTGTTAGCAATTGTGCTGCCTAACCTGCCATCAACAGGCTTTATTAAGGCCAAGTGAATCAGATAAGAGCCCGTACATTTTCCATAACCTCCACAACCACTACATGTATTTTCAAATTGTTGCAGTTTGCTTCCGCTCTCATCTCTTTGATATCTTTGAGTGGTAATATTGTTTGTTGAGAGGAAGAAGGGCATACAGAGTTTATACCTTTCTGGCTCTCAACAGATTAATATCCTCTTTTATTTTTTTACTTCCACATGCACCAAAGACACATTCTTTGATGATTTAACTATTATTGTCTATGCAATATATTTTGATAAATTTTCATCCAGCTTAGTAATGTAGAAATAAAGTTATTTTTGTGGTACACTTGTATTTAGATTATTGTTTTTGAAATTTACTTGTACCTTCATTTGTAAAAAGTTCTGCGCTTGTCATTATAAAGGTATATATTTAGAGTTGGCTGACATAGGCCTTATTCACACTTGCAAACTGGGTTCTCTTTGTAGGATTATAATCCTTGATATGAAACCTCTTATATGAGTGGGAGCACACTGTGGCACCTGTGAGTACTCTACTGTTATTTGTTAGTGTGAGTGGGATTATAGTATGGTAAGAAATACTACAACAAAAGATGATTATGAAATGTCTTGCTATTTGTACAAATGTGAAAATGTGTTGCTACTTTCAGCAATATCTGAAAGTATGACTCATTGGATATTATGTAAATGTGTGCTTGTAGTTGTACATTCATTGTTACACTGTGGTACACCTCCCTCTCTGTCGGGATGTACGTGTATTCTTCTATTAGAGTATTAGAATTTATTTTTGTGTCCCAAACATTAAGTATATGTTAGTGGTAAAGTAGTGTTTTATAATCTAGATGTAGCGGTGACTATTAATGTTATTTCTATATGCCTTATATTGCTAGTATACCCTTTTAATATTCATATGTAACAATGTATGACAGAAATGTTCATGCAGCAGCAATTCTTTAGCAATGTCTGGTAGATGTGAAGGAAACGAAGGAACAAAACATTTTCATACCTTTTTGTGCATTTATGGATGTTTTGTGTTCATTTGGCAAGAAAGATGTGCAATGATGCAGAGGATAATATCACCGGACCAGACTATAGATAAATAGCTCAAAGTCACTCTTTTCACCTTTGGCAAGGTATGTACGTGCAATTCTGATTTTTTACCAAGCTTCAAATATGTTGGTTTCAAAATGTAACAAGTATATGTTTCAATCGCAGCCTTTCTATTTTTCTAATAGTAAGAAAAGTCGATGCAAAGCTTTTCCTGAATGTATGCTTTCAAATGTTCTTTCCTATCTTTGTTTTGATTTTGTTTGTTTTGATGTTGATGATACTAACATGCCCATGCATACAGCACAACTGAAAATTTAGAATGATAGGCCTTTTGCTTATTGTAGGAACCTGAATGTTTTTTTTATACTTAGTATGCGACTGCAGAGGGTCTAACATAAGAATAAAAGACCAGCATTTTTCAGTTTTGAAGGTTATTTGCCAGCATGAGATTATGTCACTCAAGATTCTTCACAAACTGTAAGATGGTTGTACAAATTGGAGCTACTCTTCCATGAATGATGTTGCTGTAGATTCTTTTAGTTATTCATGTCGGTGTGATTTAGATTTATCCAGTATGTGACTATACATGTGGCTCACATGACTGTAAGAAGGTTGTTGAAGCCTATCCTCTAGTTTGGAGGTACTCCTGTAATATCTTGCTAGATTACTCATATTCAGCTCATGTCTGTATGATTTATATTTAACCATCACAAAATTTGTTGCCTATACGACAGAGGTAAAATCTACCTATATGCATAACATCAACTATTGTGAATAATGGGAGGTATACTGCCAAACCCCAATTTATCATGTGCATGAAACGTTTGTGATTGATCAGAGTGATTCAGATTTGCAAAAGTTTCATGTTATGCCAGTTTCTAGTTTTACAGTGTGCAAGGATTGGAAATACAGGAAGACACTGCAACAAGATACATGTATATTTGTTTTCTTCCTTTGATGTTTTGTCAGACCTTGTTATCCCGACTATTTGACTTCAATGAAAATGAATTAATATAGTTTGCCATGCAATCCTGAAGGAAAAGAGGAGAAAGGGGCAAAACCCATGCTCTCATTTAAGACCATCTTTGCTACAAATTTAGCAATTTTTTTGATTACCTAATTTGGTACTGAAGGTCATTTTAAAGACTATTTTTAAATCGTTAATTAGTTAAGCCTAGAATAGATGAGAGTCCACATTGAAAACATGCACCGGGCTTACAGGTTGAAAGGAAATAATATTTCCAATATTTTACTTCATATTCCTTGTAACATTATTCTTGCCATAGTGAGAATAGTCCTTATCGCACTTAACTGTACTCCACTTTCGTGCAATCAATACCATAACTTTTGGTCATCCCAAGTTCAACATGATTGATTAATAGTGATATAAGTTATTTTTGTTTGTAAGGTGCTATTTTGCTGAAGTTCTGAGTATTATGTTTGATTTGTACCTTCGTATTTCTTTCTCAAATTCAGTGAAAAGTGAATAGTGTTCTAATAATCTAAATATGACATGTAGCTAATGTAACTATGTGTGTATTATACAAAAAAATTGTGAATTATGTACTTGTAAATGAAAAAAAGAAATCAAATACATATAGCTGAAAATTGTAATACAATGTGTACAATATGGCATGATTGTGTATAAAGTGTTAACATTCATCTTTATTCTGTGACAGTTGGAGAAAGTGCAGAATTCTTTAAGATTGCACAATTACCTCAAGTTTTAAATCATCAATATGAAAAATGGGTCAATTTTATCTCTTCAGTGATGAAATTAATTTAAATAGCATTAGGACCTAACAATTAGGAACATTATAACCAAACAATTAGGACAACACATTTTGTCACATTATAAACATATTTCCTTCCTTATTTCCATGTTCATGGAACTACAATAATGCAAAATGTGTGTATATTGCAGGGTTGAAAAAAGAAATCAGGTTTACGTGATTTAAATCGATTTATAGATAGCCCTAAATGTTGTTACTATACAAAATAAATACATCAACACTCACTTGGATGAGTTTTGTCAGCCCAAAAATGATTTTTGAGAGATTTTTTCATGTCACATGAACAAAATCGATTTTTAAAATGTATTTGGCTTTGTGTTTTTACTTGAATTAATAATTTTCTTCTAAAAATCATGGTGATTTGGCTTTGTTTTTTACTTGAATTAATAATGTTCTTTTTAAAATCATGGCGATTTAACCCTTTAGATTCAGAGCCATAATAATATACCAGATGCATGAGTAGAAAGATCAAACAAATTCTGCATACACTTCCCATTTTTGTTGCATGGCCATATTTCGTTTGATGCCAGGCATTTCAAAAAGGATATTAAGCTTGAAAATCCTTAAATTGGCAACACATTGAGCGGTTCAAAATAATTTTTGGTCAAGATTTTGTCAACTTTTCGACAAAGTTCGGGACTATGTACGTTGTTTTCAAAGACATTACATTTTATTAAACCATGTAGCATTAAAAGAAAAATATTTTTTGTTGCCAATTTGAAGAATAAAATGTGATCAATTTAGCCTTTACTCAGGCAATCCAACCTTGCTAATAGATGATTTTGTGTGAAAGCAGAAATATAAGAAAAACAGAATGGTGAAAGTTTGAAAGAAATCGGACAAGGAATAAGAAAGTTATGGATGTTTGAAAAATGAGATCACTACATCTATGCGAATCTCAAATTGGCAATTTAGTGAGTCGATTGTGACCATCGATGATTGTGACATAAATGCGGACAACTCTCCCGTTTGTCGTTCACAAAAATATTTGCGGTCTTCTTTACCATCGGCCGGGGCAGTACGCAAAATATATTATAGATAGCATATTGTTAGGTCCTCATGAAAGAAAAAGATATCGAGTGACATTTTTTAAAATGAAATTTCAGTTATTGTTGTGTGTTTGAGCAAATGGGGGAGTTGTCCGCCACGACAGTGACATTACCTATTCGGAATTCCCATATGTATATAGTGATTACACCTTTAAAAAATTGATATACGTTTTAGAGCAAATTTGAGAGAAAGATAACGGCTCTTAAAACTGAAAACTTAGTTGGACACCCTGACTGCTTTTCAGTTATTTGGACGCCCTGGCTGCTTTCCAGTTATTTGGAAGCAATACTGCTCTGTATGTAACAGGGGTGGGTGCAGGGAGGGGGGGGGGTCCCCCTTCCCGAGCGAAGGGCGAAAGTTATAGATCGACGCCCTGACTGCTTTTCAGTTATTTGGACGCAATACTACTCTGTATGTGACAGGGGTTGGTGCCAGGAGGGGGGGGGGGGGCAGGTGCGGATACAGGATTTTCAGAAAGGGGGCGCACACTGAGGGACCCTCCGTTTGACGAAGCCAAACGGCCATCTAGGGGTCCGGGGGCATACTTTGTCAGACAAAACAGGTGGGGGGGGGGGGGGCACACGCCCCTTGCGCGAAAGCTCCGACATTTTAGCAAATTTGAGTGAAAGATAACAGCTCGTAGCAAACAATGTTTAGGCGGAAAGTTATAGTTCGACGCCCCGACTGCTTTTCAATTACCTGGACGCAATATTGCACTGTATGTAATAGGGGTGGGTGCAGGGAGGGGGATTCCTCCTTCCCGCGCAAAGTTATTTCGACGCAATACTGCATGTGACAGGAGTTGGTGCAGGGAGGGGGGGGGGTTCCCCCTTTCCCGAGCGAAGCGCGAAAGCTCTGACGTTTTAGCAAATTTGAGAGAAAGATAACGGCTCCTAGCAAACAATTTTTCTAGGCGGAAATTTATAGTTAGACGCCCAGACATGCTTTTCAATTATTTGGACGCAACATTTCACTGTATGTAACAGGGGTGGGTGCGGGGAGAGGAGAGTTATTTCCCCCCTTTGACGTTTTAGCAAATTTTGTTTGTAGCCCCTTTTTAGGCCTTTTTCTCTCACTTCTCCCGCTTTTTCGCTCTCGCTTTTTTTTTAGTGGCTGAATAGGGGGGGGGGGGCATGGCCCCCATGTGCCCCCCTGTATTCATGCGAGTACTGTGTGTAGAAATCATTCCTCTTTCACCAAACCCATTTCACTCCGATAAAAACCATTATTTTCACTCTGAAACAAAATATGTTCCTCTTTTTTCTCGGCCTAAAGGTGGCGCTATAGCCAGCTAGCTGAGGTGAGGTGAGGGGGGGGGGCACACGTGCTGGGGGCGGCGCAATCGAATCCTGTCCGAAATTCCGAACGCGAAGTTGACATTACTCCCCATCCTCAGGAGCATCGCAAGAACATTTTGAAGGGAGGGGGGAGGGGGGGGGTGTGACACCCAAATTTGCCGACAAAAATGCAACCCTAATCCCCCACAAATACGAATAAAAGAAAATCGCAAATGTAAAGATCTTAATAATACGGGTCCATTTTCGCGAGGAGGGGGCTTACGCCTTTTGCCCGAATATCAACTTTTCAAATTCTAAATGTTTTTGAGTGAGCGAAGCGAGCGAGCAAATTTAAAAAAAATCGTAGTGAAATTGTACAGAAGGGGGGGCTGCCTTTTTCCCGAATATCAACTTTCAATGTCTAAATGTTACATACGCACATAGGCGTAGCCAGGGGGTACAGGGGGGCCCCTTATTCAGCCCCTTTAAAAGCGGGGGAAGTGAGAGAAAAAAGCCTAAAAGGCGCTACAAGTCGTTATCTTTCTCTCTAAATTTGCTAAAACGTCAAAGTTTTCCCCCGGAGGGAAATAACTCACCTCCCTGCATCCACCCCTGTTACATACAGTACAGTATTGCATCCAAATAACTGAAAAGCATCCGGGGCGTTGAACTAATTTTCCGCCTAAAAGAAGGTGCTACAAGCCTTTATCTTTTCCTCAAATTTGCTATAAAACGTAAAAGCTTTCGCGATTCGCGCGAGAAGGGGGAAACTGCCCCCCCCCCCTCCCTGCATGTATACAGTGCAGTATTGCGTCCAAATAATTCAAAAGCAGCCCGGGCGTCGAACTAAAGTTTCCGCTTAAATTTTTGTTTGTTACGAGCCGTAATCTTTCTCTGAAATTTGCTAAAACCTCAGAGCTTTCGCGCGGGAAAGGGGGAAACTCCCCCCCCCCCCCTACACCCATCCCTGATACATAAAGTGCAGTATTGCATCCAAATAATTAAAAAGCAGTCCGGACATCGAACTAACTTTCCGTCCTAAAAAAGGTGCTACGAACCGTTATCTTGCTCTCAAATTTGATATAAAATCAATTTTTACAATCCATGTAAGAAATTCAATGAATTTATTTTAAAAGAATTATTAAAGTTTGTAAATGAAAGAGATAAGATAATAATCACAGGGGACTTTAATGCACATAGTCCATTGTGGGGAAGCGAGAAAGTGGACAGTAATGGCCACGCAGTGGAACACTTTTTAAATAAAAATAATCTGCTTGTCTTAAATGATAAAACAGGTACAAGGATGGACCCTTACTCTGGTAAACTTTCACATTTAGACTTAACTATCTCCTCACCAATCTTGGCAGGTAGGGCTTCATGGAAAGTTTTGAATAATTCCTTTGGTAGTGATCATTTTCCCATACATATTGAAATTCAACCAGGAAAGAAAGACGCACCATATAAAAATAATGTGAAAAATATAGATGAGGAACGATTTTCTTTTAAGAATTTTAATTGGGCCAAGTTCTCAGATAAATGCAATGATATCCTGGATGAAAGTTCAATCTTTACAGAGGCAGATGTTAATAAATCTTATGAATCATCATCCCAGTATAGCTTCGTATGTGAGCTGCATCAGGGATTATTTCTACAAGGTACAAGGTATCATTAACTACTTGAAAATATGTATTAGGGAAGTGATTCCAAAAACAAAAGAAATATAGAAAGGAATCCAGTTCCATGGTGGAACAAAGAATGTTCTAATAAAATAAAAGAAAGAAATAGACTCAGTAACAAACTGAAAAGAGAATTCACTTTTGAAGCAATAGATGAGTTTAAGAAGAAGAAAGCGGAAGCTCAGCGAGTCCTCCGTCTAGCGGAAAGGGAATACTGGCAGGCTTTTTGCAAAAGACTTGACAGGAATCTAAAAATATGTCTACATTGGTTGAAAACGGACAGGACATTATATCAACCCAAGAGAAAACAGAAGCCCTTGGTAAATTTTTCCAATCCTTGGGACTGAGAAATAAAGAAGCAACCCTTAAAACAATCCTGACAAGAACGGAAAATTGTCCTTTCTGAAGAGACCATGTGATTAACGAAAAATTTTCAATGTATGAACTCGAAAAGGCTGTTAAAACCTCCAAACGCACCACGGTGCCAGGGAAGGACAATATTCCATATGGTCTATGGAAATATGTCCGAGAGAGCTAAAAACACTATGTTACATATTATTAATGAAATATGGGAAACTGGAAATATTCCACGTCCTCTAAACATTCCATATTGGTTCCAAAGTCTTAAAACTGGTAAGGATTCTAAAAATGTAACTTCTTACAGACCAATATCTCTCATGTCATGTTTTGCGAAAATTATTGAGCGTAATAATGATCAATGACAGATTACAATGGTACATAGAAAAGAATAATAATTATTGCCTTATTTCTTGAGTGGGTTTAGAAAAGGGCGTAGTTCCACTGACAATATTGTTCTCCTGGAGAATGACATTCAAAAGAGTATTAATTGTTGTGAGCATACGTTGGTAGTCTTTTTGGATGTTGAAAAGGCCTACGATAGTCTGTGGGTCGAAGGATTGTTATTTAAACTCTTTCATTGTGGTATACAAGGAAGGATGTACAATTATTTGCGTGAATACCTAACAGAACGTACTTTTCAAGTAAGAATCTTAGATACAGAATCAAGCACAGACAAAATGCATAACGGTTTACCTCAAGGTAGTGTTTTGAGCCTCTCCTCTAATGTGATGATGAGGGACATTCCAACAGACCCAGACGTAACAATATCTATGTATGTAGACGACTGTGCAATATGGACGTAGTAAACTTGATATAATTGGATTGAAAATCCAATCTTATTTGGATAGATTATCCTCTTGGTTCAAAGAATGGGGTTTTAAACTCTCAAATGAGAAAACTGTACCTGTATTATTCACGAAAAGTACATACATTTCTCAACCAGTATTGAACTTGGAAGGGAATATAACATATAAACCGTCTCACCGTTTTTTAGGAATTTTATTTGATAGCAAATTGACCTGGCACTCTCATACAGAAAATGTACTGTACAAGATGTAAACGAAAACTAAACATAATATTATTACGTAGTTTGACAGGAATAAAATGGGGAAGCTTATCAAAATCCCTTCTAATTGTTTACGGAGCACTTATCAGATCTCTTCTGGACTACGGGTGCCAAGCATAATGATAGTGCAGCTGAAACTACCAAAAAGATCTTAGATTCTGTGCAATATCAAGCTCTTAGGATATGTGCGGGGTGTCTCCCGTTAACCTCTTTGAGTTCTTTACAGGTTGAAATGGGGGAACTACCTCTAGACCTAAGAAGACAATAATTGTTATCTAGCAAGTACAGACAAAGTATTGAGATAAATTTTAATGCACTGGTAAGTCATATAGAACCATGCTGGCAATTTGAATACCTAAAAGACAAATGTGTTTGAAACCTTACAGTATACAGTGTAAGATGGGAAAAGAAATTATCGAAATACTTAGTCCTTCTGTCCCCCCCCCCCCCCCCCATGGTTATTCTGTCCACTATTCTGAAATAGTAGACTCGTGTGCAAAAACTGCTCTGTCAAAAAATATTGAAATATATAACAAAATAACACTTTCAGAAAAAAAAAAAATTATAGTTCAGAGTTCCAAAGTACTCTGGCAAGAAAGATGGAATCAATCAAATTACAGTTTAAAAGAGCTGCAGTCATCAATTACATCCACTTACACTTGTAACCTACGGTAGACAACAATAAATAATACTCCATCGTCTTCGAGTTGGAGTGATAGGTCTCAACCATGATCTATTAAGACTAGGTATTCATCCAACTGGTTTCTGCGACAGATGTCAACAGGTTGAAACTGTCGGCCATTACCTTATAGATTGCCCAAAATATATTATCGAGAGAGCGATGCTCCTGTGTGAACTGAATGAAACCAATGAAAGAAAACTATCTGTGTATTTGAAAAGTAGTGATCCCCAAATACAAAGGGCTATTACACGTTTCGTTCTGCGAACGAAGCGTTTTTCGGGGAAGGTAGGCTTTAACCCTCCTTTCTCAGTAAAGAAGAACTATACTAGTATTGTGTATTTTATGTATAGGTCTGAGTTTCAATGCGTAATGTATTTTCTTCTTTTGTGTATATTATAAGAGTTATGTCTTAATGTTTAAATGATGCACACAATTAATGATGTGCATTTAGAAGCCCCCTTTTCTACTAACTTAGCCCACAAGTGTTTTCATCTTATTAATTGTAATCAGTAAGCACAACTATAAAGTGACGAGGCTTGTGGCTGTAATACGTAGCAATATACCAGCGTCATGCAAAATTGTATTTTGTATTAAAATTACAACAACTATAATGTCATTGGTAACAATAGTCAAATTTGACTGATTGCCGATACCATACAACGAAAGAAGAAGAAGAAGCTGAATAAACTTGGGTAGAGACTATTTGAGCACCAAGTTCGACCACATTAAAGGGATACGCCACTTGGTCTTGGTGCTCACGAAACATGTACTAAACCCTACGAGGATTGTAGGATTAGGAATGATTATCTTCTGTTTAAAATGAACTTTATTTACGTCTCAATATTGTCTTTAACATCTATCTATCTAGACACTGACTTTGATTTGCATTGACTATAATCCTGATGACTGTTTTCGAAACAAAATCGAGCATTGGTGCTCATTATAGTGCCTTGGTGCTCACGAAACGTGTGCTAAACCCTCCGAGTCCGAGGATTGTAGGCCTGATTATCTTTAAAAAATTGCTTTTAGTGAACTTTATTTGCATCTAAATGTTCTCTTTAACATCACTGCATCTAAACACTGACTTTGATTTGCATTTATTATAAACTTGATGACTGTTTTCAAACAAAATCGCGCATTGGAGCCCATTATACCGCCTTGGTGCTCAGGTAACGTGTGCTAAACCATATACGGGGAATGTAGGAATCATTATCTTGATTTTTTTTTGCTTTAAATGAACGTCATTTACGTGTCATATGTTGTCTTTAACATCACTGCATCTAAACACTGACTTTGATTTGCATTGGTTATATCATAATCTTGATAACTGTTTTCAAACAAAACCGCGCATTGGTGCTCATATAGTGCCTTGGTGCTCATGAAACGTGTGCTAAACCCTACGAAACCCTACGGTCGGGGCATTGTAATTTTCTCACATTTCTTTATGATATATTCAATTTACTTCAATCCTATCAATTATGATATTTACCTACGAGGATTGTATGATTATCTTGAAAATTTTGTTTCAAATGAACTTTATTTACGTATCAATATTGTCTTTAACATCTATTCATCTATACACTGGCTTTGACTTTCATTTATTACAATCTTGATGACTGTTTAAAAATGATTAGGAATGATTATTTTGAAAATTCTGTTTAAAATGAACTTTATTTTCGTCTCAGTATTGTCTGCAACATTGATTGATTTTATTTCTGTGTTCAATAGCATGATACAAAATATAGTAATACATATATTACAGATTTAAAAAGAATATATATAAACATATTGTCAGACATTAACAATTTACTTCTTGAATACAAAGAAAATATGTATACAATATGGGAAATTAACATTTTACAATTAACAGGATTTGTGAACGCAGGAGACCGTCATCATGAGCGATTTGCTTGATGTAGATGGCGGCCTCAAAGTAAAAAAAGCGACATAGAACTTTTTAAAAAATGAGAAAAGAGGTCATGAGGACGTGCAAAGCAAGTGCAAGTGCAGTGCATTGCAAGTGCATTAGCGATGGGGTCAAGATGTATTCACGAGTTGCTGTATTGATCAATAATCAGTAAAATACTATAATTTTACATGTAGATGGTCAATGTGGTGGATTTGAGTATAAGGATATTAGATTACTCTTCATAGTCGCTTTAAAAGAGTATTGTGGAGCACATTAACTGCTGTGGGTAGATTATTCCACAAGTCAGGGCCATGGTGTCTTATTGATTTATGCGTTATTAATAATCAGATGAAAATGTTCTAAATACGGGTAGGGTGTGTGTGAATTGTACTGTTTAGATTAAATAAATTTTGAAATGAGGAAGGACCGGGAAGATGGTTATTTTTATATTTAAACATAAAAACTGCAACTTGAAATATATTTAAATCAGTGACCTTCAATGTTTTAAGCTTGAAATATAGTGGATCAGAATTAGAAAAGTAAGACGATCCTGTACAAATACGAAGTGCCCGCTTTTGTAGGGAAAGAATGGGGTTGAGTTTGGTATACCACAGTAGCCCAAACAATATTAGAATATGTTATATATCAATGCGTTATACAATAAAAAGAAAGTCGTTCGTGGCAAGATAAATTTTAACTTGTAAATGATTCCCCCACCTCGGGAAATGCATAATATAATATGATTAATGTGATCGTTCCATGTTAAATTTTCATCAATAGGAACTTAGAACTCTTCTTTTGTTCGACGGAAATGTTATCAATCTTAATATTAATAGGAGTATTAGCTATACATGGATATTGTGTTTGAAATGCATAAATTGAGTTTTTTTAATATTGACAGAAAGGTTATTGCACTTAACCATTTCGAAACTTTAAGTAATTCAACATTTAAAGTATTTTCCAATGATTTTCTAGGTTCTTATGAGAATAAAAAATGTTAGTGTCGTCTGTATATATATATATATATATATATATAACATTTAACAAATTCATAGTGACGAAGCTTCGTCACTATGAATTTGTTAAATGTTAATTATCTTTAAGTTTTGTAGTACCAATCGTCTGTTTGTATATATATATATATTTAATATATTGTACCTATATACTCCGATGTCGCTTACAAACTGAGCCCTAAAGTCCACAAAAGAACCATATAGACCTACCTATAGCTCAGAGAGGCTTATAATAGATTCCGATCCCCTACTGATATCAGCACAATGAGACGCATGTGGAGCACAATTCTCTAAGTTATACAAGAATGAGCAGTGCCCTTAAATCATAACAGGAAGGACAATTTTTTTTCTATTTTTTTTTTCAAATCTCGCTCGCTACGCTCGCTCGCATTTACCATTGCCTTCTTATCATATTAGGATAACTGCTCTAATTCAAAATATCTTCAATATGAATAATAAGACCCATTCCACTCAACTGCAAAGTAGTTTTCTTTTTTTTTTAATCTAGAACCATGTTAAGACATAAACAATAATGTGTCAAAAATGATAGTGTATTAATCAGAATGTAGCGGTATACTAATGTCTCAGCTCAAAGTGACATTTTCCGCCCCTTTTTCACCATTTTAGGTGCCCTTTTCCCCCAAAGTACCCATTTCTGTTGGTGCCCCCCTCCACTTTGAAAGACGCTCCGCCGCCCCTCCTATCACCCACACCGGGAGTTCTTTGCTCTTTTTATTTATATATTGTGACATTGCATACAATAATTATCTTTTGATGAACATTTAAGAGTGCATATGGACGTCTATTAACGTCTATTTTTTACAAGTAATATAATTTGATAATGCTGAACTCACTTTGCTTTTCAGACTGGTGATAGAATCTTAATTACATTCAAATGATTCTAATGCTTAGTAAAGTTTTGCAACCATGGGCCTATTTCTATCTGCCAACCTCAAAACACAAATAAATCAGACATAAGGATTTTGTGGTTTACAACGTGGAAAATAATCCAGTGGATCCAAATTTCTACATATCCATCATGAAAATTATAGTGTCCAAAACATAGTATGCTGAGGCAGGCTACTAAAATAAGGCAATTTTTAACACGTTTATTTTGTCATTTAGTATGCATGAATGTGTAAAATTATTTGACTCTATAAATTCATTATGCAATACACACTTGCTAGAGAAAATCAGCGCAATCCGTATTAGCGACACACCTGTCTAATCGCTACTTTCGTAAATTCATCCTCAAATTAGCAACGCAGAATCAGTCTTTTTCGGATAGCGTATTTCTACGTGATTCCGCCCAGGAGGATGGATCAGCGCACGGCCGGCTGCGCTGCACAACAATGATCTGTGACAATTGGACATCAAAATAAGAGATTAACCAGGTAAAGAATCAGGTTAGAATCTCACTTAGCTGCAAGTTGTCTGGGAAAGTCACTCTTCTTGAAATTAGTGACCAGCTGAGGCTGAGGGTGGTTGATGGAAATAGAGGAGTCCTCTTCGGAGTCTTGTCAAGTCTTGCGCCTCGCATAAGTAAGATAGATATTAGAAAGAATGTACCAGTGTACCGTAACTGAGTGTGAGCATGAGCATGGTGAGTGGCTTGTTTGAGCTATATGGGGGATGGGGAGAAGTATTACTATTGAGTGGTCATGGTGGTGTGCCGCAAGGCAGTGTTTTTTTTTAAATCTTTGTTAACATCTCCCAGATGTAGTTAGTTAGCCGGCAAACCAACAAAATAGGGGATTTTTTCCAAGCTAATATAACTTTATAAGGCCAACCAATTGTTCACCCCGTTCAAATTAACAACAACTCAACAGTCGTGACAGTCATGACAGTCAGGCCCAACACTACAGTCACATACACATTTTCACATAGGGCCTACCAATTCCTCTCTATTCTTGATTATTTGATGTCAAAAATGTCCATTTTAAGCAAGAAATATCGATCGGCAAAGTCACCAGTTTCCTTAATGTGCAGTGAATAACTGAGCGGTGCATGCTCAGTACACAGCACGGCTGCAATGAATACCTTATATTGACATAAGGAAATGGGTGACATTGTTTTGCCAATATTTCTTGCGTAAAATTGACATTTTTTACATCAAATAATCAAGAATCGAGAGGAATTGGTATGTGAAAATGTGTATGTGACTGTTGCCTTGGCATTGGGCCTGACTGTTGTTAATTTGAACAATTGGTTGGCCTATTATTAGCTTGGACAAAATCCGGCCCCTATTTTGTGGGTTTGCCAGCCAGCTCCAGTTAGCCTAAGTCAAATATGTTCGCTGATGATAAGAAATTGTATACGGTACTGACTACTTCTTCTTCTTGCTTGTTCTTCCCCCGATATTCGAGGATCAGCGGTTACCCGCAGGTTGACAATTGAGTTGCAGAAGCTTCTCAAGATGAATATGGTGAATTTTGAGGATGTATCTGAGGCAGTGGGTCGTTACGGTAGCAGAAAGAGTAGAAGACAGGTGGGAGGAGGGTAATAAGATATTAGTGGCGAAGATCATAGGATCAGCAGTGGTAAAAGCCTGGGAGACTGTGGCAGGGGGATTTAGTGACAAAACTTGATGAATGGGAGCAGTCCGCTGGGAGTGCAGGGATGGGCAGGTTGCAAGAAAGTGGATGGAACTTTCATCCTCTATTGAACAGAGTCTGCATGTGGCACAGGGAGATTTTCCTATGGTTTTCAGTCTGTGTTGTGTTGGATACGTGCCAGTCAGAAGTTGGGAGCGAAGTCTTGATGCAATTCGGAGGTGTGAAGGTAGAGCAGGTGGAAACAATCTGCTAGGGTTTGGGAAAGTTGAACAATGCTTCCAGAAGGCAAGAGTATGTTTTTCCCGAATGGCTACAACCAGGTCAGCGGCACAGCCTTTTCCAGGTGAGGTAGTTGATATTCGTGAAGCCGGACAGTATGGAGGGTAGGCTAAATTTGATAATCAACTGCTTCCAGTAAGAGATAGAGGGTATGTCAGCTGTAAGCGCATTCAGGAGGATCCTGTGCTCATACCTATCGCTGGGTAGAGTAAACAATTGCCCAAGAGTCAACAGGGTATGAAGATCAACTTGCAGAGAGAGAGGGATAATCCCGGTCAGAAGGAAGACTGCCTCATTCGCCGCACTTTTGGGAAGACCAAGGAACCTTTGGCTATTATAGATAATATGCCCAGTAGTCCTAAAATTGGCAAGAATCCTACATAGGATATCCAAAAAAACAGCAGAACGGAGGTATAGGCTAGATAGGATTTGTATGGAGCGGAGGTATAAAGCGGCTTAATAAACTAAGTAATAGATCTAGTGCAGCAAGGTCATTTGCTGTCAATTGCTCGTGGTCTAGTGGTAAAGGCGTCTGGTCAGACTGTCTGGAGTATTCTCTTTCTACACTGCACTCGCGTTTAAGGTCCCGGGTTCGAATCCCGCTCTTTCTTGCTGATAATTTTTTCAGTTATGAATCGATAACGATAGCGTTTATTCCGTTATAAATAACTGAATTTCAACAATGAAAACCAAGAAACTTGACTAATTATTCACTTGTTCAGGCGGATGTAATGGCGGCTGGGCATAATAACGACTTTGGCCGAACCTTTTAAATAGTGAGGCCTGTGCAGAGTCTAGTTTATCCCTGGATCTCTTTGTGACTCTTACTTAGGACAGCGATTCCATAGAGCATTCTAGGAGTACAATAGGTGGTCCATAACTTGGCAATGGTTGAAGGCCAGAAGTCGTTTCTAGAAGCTGAACCACCTAACAAGGCAAAAATGGTGTTGTATCCCTTGGAAATGATGTTCGGGGCAGGGTCTTGAGGGCATGATGACTTGGTAACCCCAAGATGGGGATGCTGAGTTACTTCCTTAACCTACTACTGTAGTGTGGTAGTCTGTAGTAGGCCTACTGTCATGACTGTTTACTGCAGCAGCCGAACATGCCGAACGCGTAGCGTTCGGGCTGCGATCAGCAGTCCTTTGAAAGGTTGGGTGCCTCTTAAATCCAAGCTCTTATGTCAAATTTATACCATGAAATATGACATAACTTCATTTGAGGTCTTTACGGTACTTACAATACTTTCCGAATAACTGTCGTCTTTCTTTTCGATGAGGATGATATAAAAAAGGCCTATTAATTGCCCGGCTCCTGTACTAAAAATTTTCGTAGGCCGATGTATAGTTTGCAATACGCATGCGCGTCAGTATATTTTTTACATACGTTGGAATTTTCGCTCGCGAGAGACGAGAGGGAGGATTACAATTGAGTGAAAAAAAGTGACATTTGATTGATTCTATACATTTCTGAGGAAGAGCTGATCTGCGGAAGGTCTGTTTAGGTAAGCGGCATCACATATACATGTATGATACTTTAATTTAAAAAATATGTCCCTACGATACAAAATTGAGGCAGTCCAACGACGTGCGGCAAGATTCGTTCTTCATAGGTACCACCACACAGAAAGTGTCTCTTCCATGATCCAAGAGCTTAAGTGGACCTCATTAGAGAAACGCAGACGTGATGCCTGTCTTGCCCTCCTGTACAAGATTCGACATGGACTCGTTGGACTAAACGCAGACCAGTTCCTCACTCCTATGGCACACAGTAACACCAGACAATACCACCCAAATAAACTCAAGCCGATTACCACCCGTACCCAGCTGTACCACACCTCCTTCTTCCCGAGGACCATTGCGGTATGGAACTCACTCCTTCCTGAAATCCTGGTTTCTGCTACGTTAGGAACCTTCCAGGGAGCGCTTTCGACTCAGGGCCACTAGAGGCCAAGATCGGTTTTTACTCGCACATTGTACATACAAGCACCAATTGACCGCACTGCACGCAGGCACCTTGCCGGACATGAGGTAACCCTCCTTGACGTAATATCCTGACTGATGGATCCTGTCGAGTACTGAAGTAGAAGTAGAAGACTATACATTGTCATTTGCCCATGTAAATTGTAGGACCCACGGAATAGTAGTGGTTTCACTCAGGACGCTATAGTACTGTGTACATCATTATATGCTGTACGTAGCCAGGATCACTCATAGGCTTTAACATGTAGCTACAATATACTTTTTAGACAGTGTGTAGAATCTAGGCAGTCGTACACCTAACGTCCATGCGCATTGAGTCGCCACCCGACGGCCTTAAACTTCCTATACTGCTAAATTAAACTTTATTCTTGCCAAAATCCTGATTTAATATGAAAACATCCCCTAAAATATATCGAAAACATGATTCATGAAAATGCTCCATTATAAAGCGAATGATGTCACTATATACGTACTTCCGGGATGGCGACTCAATAGGTGGCTGCTGTTGAGTTGCGCCCATCGATCTCTACCAGTAGTTACAAATCCAATACTGCGCGCATGCGCACACCACACAGGCATGACAGGCGCGTCGTACATACACACAACACGTGTGCCAGATCTACGGTTAGCAGGACATGGAAAATGCCCTGAAATAACACTTTCCTGATAACTCTTGCGACCGACAGGTTCTTCACCACAGCATCTCCTCCTAGGGAAACTTTGGGAATGTTTCTTTTCGATTTGTCATTACTATTTATTTCAAAAAACTTAAAAATATAGGATAAGAAATTCGCGAGTACTCACCAGTGTTTGTGTATCCATGCCTCCTCTTGTCATGCAGATTTAAAATGGCGGCTGCGTGCGATGGCACGTGCGCACGTACTTACACTGCGTCACTGCTTCTCATCTGTGCGCGGCCATTTTGTCATTTGCATACCGGTATGCGCGTGTTGGCTCATCACACAGCTGATCAAAAATATTGAAAATGAAAAGAAATGGTATGGAAAAATCAACCAAACAAAATTTATATCCCCCGATAGGTAATCTGAATCTCATGTTTATTCATCTACTGAATATGTATCTTCTGCTTCTTTCAAAATGATGTGATAAAATCTTACGTAGCTGCATAAAAATTCATACAAATATACTCTTAAAATGTTGAAATAATTACGTAATTTACAGAAAAAATGGTAGGTATTGGAATTTGGCCCAAAATTTTAAAACTGCAGTTTTTTAGAATGAATGAATCATTATTTAAAATATACAAATAATTTCTTGGTACTACAAAATTTCAATATAGCACGTAAAAGAGACATGATAACAAAGCTTTTCGACCTGCACTCATCAGGTTATCACGCAGGTATATAACAAATTACTCGAAATCAACTATATTATACTCGATGAACCCGGACGCAACCCGTACGCCGTAATTTCAGAACAATCGCAAAGCTTGGACGAACTCCTTTTGTCTGCACAGAAGGGGTTCGTGCGATTGAATGTTGGCGGCTTCCAGAAAGCGTAAATGCGCTGCGCTTCTGGCCCGGGACATAATTGAGAATTGATCGTCGGCATAGCTTTGTGCGCAAGCTGGATTGTTCAGCAAATGGAGACCAATCGCTGAATCGCATTTGGCTATCTTTGGTCTGTTAGCGTGCATTTCAGATTTGTATATATGTATTTAAATATCTTTAGCTTCCTATTTTAGACCTCTATATATATATATACATTTTATTTTATAACCGCTATGTTATTTTAAACCTTTAGGTGACTCTTGAGTCCTAGGGTTAGGGTTTAGCGTTAGGGTTAAATTTGGGTGGCTGTCGCAAAAAAAAGTCTTTTCCATGCCGTTTTTCCGAAGATTCATAATTATTATTAGGTTGTTACTTTGAAGGTTCAATAATCCTAAAAAATGAGGGGTCTACCAGGTTCATCATGAAATGAAATGGGGTGGTTCGTATTTCCAAAAATGTAATAGAACCCTGCATTTTTGAATTACAAACCTTCAGAATAATGAACCTTATTACATTCTCGGAATGGTGAACCTTTTTTCTTTTTCGTAAATACGAGCCCCAGATCTATTTCAAATTTCATTTTTGGAATTTTGAACCCTTTTTCATTTTTGGAATCATGAACCTGCTTCAGATAAACAGACCTTTGAAATAATGAACCTTAGGTTGGAGTTATGAACCTTAGGTTGAAGTTATGAACCTTAGGTTGGAGTTATGAACCTTAGGTTGGAGTTATGAACCTTAGGTTGAAGTTATGAACCTTAGGTTGAAGTTATGAACCTTAGGTTGGAGTTATGAACCTTAGGTTGGAGTTATGAACCTTAGGTTGAAGTTATGAACCTTAGGTTGGAGTTATGAACCTTAGGTTGGAGTTATGAACCTTAGGTTGGAGTTATGAACCTTAGGTTGGAGTTATGAACCTTAGGTTGGAGTTATGAACCTTAGGTTGGAGTTATGAACCTTAGGTTGAAGTTATGAACCTTAGGTTGGAGTTATGAACCTTAGGTTGGAGTTATGAACCTTAGGTTGGAGTTATGAACCTTAGGTTGGAGTTATGAACCTTAGGTTGGATTTATGAACCTTAGGTTGGAGTTATGAACCTTAGGTTGGAGTTATGAACCTTAGGTTGGAGTTATGAACCTTAGGTTGGAGTTATGGACCTTAGGTTGGAGTTATGGACCTTAGGTTGGAGTTATGGACCTTAGGTTGGAGTTATGGACCTTAGGTTGGAGTTATGGACCTTAGGTTGGAGTTATGGACCTTAGGTTGGAGTTATGGACCTTAGGTTGGAGTTATGAACCTTAGGTTGGAGTTATGAACCTTAGGTTGGAGTTATGAACCTTAGGTTGGAGTTATGAACCTTAGGTTGGAGTTATGAACCTTAGGTTGGAGTTATGAACCTTAGGTTGGAGTTATGAACCTTAGGTTGGAGTTATGAACCTTAGGTTGGAGTTATGGACCTTAGGTTGGAGTTATGGACCTTAGGTTGGAGTTATGGACCTTAGGTTGGAGTTATGGACCTTAGGTTGGAGTTATGGACCTTAGGTTGGAGTTATGGACCTTAGGAGTAATGCAACAAATGTTCGGAATTATGAACCCCCTATTATGGAAAATTTGTGTTTTGGAATTATGAACCCTCTGAATTACGAACCCTCAGAAAAACAAACTTTCGGAAAAACGATTGAGTGCTCCTGGCTGGGTATCCAGACAAGTGATTTTCAAACAGAAATTTGAACACTTTTACATTTTAGATTTAATCAATCTTTTTCCAAAGATAATGTTAATAGTATTCTTTTAAAAGGCGAATATTCACAGAAATTAGTGTTACTTGATGCATGTTTTTTGTGAATTTCAACAATAAACACATATTTGAGCTCAGTGTCTGGACACACAACCCCCCATCCTATATGTAGGACGTGCAGGGATCTCCCCTGGGAGAAGGTAGCTTTGAAGGCTCTATGGTGCATGGAAGAGTTGCTGGCAGATCTAACGTTGAATTAAAGCTAATGCTAATCGTGGAGAGTAGCATGAACATTTTATTCTGCCAAAGATAGCGTGAACTTTTTATTCTGCCAAAGAGAGTAGCGAGGAGGGGGTTTGATTTTTAATCTTCAATGAATCTCCATGGAGCCTTCTAAAATACAAGTGACCATGGTTGGCATGGTGACTCACTATTCCGTATGCACACTGTCCAGGTCATGGTTTATGGCTAGAGCGGGGAATTCTCTCTAACACTTCCCTGGCTAGAGTACCCAAGTCTGTACAGTGCCCTTGTCTGCGCACACGCCTATGGTGCATTTCTGATGAAACAAAACATGCAATGAAGGCAAAGTTTTCATCTTTATTATAGCGATAGATATTCATGCAAAAAGCAAGTCAAAATATCACAAACCTTAAAATGTTGTCATTCACGTCAAAACTCTTGAAGTGCATGTAAAATGAATGAGTGTGCATACTTGGGCACCATTGATTTTTCTTTGTTGAAATAACATGGCTGCCATTTCTTTTGAAAATGACATTGCTGTTGCTCTAATCTTGATGAGATTCTTTGCACACTTTCATGTACTCATTAGAATATCAGGAATAATTTAAAATTAAGCATTGGAGGAATATTATAGAAATTTTTTGTTCAAAGCAAGACATAGGGCTCCCCATCATACTTTTATGTTGAATTTCATGACAAATATTCATTAAGTTGAAATAGATCTATCATCTAACCACCATGAAAATTCCTGAAATATTGCATGCAACTTATTAAATTTAGATCTACATGTACATGTAGGTCTACATGTACATGTAGATCTAGATCTACAGTTCCAGATCTACTCTCTGGATACAGGGACCGCGGAACCGGGGGGGCTGGAGCCCTCCACTTTTTTCAGTAAACACGTGCAAACGTATGGCAGCGCAAAAATGTGGTATACATGTACACGCAGCCCCCCCCCCCCCCCCCCCCCCCCACTTTCCAAGACGTTCTGCCGCGCCTGGGATACCCAACATGTCTGGACACACAATGTGTTCGTATATGAGATTCATGCAATACCTTGGCTGAAAGAATGGATAGAGTAAACAGTTTAACATGAAAATAAATAAATAAATAAATGTGTTACAAGTTTTAATTTAATCTTTTGCAATCTTGATTTCTCTTCATCAGGTACAGAAAAGGTTAATATACACTGTAGTAAGACAACCAATGATGGATTTCATTGCCGTATTCCAAGGTCTACTGATATTATCTACAGTACAAGTAAGTTAATGACACATTATTGTTCATATGCTTACTAGACTGTCAACCTTTAAATCTGGAAATGATTAACAGATACCAAAGATATCTATAGTCAAGACATACAATCAATGGACACCATGGACACCATGCAGGTATTCACATGTAACATGTTATCGGGTACAGAGAGTGAACTTCATTTTTATGACCGACCAACTTCAGACAAACCATAAGGAAAACTCATCATCATGAATTCCTAACCCAAATCGTGACTAAATGTCTCCAGTCTCTCACAACAAGGTCAGAGTAATTTCCAAGTGGGCCACAAGTTTTGCTGGTTTTATTTTTCTGTGCTCTACTGTATATTACATAGGCCTATGTAATCACTGTCTCATCAATTATCATATTGGAGATTTACTAAGGAAATAAAAACATATATTCTACATTGTATTCTTTGCAGCTTGCTACATGTCCTCCTCCTACCCGGTTTCGTAAATGGCGTGTTCTCCCAAACCCAAATGAAGGTGGCACATGTGGAAGAACTCCAGAGTTAGGGTAAGTTAAGTCCATTTTCTGGAAACTTCTCATCCAGTAGGCAATCAAATAGTCTTTGTTATCAATGTAGTAAATTTGAATTTTATTTCAATACTCTATTGTCTTTGAAATGGATGGTACGATTTGCAAAATAAAAGTATTTAAATATTTCTTTTCTTATGAGGGACCAGTCTCGAACAATAACACTATTTCAATATGGCACGAAAAAGAGATAGCGAAGCTTTTCGACCTGCACTCATCAGGTTATCACGCAGGTATATAACAAATTACTCGAAATCAACTATATTAATACACTCAATGAACCCGGACGCCGTAATTTCAGAACAAAGCTTGGACTAACTCTTTTTGTCTGCACAGAAGGGGTTCGTGCGATTGAATGTAGGCGGCTTCCAGAAAGCGTAAATGCGCTGCACTTCTGGCCCAGGACATAATTGAGAATTGATCGTCGGCATAGCTGGATTGTTCAGCAAATGGAGACCAATCGCTGAATCGCATTTGGCTATCTTTGGTCTGTTAGCGTGCATTTCAGATTTGCAGGCACGGATGGGCTGCGTGCGCTGATTGCTTGTACGGTTCCGAATAGTCGAGGGGACGTGTTTAATGCGTTCAGCCAACCGCTGAGAAGTACGGCCCACGTACCTGGCATCGCACCGGCACTGAAATTGGTAAATAACATTACTCAAGTGGGGGTGGGTAGTACATCCTTGCTAGTTGACGTGTCCAAACCGCGTAATAGCAACGTGACACTGTGTGTTTGATCTGACTGGCATATTTGTCAGATACCTTTGCCCCTCCATGGTAGTTTGAGATACATGAGGCATTTGGCAGGTCCAGATCTGGTGTCAGATTTGGATTGTGCCTCCAGCGTCCGTGTTATGGTGCGAGATATAACATGCTCAGGGTAACCATTGTCAAGGAGAATAGTTTTGATTTTCGCAATTTCGGGAGCTAATTTGCACTCGGAGCAAATCCTAAGGGCGCGGCACACTAAGTTTCTAATGAGCCCAATCTTGTATGAAGTTGCACTGTACGAGTCCCATCTCATGAATTTGGGCTTGTGATAGACGGAAGTGATAAATTTCCCATCATTTCTCTCCACGAGAACGTCGAGAAATGGGAGCGCATTGGACAGTTCAATTTCACATGTGAATTTTAGCGCGGGATTGGCCCGGTTCATTTGTGTAAGGAAAACCTCACACGTTGCGCGGTTGTCAAAAATTGTAAACGTATCATCAACATACCAACAATACACACGCGGGACTATATTAAGATCGGTGGTGTTCTGTAGCAGGTGCGTTTCATGAAAGCCAACAAAAATGTTAGCGAGCGCGGGGCCTAATGGGGATCCCATAGCCACACCATCTATCTGTGAATACATCGTATCATTGAAACTAAACTCAACCGCGCGAGTGGCCAAGTTCATGAGATCAATGAGTACGGGCTCAGGAACAGGTGGCGAATCTAAGTCGTCATGATAGAGATAAGAAACACAGATGTCAATAGCTTCTTTCAGTGGTACGTTGGTATTAGGCTAGAGATATCAAAGGGTTTCTTTACTTGATTATCAAGCAAAATGTATATTTTTGCATAAAATATTTAAAGGAGAATTAACCCCTGAGTACAAATTTACTTATATTGAAAGGTGTAATATATTCCTACTTATTGGCCTAAATCATTTTCTAATAAGATATCAGAAAAGGGTATAAATAAAGATATTCCAACACCCGGTATCGTCTCCTACTCATTTACATGGGGGTTGCCATTTTCTTGCTGATTTGGATTTGTACATGAACCATTGAGAAATGTTCCGGTCAGGAAGATATTTTGAATCCAAGACCTAAATTGCTTTTCTTCATTACCTAAAATCCCATATGTGACGAAAAATATAAAGTGGGTGTTTACATGATTTATAAAAATTAAATCTTTATAATGATACTTTTAAATTGTCTGGTTTTGCTTAACAAAAATCTATTTTCTTGGGTTTGCCAAACAGAGCAGTATGCAGCATGCATTCTGACTTTTCAAGTCCCATTATCCGAAAGCAGGTGAATGCATAGTTTGCTGCTATAGATGCTCAGGGAAGAAGCATCCATAAAATTTGAATTAATTTGCTCCGTCCATTGCGTCACAGTATCTAGAAAATAGATTTATATTAAGCGAATATTGATTTTCAACAGAAATATATAAGGAAATCTTCAGTTTAAAAATAAATTGACATATCTATTCTATATTTTTAATCTCAAATGGGTTTTTAATTTTGAAAAAGGCAATTGGGCATTTGGATTAAGAAAATCTTCTTGTACACATAAAAAAATGGCAGCCCCCATGTATTGCTAGCAGACGATACATATTGCTAGCAGATGATAAATTTTGCTCAGAAAATCTTGATTCGTATCGATCTCGTATATTTTGACGCGAAGCCATATAGTCTAACAAGTAGGAATAAATAACACCTTTCAACACTATCGTCTTTATTGTTTGAGGTTAATTCTCCTTTAAGAAAAAAATTAAGATTTACATGGAAATAACAATGGATTTTTTTTTCTTTGTGCGATTTTCGAGGTTTGTGCAGAATTTTATGGCGGTCAGTTCCCCCTCCCCAGCCAGAGATTCCTGATTTTTTTTTTTTTCAGGAAAAAAATTTAAGCGATACCTTTTTTGTACAAATAAAGAAATTAATTCTTTGGAGTTGTTACATGTCATTAAATTCAGAATAACAAGAGTGCATTGAGTTTGTGTTTTATTGGGGGGGGGGGGGGCACTTGAAAGAACTTATTCTCCTCATATATTATGACATGTGTAAAATGTTTATAATGTCTTGTCATTCTATCTGAGGATGGGTAAGAACAGCCAAGGGCAAAGTCTCCCCAATAATATAATGTAAATCTATTTCCTTCGCCATAATATAAACAGAATACTGTGATAAATTTGGTTCAGGGCTTATAAAAAGATGTTCCCCAAGCAACATTGATCAACTGAGAAAATTGCCATGGCAGTTGGTGTGTTGTCTATTTCTACATGTAACTGTAATTTGTCTTGTTATTACTACTAATAATTACCTTTCCCTGTTTCATACAGAGAATGCTGTACATGTTCCCTTTCCCCTGTTTCATACAGAGAATGCTGTACATGTTCCCTTTCCCCTGTTTCATACAGAGAATGCTGTACATGTTCCCTTTCCCCTGTTTCATACAGAGAATGCTGTACATGTTCCCTTTGCAATGTTGTTCAACAAAGATACATGTACACTGAAATATTAGTTGCTGTGTTCTCTACAGGTATTTCTAATCATAATTCATTTTATTACTACTTGTACTGTACATTTGCTTCCTTCTCTCCCCCTGTTTTACACAGAGAATACTGCGACAAATTTGGTTCATTGCTAATAAAAAGATGTTCCCCGTGCAACCTATCTCAACTGAGGAACAATGCTATATCCTTCCCAGAGGAGTGTGCCAACTTACCATGTCCTTACCGATGCCCAGAAGAGATCAGTGATACGGTATCACCAGCCCCAAGCACCAGTTGTGATTTAACAACAACTTCTTTGACCACACTAGGTACCGGTATGTACAGAGAAACCTGTATAAATAAACCTGTGTATAAAGACCCCTCATGGGAGACAAGAGAAATGGTCTAAATAGGCAGGTGATCTTTAAATACCAGTTTGTTTGATACCCATTTCAGTGAGAAACTCTATTCAAGAGTTCTAAACTCTTGTCTTTAATTGGATTGGATTAGATGGCTTGATGTGATAGAACTTGTACCCCACACATTCAATTACATGTAGCATGAAGTATTTTAGAAGATTTATTTATTGTATTGGCATTCTAATCAAGTAATCTGTACATCAGGGCCCCGTTTCATAAAAATTTGTTATCAATAACAACTGCCTCATTTCTATGACAAATTCACTCTCAGCCAATCAGATTCAAGGATTTCAGTAGCTTATAACAATTATTGTAACTTGTTATGGATAAAAAGTTTTATTATATGGGGCCCTGTTCTCAGACCACCTTAAATATGATTTCATTAACATTTTTCCTTCATTTATTATTATTGTTTTTATTTCCATCCACTGTTTTGTGTCATTTTATCTTAAAATCAACGTGCTTAATCTTCTGAGATTGCTGATATATAGATCTGTGAGTCGATTACTAACAATATCTCATTTTTAATGACATAAAGTGTCTTGATGTCATATTTATACTTTGTATACATGTATTATTATAATGAGCATGTGGACTTCATATTTAATTGATTTTTTTTGTTTGTTTTTGTTACTCTTCAGATTCAACAACTGATTTGCCATCAACATACAGATATATTTCTGCAACACTAACATCAGCTCCAACACGGGCATCATCTGAGACTACCTCAAGCTTTCAGACTAAAAGGCCATCAAATATATCTGGTATGTACACCTCATTTTCTCGTCCTTAGATTACAAACAAAAGACAAAATGACATTGCATGTTACTTACCATGAAAGCAGAAAATTAGAGAAAAATTTATAAATTGTTAAAAATTTCAACAAAATCAGACAAATCATAAGAAAATTAAGCTATTTTTAAGTGTTTGAAAGGGGTTGTTCTTATGCTTTTATTTAGACATTCTTGCATAGACCTGACGCCTCAAAACCTACAATAAGTCGCCAAAATTATTTTTTTTGTTTTATACATTTTCTGAAAGTAAAGATTCTCAGCTTTCCAATGGTATATCACTTGCCTAGTTTACTCGATGATAACGCCTTTAAAGATCACATTTAGAATCGGTATGTAACCAGCAAACTCCTATTCAGGGAAAATGGCCGTTTAAGTTCGGAACAAAAGAGTGCTAAACCTTCGCTCTCTGTGCGCGCCCAAGTAAAACTGGGTATTCAAATGGCCATAGCAACCGATATGAAGGGATTATCAGATTAGGCTGAATTTTGGCAAGCTGCTCCAGGAGGACCTATTCATTACTCACTCCAAAAATCAATTTAATACCTTTAGAGGTAAAGTAGTAATTTGGCATTGAATGAAAGTATTACAAAAGCTCTCCAAACATTCATTAGCTCTACAGGTGAAAAAAGGAGTCATTTTAAAATGCCCCAAAAACATATTTCTAAGTCGAATTACGACTCACAAACTTGAGACATGATAGAATGATAATGAAACTGCCCATTTCTATCAAAAACAGAAAATCGACCGATCCAAGCAAATTTACTATTTTGGGCTGTTTGCTACGTTGTGGTCCGTGCGACTTATTGTAGGTTTTGAGGCGGCGGGTCATATATGTACTTGTGCAGAGTTTGGCTGTTCTTTTATTTTATTTTGTTAAAGCTAAAAGTGTTAGAGAGATGATATCATATGCATTCCATTTGTTCTTCCTTTATAGTCGTATCCATTTTTTTATCACCCAATGAAATTGAATAAAGGTGGTGTTTTCCTAAAAATATATTTTACAAATTCTGGTTAGTCTCATTGAGGCCTGTATGGCATCCGCGTCCATGAAAACGAGGAAAAGGGTTGTTTTTTTTCAACACCAGACGGGTAACCCGGGTATCTCGTTTAGGGTATCAAAACAGGAAAATTCTGAACAAAGGGTATCAAATTCACGAGTGATGAGAAAAAAATCCTCGAAAAGGGTAGAAAATTTAAATTTGACAGTTTTCAGGAGCCTGTCAGGAGCCCAACAAACAGCTACATGATTTATGCTTAATAATGTGTCAATAATCTTGAGAATCTTCATTATTAGTCGTTGGTTTGGTCTATTTTCTGCAGGATTGGGCTTTTTTCACTCAAATTCCATGAAATATTTCTGTTTTTATGCAGCTTTTCGCCCCAGTTTTGGCGAGATTTTCACGGTTTTGGTGTTTTGTGCTATGGTTTTGTGAACGAACATACGATGGCCTACAGATTTCATATTATCCTTCTGCCGTCCACAAACTGGTTAAGTTATTTGACTTTACTTGACCTTCTTTTCATTAAAAAAAACATTTTGGGATGCTCTGAAATGCAAGTTTTATAGACAGATTTTTGTAAAAGTCCCTGGAGTGGGAGGGGAATACACCCTCCCCCGCTCGCTCGGTCGCTTCGCTAGGGCGATTCGCTCAGTGGCTTATCTAAGGGGGCAAAGGGCACTTGCCCTGGGCGGCACTTGGAGGGGGCGTAAAAATATGCAAAGGAGAGAAAGAAAATAAGGGAAATGAAGAATCTGCAGGGTAAATGAACTAGAAATCTAGTTTTTGAAGGTTTGAAATGCTAAAATTTTCCAAAGCTCGGTTGCTTTGCTCCCTCGCATAATTATTTTCTTTCAAGATCTTGTAATTTCACGCCCCAAGTAGGCCTCAACGGTCGGGCCTGTTTCACAAACAACTAGAAATATCACTGAAGATGATGATTAATACCCCCGCCCCGTGACAACAGCCTTTCTTGACTTTTGGTGGAAAACTGAGGAAGTAGTTCGATCCACAAGATTTTTCCCTGATTTACTGCCATAGATATACCGTTTCCATGGCAACGCAGCTTCCGACACATCAAAAAAATATGTTGTACACATCTTCCCAGTAAGACCAATGTGTGTACCAAATTTCATTACTTTCGGTCAAAAACTGAGGAAGTAGTTCGATCCACAAGGTGTTTCCTTGATTTTCTGCCATAAATATGCCGTTACCATGGCAACGCAGATTCCGACTGATCCGAAAAATATGTCTTGCACATCTTCCCATCAAGACCAATGGTGTGTACCAAATTTCATGACTTTTGGTCAAAAACTGAGGAAGTAGTTCGATCCGCAAGATTTGCAACGGACCGACCGACCGCCCAACCGTCGACTGATTCCTATATACCCCCTTCAACTTCGTTTGGCGGGGGTATAAAAATGACTAAGGCTAAATTGCAGTGCATATCATAGCGATCTCAGCCAGTGAATGATTTTCTCAATTTTGATGAATTAACTAGGCATAAACAGTCGCGGCTTGGAGAAATGAGGAGCAATATTTTTTTTTTAATGGTTATGTCTGAAAAGAATCGAAGGCAATGCATTCATGAACCCTCTACCGTTCTTCGCGTGTAGTCCCACGTATAGCGGTGCATGCAGGATGGTTTCAACTCGAGTGTACGCTAAACAAGGGGCGTGTCTTGTCAGTGATTGTTACCGACAAATTTGCTCTCAGCCAATCATATTGCAAGGATTTCAGTATTTTTTCACGTTAAGTCTTCAATATTTTATGGCAGTTTTACACAAAACTACTAACTGCGCAAACTTGAAACTGCCCAGGGAGTGAGACTGGAGTTTAAAGTTTAGCAATATGTTATTTGTTTGCATATTCATTTCGTCCCAGACTTGTGTCGGGAAAATAAAAAAAAAACCTCTTTTCTCGGCCCACTGAAACAGAAAAATACTCGTATCTCCAAAAATACTCAAACGTTTTCAGTGAAAATTAATATGAAGCATAATATCATCATTTCCTATCTACTCTGGAATTTTCATTATATTTAAGGCCCGAATGAGGGAGATACAAGAATGTGAATTTTCGAGGAATTCTGCTCCTCGCTCACTGTGATGTAGTGGCAAACCACTCTCCCATTTATTCTAACACACAAAACGGCTTCGATAGCCGTTAGGAATTCAAAAGCTTTGACGACCTTACAAAGAAGTTAATTGGGGTGTGGAGCCGCGCCTGTAAAAAGGAACATAAATATCTTGTAATGGAGCTGTGAGCTCAGGGTGGAGCTCATCAACACTTTTAAGGGTTCTTTAAAAACAGGGATCTGGTACACATGGGCCCTAAAGCCTAAACATTGGACCTCAGAATTGTTTAACCTGGAACCCCCAAAATGTTAAGTTTAAACAGAGGGCCTATGCATACAGAGACTAAAAATTTCAATACAGACTCCCTCAGAAAAAATATATTAGGGTGGAACCATGTGTTGTAGTAGACCAGCCAAACATCCAAAAAGGCTCTAGAAAAAGATTCGACGGCATTTTGGGGTAATGCTCGGCATCCATGCTTAAAGTCTTGCAAAAATACTGACGAATAACGTACGGGCGGATGCCACGCGCATTTTTGCCTAAAAATGCCATTTTTGGCTCAAAATTTGAAAGAATGCCAAAAATCACAATTTTTAATTTTTTGACCTAATATGTAATACCTGATTAAGACTTTTCAAGTGATATCAGATTTATTTTGAGTTTCAAGTTATAAACCCTATTAATATACAATTGAATGTTGGATATTACACACACATGTATGGCGTAATGAAACATAAAACTGTGATTTACTCAAAATAATAGGTTGTAAAAACTACCAATATTTCATAGTTTTTTACCCAACGTAAATTTGTCATTTTAAACACTTTTTCTTGATTAAACATATCATATATATTGTCATGTCACACACAGAAAAGAAATTATCCGATAAGGTGATAGATAACTCATTTTATGTTATCCCAAATTGAACGATGTGTTTTTACTGGATGCGCATTTTGACTGAAAAACACTATTTGAAGGTACATCTAGAGTGTATATGTACATAAGGCAATTATCCCATGTTTATCAGTATAGTCTATGGGCCAAAAACGGAAATGTCTCCATCCCCCTTAAAAATAATCTTAAATAATTTTTTTTTTGCTGTTAGATGGGACCATTAACTATCAGAATATGCTTCTTTGCCCTAAAATAAGAGGTGGGCGTGGCCACAAAGGCTATTACCATGGCAACGGATCAAAAACAGTAGAATTTAAGAAAATGTCATGTATTCGTGATTAAGAAAGGACAAAAACATATTGTAACATTTTAAATTAATGTATCAAAAGTTTCTCATTTGATAAAAACTCAAATAAGAGTTACAAAAGGTGTCCATCGTGTTTGAAAATGGCTGTTTCCATGGAAACAGTAAGAACAAAACTGATATTTGAGTAAAATCCCTTGATGCTACCCTAACAAGAGGTAAGTATTGATATTGACCATTATTATTTTCTCTTTTACAGGACACTCACTTATAACTTATTTTCGTAAATGGGTGATAGATGTGACTACTACATGTGTAGGCCATTACCATGGTAACAAATATATTATTGTATTGTATTTCTAGCATAATACTATGGTTGTTTTCAACATGAAATAATGGTAAACATCTAATAACCTTTGCCGTCTGTTTGATTATATTAAACATTTTAGTTAATTGGAGTAGAGCTAAATTTGATTTATAAAAACTGTTTCCATGGAAACAGAATGTTAATGAAGATGAAATCTTTCAAAGAAAGAAATGTGACCTACCAATACAAAATAAACTGAATTTGAACAATATCAAATGAATCTTATATTATTTTTCACCGTAGCTATCAGAATCAGCTTGCTTGTCTTAAAGGCCAAGTCCACCCAAATAATGAGTTGAGTGGAATCAGTAGAGTTAAATTAAATAAACGAAACAGTAAAAAAATATCAAAATCGGATAAAAATAAGAAATTTACGGCATTTTGAAGTTTTGCATTGTTTCGTAAAACAGTGATATGCATAACATGGGCTGTATGCAAATTAGTGATCCGCTGATGTCATGAGCTCACTTTTCCTTTCGTATTTTATTACATGAAATTTCAAATATTTCATTTTTTTCATAGATGTTTATAAAGATTTTCTTCATTGTATCACAATAAGTTATAATAATGATGATCGTACACATTCTACGAGGAGTCAAACTTTGTTTTACATTCTTGGAGAAGGAAACTGAAATATTTGAAATTTCATATAATAAAATACAAGAGGAAAAGTGAGCTTATGGCATTATCGGCTCAATAATAAATTTGCATACAGCCCATGTTATGCATATCATTGTTTCATGAAACAATACAAAACATTAACATTAATATTTTAACCTTTTTTGTTTAATTTAATTTTATTGATTTAACTCAGTTTTTTTTTTTTTTGGGGGGGGGAGGTGAACTTGGCCTTTAAAGTTGGTTGCGGATGTGTTCCTCATGGACGTTGTCATGGTTAATAATAAGTTACACATCACGAAACTATTGGAATTTGAAAATTATCACACTTTCCTAATTGAACAACATGCAAGCAAATGTCCATTCTTAATATATATATATATATTCTGAGCTTTCAATTCAAATCTTTCTAGATATTAGAAAGAAGTGTTTCGACTAAACAGTGTCAAAATTGTTGCTCGCTCACAAACTTTAAAAACTGTAAAGCTGATTTTGAGATATACAGAATATTACCACCCATCCCATCAAAATTACGTCTGCATAGCTTTCATCATTTGGTCGACCACTCGGAAGTCGGTCTCGCCAAGGTATATTGATAATGAAATAAATCATATTGAATATGTAAGAAAACTTGCCTGCATATACGTTGTAGGATGGATGGGCCGGTCACATAGCAGTTCCCTATAACCGAATTGCACTCCCAAATCTGCCCCTGGCAGTGTCCAACTATTTTATCGTAGTGCAAATCGGTGAAGTCTGATCGGGCCTACTGTCAGAGACACAGAACTTATGGATGATAAAGCCCCTCTGTTTTAACATGTTATGTATGCAGTTTGATGCTAATGTGAAGCTTATTATCAGAGCAACAAAATACTCGAAGTACACTATACATCAAGTTAAAAAAATAAATGAATAAATAATAAATTAAAGTCTACAAATGAAATGATTATACGAATTATGCAAAATTATTCAAGGATTAATCATTAGTTTTTAACATTATAACTTGTAATTATTTAAATAATGCTGAATCATATTTACCCCAAAATTGTAAGTTACAATGTGTATTGTATTATATAAACACAGTAAAACAACCGGGACTCTAGTGGAGTAATGTACATGTATTCTAATATGCAAGTCAATGAATGTGCAAATCTGTGCAAATAAAAATTACCACACAGTCAGCACATTTAATCTTTGATGGGATATGATTTTATATTTTCATAATGAATGACAGAGATGATTTTTATCTTATAATAGATCGTATATATTACAAAATAAATCCTTAGTTGTATACATGGAATTTAATTTAAGGTCATTTATTATAAATTTCCTTGGGAACAGGAGTGTGGATCTGTGTTCATGATTGGGGGATGACCAGGGACTTTTTCAAATATCTGTCTATAAAACTTGCATTTTAGAGCATCCCGAAATGGTTTTCTGTACACTGTAAAAACTAAAGTGCTACTTTTAGGGGCATGTATAGTGACTGCACTTGAAATGCTGTTTATAGCACTTGTAGTGTGCTAATTTACCAGCAAAAAAAAATGTGACCGTGGCGAGCCTCGAACCAGGTTCCGCTGATTGAGAGGCGCTCACGTTACGGATGGACTAACGAATGCTTCTTGCAATCCAGTTTAGTCATGGGAGTCATGTAGATAACATGAACTATGTGGTGTCCTAAATTCACTATGTAACAATATGATCTGCTCTAAATCGTACGATGTTAGTTAGTCTAGCGGTAATGCCAGCAATTCTCGATCAGCGGACCCTGGTTCGAGGCTCGCCAAAATCATTTTTTTAATGAATGTTTAGCAGTTTAAGGAGCCGGTCCAGCTCCCGTGAAAGTGCTGAAATAGCACGCTGTGTGCATTCAATAGCACTCTGAGTGCAGTCCCTATGCATGCCCTCAAAAAGTGCTATATACAGCACTTCAGTTTTTACATTGTATGATTAAATGTTAAATAATGAATTTGGACAATTATTAGTTTTAAGTTAATGTATCGTAATTCTCACATCCAAAAATATTGGGGGATTATACAGGCCATCCCCCACCTCAAATTCCAGGGTAAATATATAACCCCCAGCCCATCCCCAGCCCCCCCCCCCCCCCACCCGCCGGGATCGACACCCATGTTTGGAAATCTCGACACCACTTAGCTATCTCTTCCCTTTACATGAAAAATCCCTGATAATTGTTCTAACCAATGTTGTACATCTGACAGTCGGAGACATGCAAAAGTGGTACGTTCTAGGCGTTAACAGTTTCTCATCTTAAAAATATCCCCAAAGTACCCCTTTTAGTTAGGAAAAATGAACCTTTGTGTCACCTTTTCTTTTTAACCGGTGCCAGTTCCACATGTGCTACATTTACTCTTTACCTCCCCCAATAGTTTCTTTATAACGTGTGTTTATTCAGTAGAATTGTTGAGAGTTCTGTTAAATTACATCACAGCACAGCAGAATAACTAATATACATGTAGTAGCTATATAAATTTATGTAATTATTATTTAAATGTTCCCTTTTCACCTCTAAAAATGTCCCTTTTGTAAATATATGTTCCTTTTTGATAAAACCCCTATTCAGATCTGATACGTGCCCCTTTTCCTTCGATAAGTGCTTCTTTTCCTTTGCAACAACATTTTTGTTTTATTCTCATAAGCTGATAAGTACCCCTTCATCTATTATTCCCCTATTAATTCTGAGAGTTACCTGTTTTACTTAGACAAGTACCCCTATTCATTTTTTTTTCAATAAAGTGATCCTTTCTTTCTAATAGGTGCTCCTTTTCATCTCTGTTGAGTGCCATATTTATCCTCAGTATTATTGCCCCTTTCATTCTGATACATGGCGTTTTCCTTCCATTAAGTGCCCTTTTGACCCCTAAAAAGAGTCATTTATTTTATAAAATATCTTATCCTTTTAATAAGTGCACTAGTTATCCGGGAGTAGTTTTCCAGGGGGTAGTTGTTTTAGAATCGGTCATAAGGCATTTTATTTCGTCAGAACTTAAAACTTCCGTTAAAAAAACAAAACATAAAAAAACATTATAAACATTCCCTTGTAAATAAAATCAACTTTCCCTTACTGAATACGATTGTGCCCGCCCCGAGAAGATCCCGTTTATGCTATACATTATTATCAAAAGACAAGTGTCAACAAAGTTTGATCGGTCGCTACGCTCGCTCGCCTAATCGTGTGTGTGTAATTGGGTTTTTACAGACGTGTATCAATCAGATATGATTATTTACGTCTGGGACCGACCTTTAACGTCACCATCCGAAATTAACATTCCCTTAAATACGATTGTGCCCGCCCCGCCCCTTGCCAAGAAAATTCCGTTTATGCTGCCAATTTCTTTCAATGAGAGTTATTACTATTTTCCCCGCTCGTTCTCTACTGTAACACTCGCTCGCCCAGTCAAAACCTAACATTCCCTTAAATATGATAATTATTAAAATCGAACATTAGGAAGGGGCTCGCTCGCGAATATGAAATTAACACTCATTTGATGTGGAACAAGTGATTGTAGGTGGTGCTTTAATTAGAAATTGGCAAGGAAAAAAATTATTCGAATTACATTTATCAAATAGAGGTGTGGTGGGGTCTAGTGAATACGTCACCGGACTGGATCTCATGGTGGATCTCATGGTTCGCGGTTCGAGTGCCGCCACGGCACGAATGTCCTTTAGCAAGACATTCATCTACATTCGCCACTCTCCACCCAGGAGTAGTAAATGGGTACATGGTAGGAATTTATTACTTGACTGCTTTGAGCGCCTTATAGGACACCTGGGCTAAAACCAGGGTAATAATACTACTTCGGCGCTTAGAAACATATTCAGCGCAATATAAATGTTATGTATTATTATTCATCATTAAATGAAAATAGACTGACGGTTGATATAGGTCGAGAACAAATTATTCTATTACTTGCTTCTGCACATGCCCCCCCCCCCCCAAAAAATAATGTTGTCGTTCACAAACAAAGGTTTATCGGTTATCGGTGGCACACAGACTCGGGTTCGTCGGTAAATTAGTGATCTCCACACCCCCCCCCCCCCCAACTCAGAAAGGCCTAGCGACGCCCACGGGTCTATCCACTCTCTTAATTTCTAAGACTTATTTTTAAGTCCAAAGGATTTATATTTAAGTCCAAGAGAGTTTTAAACCAGTGACAAGTCCTTATGACTTGTTTTGTCACTGGTTTAAGTCTTAGAAATTAAGAGAGCAGTCTTTCATGATGACATAATTGTACTTTGAACACCACTAGGATGACCTTTTTCCTCTTCATAACAATCTGATGTCACCGGCGGATCCAGGATTTTTCAAAGTTGGGGGAGTCTCGATGTGAAAGAGTTATACGCGAAAAAAACGAAAGGCCAAAATAGGGGGCCGAAGTCCTAGATGTCAATCAGGGATAATTTTTCAAAAGCCCCCCCCCCCCCCCCCGATCCACCACTGGGTGTCACAGCCCGCTATGCTCGATTGGAAATTAAAGGAATATACAGACCCTCACGCTCAACTGCACACTGTGATGTAAAGAGAGAAACAAATATGATTATTTGAATCTTTTCCGAGATGGCTTCAAAATATAGGGTATATAATGTGTAAAATTTATATATTCACTTCAACGTTTCCATTTATGCCTTTCCCTTTTCTGTTAATGGCCCCTTGTGCATGCCCCCCTTTCCCACAGTTCTTTTTCTGCTGGTGTCTACTTTACCCCCCCCCCCCCCCCCCATTCACGAGACGCTTTGCCCCCTGGTCTGTGACCAATATTGATTAGTTGCCAACTCGTGATTTTAAGTCGCTACCCTCTACATCAACACTAAATTTGTAATTATACCGTATTTAGTTGCCAGCTACCTTAATGAATATCATCGATATATATATATATACATGTATGTATATGATCTTTGTGTGACTTTCAAAAATTAATTTCAAAAGTACTCTGACTTTTTACGGTTCTTATTTTAGATGACAATCCACAAAGTTACGGGTCATGGTTTTTTTTGTAATCCTGTAGTCTCATTAGTACATGGATGTTATCCACATTCCACATTAGGCTTAACGTTACATAATATACTCAATTGGTTAGTTTTGAAATATTCATAGCCGTTTATTATTGTTGTTTTGACTTCTTATTTTATTACTTATATTTTTATTATGTAACTATATTACTTTTATTTTCTTATAAAATTGTTACCAATTTATGCTATACCTTATTGTTTATTCCTGTTGCATCAGGAACATGATGCAAAACAGTTTTATACTGATCATGCTTTTTTATCCTCTATGAATAAGTTCAAATAAATAAATAAATGGATACATAAATACAGTGCGTATCAAAAAAAGTATACACAACTCTGATAGTTTCTAATTAATATGTTGTAATCGATGTGACTTTGAAATTTATTTCATGGTGAAGAATAGCTTATTGTCTGTCTAGTGGTACCTCATTCATGACATGTCTGCCATGGATGACTGAGCACCAGGGCTTTTAAAGAGAGTCAAACAATCAAACTCTCCTTGTTCCAAGTGTGGGCTAACGCTGATATGCAACGAATGTTGCTACTTAAGTTAAATTCTCCTTTGTGCTTCAATGCGTCATTGTTTAAAGTGATCTAAGCTTCCATATGACCTTGTTTCAATCCACATGACAATATTTAATTTATTTCAGTAGCCTTATATCTGCTTGTCCCGTGATGACTAAAAACTGTCTGTTCATTCGTCAATAGCACCATCCCACCTGCATACAGTGCACACGGTGTTTTTTGCGAATAACACATGGACTGAAAGGTTTACTGACCTAAAGACTAAAAAGAAGAAAAGGAAGGATACGCGTTGAGAATTAACAATGTCCATTTTTAATGACTCAGCAACATTGTGTTATCAAATGGCAAAAAAATCTTAAATTTAGCTTGTAATGAGCCCTTTCTTGAGTTTGAGTTGACTTTAACACCTTTTCTATTCAAATGCACAAAATCAATTGAAAATAACTTGCTAATTCAGCCCAAACTTGGTACAAAAGGAGTTTGACAATACTGTTTGAAAAGCCTGCTGCTCAGGCATCCGTGGCAACAAAGTTATGAATATTGCACAGAATATAAGTTGTTCTTTACTATGAAATAAATTTCAAGCTCATAGAGGTTATAACTTTTTAATTAGAAGCTACTTAATTTGGGTATACTTTTTTCTGATACGCACTGTATATAAAACAAATTTTCAATGAATCAAGTAGCAGGTCTTGTCATCATGTTCAATGTGAACATTTTGGTATCACCCTTTAATAGGGGACACAAATCTTCTGGATCTAGATTGGAATCAAGTAAACAGAAATTTTGGTAGAAAGACAACACCACTTTTTGTATCAGCTACCAAATTTTGGTAACAGCTATTATATGATAGTGGTCACATTCACAGCCAACGAGCAGATTCTATAATCGCTGACGGTGTTTGTTAATCTAATTGCTGTATATATTGTATTGGTTAGTTATATTTCCTTCTTTAGTTGAAAGATGTCATCTTCATTAACTCTGTTTCCATGGCAACAGATTTTTTTTAATAAATCAAATTCCAAACTCTATTCCAAACTTAAATTTTGAATATAATCAAACAGGCGGTAACAATTATTAGATGTTTACCAGTACTTCATGTTGAAAAAAAAAATAGTTCTGTATTTCATTAGAAATGCAATAAATTTGTTTGTTACCATGGTAACGACCTACACATTTAGTGGTCTCCTCCATCATCCCTTTACTTAAACAAATTTTGATAAGTGAGTGTCCTGTAAAAGAGAAGATAATCATGTACAATACAAATGTATTCATATTTACTTTTTTACATCGTGGTTTTTTTTTATTTTTTTGCTTACCGGTAAATGTGGGTTTTTTTTCTTACTGTTTCCATAGCAACAGCCATTTTCAAACATGATCGACACCTTTTGTAACTCTTATGAGTTTTTATCAAGTGAGAAACTTTTGATACATTATTTTAAAATGTTACAATGTGTTTTTGTCCTTTCTTAATCACGAATACATGACATTTTCTTAAATTCTACTGTTTTTTGATCCGTTGCCATGGTAATAGAGTACCGAAGTGTGACGTCATCAAATTTTGATTTTTGTATTTCAGTATTTTTATGACCATATTTAGGTAGAGCATGATGGAAAACGTTCACACATCAAATTTGACATGAATCAGTTCATGGTGGCCCAAGTTATGGCTATATGAATATCTAATTAGCCCCATTGAAGTCAGTGTAAATTGGCCTGGTTCTTAACAGTTTAGAATCAGGCCAATTTAACACTGACTTCAATGGGGCTAAGGAGGTATTCATGCGGCCATATCTCGGGGCCCAATGAGCCAATTGCCATAAAATTTGGGCTCTGGATGTTTTTCACCATGTTCCTTTGAGATATGGTATAAAAAATGTCAAAATGAAAAAATAGCTTTTTGTGACGTCATCACTTCGGTACTCTATAGCCTTTGTGGCCACGCCCACCTCTTATTTTAGGGCAAAGAAGCATATTCTGATAGTTAATGGTCCCATCTAACAGCAAAAAAAAATCATTTAAGATTATTTCTAAGGGGTGGAGACATTTCAGTTTTTGGCCGATAGACTATACTGATAAACATGGGATAATTGCCTTATGTACATATACACTCTAGATGTACCTTCAAATAGTGTTTTTCAGTCAAAATGCGCATCCAGTAAAAACACATCGTTCCATTTGGGATAACATAAAATGAGTTATATATCACCTTATCGGATAATTTCTTTTCTGTGTGTGACATGACAATATATATGATATGTTTAATCAAGAAAAAGTGTTTAAAATGACAAATTTACGTTGGGTAAAAAACTATGAAATATTGGTAGTTTTTACAACCTATTATTTTGAGTAAATCACAGTTTTATGTTTCATTACGCCATACATGTGTGTGTAATATCCAACATTCAATTGTATATTAATAGGGTTTATAACTTGAAACTCAAAATAAATCTGATATCACTTGAAAAGTCTTAATCAGGTACTACATATTAGGTCAAAATATTAAAAATCGTGATTTTTGACATTCTTTCAAATTTTGAGCCAAAAATGGCATTTTTAGGCAAAAATGCGCGTGGCATCCGCCCGTACGTTATTCGTCAGTATTTTTGCAAGACGTTAAGCATGAACGCCGAGCATTACCCAAAAATGCCGTCCAAAGTAAAAAAAATCTTCTTGGCTGGTCTACTATTGTAAACACTTTAAAATTTACCTCCTTAAAATACACAATAGCTAGAATGGGTGATTTCACGCTCGGTGTTGGTGTTTGGTGTTAGTGTCTATTTTGCCCGAAATCGTGATCTAACACCGACTATGAAATGAAAAAAAATCAGTCGGTGTTAGGTGTTGACCTCTGATTTTTTTGACGTAGTTCCGGTTGCCGGTGTTTGTTTTTTGTTAATAATCGTCTACTGAACCGAGCTCGGCCGTCGGTGTTTAATTTCATGTACAAATTCCCATTCACTAACACTATACCCCTAGGGATTAAGAAATACCGATTTCACGGTCGGTGTTGGTGTTGGTGTTTCTAGCTATGGGAAATTTTGCTGATTAGTCATGAGAAATAAAGTCAGTAGGCGCTATTCGAAGTGTAATTTCATAGGCGTTAAGAGGTATTATGTTCATATAGGCCTGATATTAGATCTAGGCCAGCATTTGGTCTAACGTTCGATCTAGAGCACACGGAAAGGAACTACTTTTGCTTTTTAATGGGTTTGAAGGAGTGAATAAAAATTCCGACCTAATTTTCTTTTTAAGATAGATTTAATAAAAATGACGTTAGATATTCCGTAGTTAAAGACCCAGAGAATCCACATCATTTATCAGGATGAGATCTAAATCAACATTTACAATACAAAAGCCATGAATCTTCACGGCTAATCTGTGCCACGGCCTGAAATTTGGCGGTTTGCCCTGTACGCGCTACGCCCTCCGATCCGGCGTCTAGCTGCATTAGCTACCGCAGCATTTTCTGCTGCAAGTGAGAAATTCAAGAGAAATCATATCTAAACTTACTGTTCCTGTCAAGACCATCCATTTCTGTGAAGTTTCTTACCACACTCTAGATCAAATAATTATTTATTTTAGAATTGCCGGACTACTCGTGTAATTTAAGGATATTCTAGACTAATAATTAAATAGTTTTAAACATTTTTTTCCCTTCGTTAAAAACGGTGCTGACGCCATTACCAGTGTTAAGCTATCGATGCGCTTTGTTAGGATATCGGTATCGGCTCCTTAATCTGAATAGCGGTGTTTGAGCTCGATTTTAGGATAATTTTCGCTCTAAACACCAACACCAAACACCAACACCGAGCGTGAAATCACCCAATGTGCATGAGTGTAATTGTATCCCCCGGCAGTATGCCGGAGGATACTTTGGATTCAGCAGGGTTTCGCCGCCGCCGCCGCCGCGTCACATTCTTGTGTGCGCTCTAGCGGTCACATTTCTCGACGAATTTCTTTCAGACTTCCTGTGGACGTGTATCTTGGTAAAATCTGGACCCCTATAGTTTCTGGTGATGCTGCCCCCAGTGTTCCGTCTTTTATAGGGTAAAAGGCCATATTTTTTGGGATAGTTTGTGTGCGCTCTAGCGGTCACATTTCTCAACGGATTTTGTTCAAATTTTGTATGAAGGTGTCTCTTGGTAAAATCTGGAACCCTATAGATTTTGGTGATGCTGCCCCCAGTGTTCCGTCTTTTATAGGGTCAAAGGTCATATTTTGATAGATGTCTTGTGTGTACTCTTGTGTGCGCTCTGGCGGTCACATTTCTCAACGGATTTCGTTCAAATTTTGCATGAAGGTGTCTCTTGGTGTAATTTAAAAACCTATAGTGTTTGGTGATGCTGCCACCAGTGTTCCGTCTTTTATAGGGTCAAAGGTCATACTTCAGCGCATGGCGTGAGTGCACTCTGCAGGCCACATTTCTTGATGGATTTCTTTCAAATTTTGTATGGAGATGTATCTTGGTATAATCTACACATCTTTACTGTTTGGTGATGCTGCCCTCATTGTTCCGTCCTTTATAGGGTCAAAGCTCATTTGTCCCTTTTGTGAACTCTTACTTCTGCATTTCTTGACAGATTTCATTCAAATTTTGTATGGACATGTATCTTGGTATAATCTACACATATTTAATTTTTGGTGATGCTGCCCTCATTGTTCCGTCCTTTATATAGGGTCAAAGGTCATTTTTCCATTTCTTGCACTCTTACTTCTGCATTTCTTGACGGATTTCGTTCAAATTTTGCATAAAGGTGTCTCTTGGTGTAATCTAAAAACCTATAGTTTTTGGTGATGCTGCCACCAGTGTTCCGTCTTTTATAGGGTCAAAGGTCATACTTCAGGGCATGGCGTGAGTGCACTCTGCAGGCCACATTTCTTGATGGATTTCTTTCAAATTTTGTATGGAGATGTATCTTGGTATAATCTAAACATCTTTACTGTTTGGTGATGCTGCCCTCATTGTTCCGTCCTTTATAGGGTCAAAGCTCATTTGTCCCTTTTGTGCACTCTTACTTCTGCATTTCTTGACGGATTTCATTCAAATTTTGTATGGAGATGTATCTTGGTATAATCTACACATTTAATTTTTGGTGATGCTGCCCTCATTGTTTCGTCCTTTATATAGGGTCAAAGGTCATTTTTCCATTTCGTGCACTCTTACTTCTGCATTTCTTGACGGATTTCGTTCAAATTTTGCATGAAGGTGTCTCTTGGTGTAATCTAAAAACCTATAGTTTTTGGTGATGCTGCCACCAGTGTTCCGTCTTTTATAGGGTCAAAGGTCATACTTCAGGGCATGGCGTGAGTGCACTCTGCAGGCCACATTTCTTGATGGATTGTATCTTGGTATATCTCTCAACACATTTCTTTCAAATTTTATATGAAGATGTGTCTTAGTGAAACCTACACATCTAATTTCTACACCATCCTTTTGTTTGAGGGAGGGGATGGGGGAGGGGGGAGGGTCTTTGTCCCTCCTTCAAATTGCTGCCAGTGCCGGGGGATACATTTAGCATTGCACGGCCCCGGCAATGCACATTTCTAGTTACAATTGCAGCCATAAAAGAACACTTCTACTTTTTCCTTTGTATGTAGCGGTATTCTGTTGGTGGCCTATATCATCTGTTTGAAGCCAGAAGGGTGTTAAGTCCCATATTTTGTACAGAGTTAACGCCCTTCTTGCTCTAAACAGATGAAATTCTGTAATACATAATCCTTATACATGTATCTGTTGATATGTATCAGTATAGACTGAGATGATTTAGGAGATGTTTCATTTATCTTGTTTTTCTTTCAGATCATTCAGCAATTGTTTGGAGAGTGTTAGTACCCTTGGGCACTGTGGTCACTGTTGTCGTTGTTGTCATTGTTGTAGCCATTACAGTGTTCTATATGAAGAAACGCAGGTGTAAAAGGGTAGTTAGAACATCGTCCTCCACTGAGCCTATGTTAGGTAAGATGTAGAAACTTTTGTGATTTATGCATGAGCATGTATAAACCCCCCAAAATGAGATCAGACTTTCTTGATTGTAGAGCAATATCACCTTAATAGCAAGTTGCTTTTAAGAAAAGCTGATTGGTGAAATTTTGAACAAAATCAGACAAACAGTGAATTGTTGAATCGGTGATATCACTGTGATGTAGTGGCAAACCACTCTCCCATTTATTCTAACACACAAAATGATTAGAATTTGATTTTAGAATTTATGACTGGGTGAGTTGTTTTTATTTTAGAACTTTCAACAACATGCTATCCGTCATATATCTTTACTTTCATACAGCTGGAAAAGTGCTTGAAAGAGAACCGGATATCAATGATATCTTAATGTACAACAAAGAATGGAGTTTGTCCCCAACTATGTCACAGTCAGATGACTAATTTGCCATTTTGAGATTTCCACACATGTTTGTGTAGTGCATGAGATTGTCAACATTAATATATTTTATTTAATTGTTTGTTTCATTTTGTTTAAATGGATTGCCATTTAATATTTCATATTTGGGGAAGTCTTGATGCTTCAATTGGATAACACATTTTTTATTTTTGAATATTTATGCACCAAAAGACAAACAATTTGATTTATTTTTACTGGCCATGGATGTGTAAGGTATATTTTCATTGTTAAAAGTCATTGAAATAATTTTGAATTTTGGGGGTGAGGTAATCTATCTATCTACATCATACAAAAGGTCATAGACTTCAGACTTTACTTTAAGACAAAGTTGCCCAGGAAAAGAATCAACATTATTTTTATGTAAATTATACTGTGAAATAGATCTGCTCCTATTTAAAATTGTTGATATGATAAGAAATTATTTCTTTCTGTTTTTATTTTTTGTTTGGCAGACATAAAATGAAACTTATATTAATAATGGGAAAAATCAATGTTCTCACTGTATTTAGTTGTATTATTTTCCTTGTCTTGACATCTTGTTTTCTAATAATACTTTTGTTTTCCACACAGCTGCTAACGAGATTCCAATGACCCCGCCCTCGACACCCACAGCACCTGTGTTCAATCCAGGACAGACCTCAGTAGAGATCACTACTCGGGAATCTAATATGTTTGCAAAGCTTGACTGTGACTGTGCAGGAAATCCCATTCCTATTGGACCAGAGGGAGTTACATATACACTAGAAGGCTTGTTGCCATCAACCAGGTATGGTATTGTCTTGGGAACTTGGGATGATACAGGCTTTCACCCTAGACATCGTGAGGTGATTGACACTACAGGAGAAACCCCTGATATTAGTAGGTGTAACTTTTCATTACACAATCTGAAGGAGTACATAGAAAACAATTCCCAGGATTTCCAGTATCTCAAAGCCAAGTTTGGGCATGTCAAGAATGAGGATTTGGCTAGACTGAGAGCTTTGAGTCGGGTTCTTGGAGTTACTCATCTCACAGATGTTGTCGGACCACTTCTATTTGAGGAAATTATCAATCGTGATAGCCAATGGAAATCAGAAGAGGATAGCATTAAAGTGTTCTCAATACAGTTAGCACTCAGAGCCAATATGAACCGAAGTGCACAGGTGCCTGATTTTGTGGCAGCTATTAGTAATAAACTAAGCTCCATTCATAGAGACTGTGTGCCTTGTAGACACTTGGTCTGTGAAATTACGAGGAATTGTTCAGAGACGACTGTTTAGGGCTAATACTTAAAAGCGTTTGTATTGATGGTGATGAAGGTGAGATCTTACTTGTCTAAAAACACTGAGAGTAAAAGGGTACCAAGCACCAAAAATATTTTGCTCTTTGTAATAGACCATGGGCCAAGGCATGATTTAGGGCTAGCCTTATTTTTTGAGTTCCGTGTTCCACCTCTGAGAAGTAACTAATTTTGTGCTAGTTATGTCCCAAAGAGGTATATGAAGCATGAATGCAATGTTCCCACGTCTGAAATTTGGGCGTTAAGGATTAACGGGCAAAAAACAAAGAAAAAGTTAAATTTGGTTGCTAACGACATATTTCTCCCTAGCAACGGTGACATTTTTACCTAAATATTACCCAAAACAATGCTAGATGTGTGGTATAAATAATGATGACATTAAATGACATAGAACAAACACACATACCCCCATTCACATGCACACATACACACAGTCTTGTATTGCTTTACTTCCGAGGACAAGTATTGTTCCTCTATTGTTCCTCCGTCCTCGGACAGTCGACGGAATAAGGCACAAATTCATTGTTCGACGTTCGAGGACTATTGTCCGGCTTCCGAGGACCATTGTTCTCATGATTTTTTTTTTTGTTCTCTGTCCGAAAATGTCCTCGGACATACGGCTAAACACGCCCACTCACACACACACACACACACACACGGCCTTCGATAAAGAACAAGTTATATATGTATTTTGTAGCAATGGTGATGTATCTGACCTGTAAATGCTAGATTTGTTAGATTTAATGTGAACAACACAACGTAACACCCACACACCCACCCCCCACTTCACACACATCGAAATGCTATATTTTTTCGCACAAGTTCTTGGTAAAGCAATTATATACATTTTTACCATTTAAACTCTAATGGTTTGTTTGCGTGGGTGTTACGTTGTGTTGTTCACATTAAATCTTACAAATCTATTATATAATACTAGTAGAAGCAGCCCGTGGCCATCCACGGGCGCTAGCTGTGTTTATGATTAATCACCGTACCGTATATTTGTTACAATAATCAAGTGAATAAATAAAGTCGGGTAAAGTTATTTTTACCAAGAAGTATTTACAACATGTGCATTGGCGGATCCAGGGGGGGGGGTACTTCCGGCCCGTGCCCTCCCCACCCCCCTTTTGGAAGGAAAGTATGCATTTTGACCATAGACGATCCGCCCTTTTGTCGATTGTGCCCCCGCCCCCTTTTAGAATTAAACCTTCTTTTTTTTTGCTTGTCAGAGAATTATGGAGCGACCCCCATAACCACCCCCTCCTGAGCGAATTTTGTAGGTCTGACGAAAAAAAAATTCTCGCCACCCCCCACTCCATTGTCATCCCATCACCCCCAGCGCGAGGGGAGAAGGGATTAATATCATTATACGTATTCATATCATAGTAAAAATATTTTTCGAAGGAATTTTCTTCTTATCAGATTTTCTGATAAAGTGTCAAATTAGGGTCTGTGCTTGCAGACTATACCGTACCGGTAGCGAACGTCGTGAAACCATAGAGTTACATACACACTAAACTGTGTGTGTGACCATGAAGCTTCAAATGATGTAACTCTATGCGTAATGTACCTGTATGACCTGTACACGTACGTGCGAACGATCTAACACGTGTGTACTGTACATTGAAGCCATCCATGCATGCGGATATGGCCACGCTGTTTTAATTTGTCATACCTCCCCTTCACAGGTAAAGTGTATGGGTTGGGCTGAGCATGAAGCTACAAACCCGCTTCATGGGTTGGCAGAATTATTAGGCTTACTCCCTGCGGAAATTCAATGTTTAAAAATGAATTTATGAAATATGGACGGCACGTCAGCCCTTAAGAAGTGCCTCCCACCCGTGGGTACCAAAAGGCGGGGACCGAAAGGGCCAGGGGAGGAGCTTATTTGAACCAAAAAAAGAGCCCCAAATTCTTAGTGTATTATATTAATAGATAAGGGGTTCCATACCACTATTCTAGAATACAAAATATGAATTTCTAATGTTAATTAACATTCAACTTCTTATATGAATCAACATTCATATAAGAGATTTTGGAAGTTTGTATACACTCTTTATAAAAATAAACCAGAACATGACTTTTGTGTTGACTAGTCGACACATAGAAATGGGCTTGCTTGGAACCCATGTCTGACTTCGGTTCTGTCTGCAGGTTTTTCAGTTTTTATCTTCAGATGGAATATTTTTCTCAGAAAGAAATTTATAAGAGGATTATACGTCAGTCACACCGACTCCAAAGCAACCACATTTTGGTCATTCTGGGTAATGTAATTCTTTGTTTGGTCTCGGTGATGTGACTGGGGTATTAGAGCATGTATCTTGTGTTGCCCTGCCTAAAGTATGCTGGTATACTTTACAGGCAACATGATTGTACTGAATCTGTTAGACTCATTTTGACGTCAATGTATGGCTTACTCGTGACTCATGTTCACTGACTCATGTTCTGCAATGTCAAAAAAGAATGATTTTAGATTTTATTTTTAATTTTAAATGTAAAATCATGTTACATTTTTCAATACTTATGAATTTTTTTTAATGCTAATATTTCTCAAAGCCAGAGGTATTAACTTCCAAGGGTTAAAGATTTTTTTAAAATTTAATTTGTATTGGAGTTGTCCAGCAAATGGAGAAAGATCTATACCTTTCGATACTTTGTTTCAATTATTGTGTTTAAACAATATGAAAGATGTGAATAATGTTTTGTGTACAAGTAGAATTTTTTTTAACAGTTTTTAGACATCAAAAATAAAAATACACTGAACACTTTTCATTGTTAATGTCTTCAGGCTTGTGTGTCTACCACATTACCTTGTTGTTTTTACATATTACTCACTAGTACATCAGTACACTGTAACACTGAGTGTTATAGAAATCATACTCTTTGTCTTTCCCTTTTCAGTTTGACTTCCATTTTTTATATTTAGCTGTATTAATGGCATACTTGTTCATAGAGGTACTATAGAAGAATCTGTGTAAATGTTTGTGATAGAAAGAGGCATCTTCTTGGATTAAAAATGAATTTTAATCATGTTCTCGTACCTTCATGTATGTACTATAGCTCATGAAGTATTCACACCTTGAAGATAAATCTTCCCCTCGTGTATCCGGTTAGAAAACAAGAGTTCCTAAACTCCAAGGATTTTCATTTATTTATTTATTTCTTAGTTCATATTTAATAGATGTTTAGGTATATTTTGCTAAAAGACTGAAGTGTGAACTAATTCTTGAATACTTTCCATATTTATTCATGCATTAGTGGAACCTTGTTATAAAGAACTCTCATTATAACAAGGTGATTTTTCGGGTCCCACTTCTTTGTTTGGTTTTTAGCCCTGATATAACGATATTCCAGTGTAGTATGTGAAAGAAACTGTATTTTTCAGAGTAAGGGTTGTAATTAAAGTGAGAAACTATCAGAAACTAAGCACTACTCAGGATCTATCGACACAGTTGTTGGCAATCCAAAGAATGTTTTTGTAGTCAGTTTCTAAAGGCTGTCTCAGTATTTTGCCATCTCTCTGCCTTATGTGTGCTCCCTTGTCTCACTTTCCTTTCAAGAGGCTGGGAATCTTACCAGTTGCTCATGTAAGTCTATAATGCTTGCTGAATATGAATGTTGACATCAGATATTATAAATGTATTAAAGAGAACTGAAACTTTAAAGGGAAAGTCCACCATGATTACAAATTGGTTTTAAAAGAAGCAGAAAAATTAAAGAAACCAATCAGTGAAGGTTTGAGCAAAATATGTTAAAAAATAAGGAAGTTATTAGTTTTCGAAGTTGTAATCAATAATGGTAAAATTGGCAACTCTGTGACGTATCTTGCGAGCTCCTGTCCGTTTGCTCCGTGCAGAAAAAAATCATTAATTTTCATTTGCTTTTTTTCTGATGAAGGTATAGATTTGTTTCATACAGGTTTTGTGTAAAAAATATAAGAGCAATGATTATATGTAAGGGGCATGTATGTTTGAATATTTTCTTTAAAGAAAATGGAAATTAATGATTTTTGGGGTACATGGCAAATGGGAGAGCTCGCAAGATACATCACAGAGTTGCCAATTTGTGTTTGATTTATTACAACTTTAATTTATAACTTTCTATTTCTTATCATCTGTTTCTTAATTTTTTCTGCTTCTTCTTGGTATTGTCACTGTGATTCAATATCAGTCAACTTTTCCATTTGCTCCTAAAACAAAATGACTTGTCTAATTTAAATCATCATTTTCTAAATTTACTTGTTGAGTAGGATCTCTTTTCTTATTGGAGATCATGTACATGTAATAACAAGCTATTCATATTGTATCTTGAATGCGGTCACAAGTAGAATTGTTTGAATACTTTATTGGATAAGTTGTTTAGCTAATAAAATTAGCTAATGAGTTGTTCAACTAAAAACTAAGCCGGCACACAAAGTCCAGTGCTTATATTTAGAACAATGCATGTTAGTAAATAATTTTAAATGATACATGTACATGTAGCACATGATGTTAACATAAAAATAAGAGGATATTAATGTTACATACCATTTATGATTGGAAATGCACTGCAGATTACTTACATGAGAAACAAACAGAACTATCGAGTTGGTAACTGGAGTTAACACATTTTTTGAAATCCCTTATTGAGAGAGGGAAAAAAAATCATAGTTCTTACACTTTTGTGCTTTGCTAAACTTTCTATTACTTGCTATACTTCTTCCTTAGGAAATAACTAGAAATTCATGAAAATTTTGGTGTATAACAATTGGGAGAGCTGTCCTCTAGTATTCCACTATTGAATTTAACAATCCGCCAAAAATTGAGATTCACAAATTTCTAACCACATTTTGGAACCATTCATGATTTTGTTATCATTTGTCCATTTCTTTCAAACTTTTAGAACCTGTTTCTCTGGTTGTTTTGCTGTCACTTTCTCTACCTGTTACAAATGTTAGATTACCCTATAAAAAAATCTTCTCTAATAGAAACTTACTATCTCTGAGTCTGAAATATGCATTTTTTTATTATACAAATACTTTATTAGCTTTAAAAGCATTACAATGCATTTTAAAATGTATGTGTTCTTTAGCAATAATGTAAGCTTGCCAATGTTCTTCTGAAATGTATGGTCCTTGTTAAAACATATGTAACATAATATTATTCCTTGTGCTAAAGGTATGAGTAGATGTTTCAGTTTGTAGGTCACTAGATTATAACTTTAAGTGCTATGTGTGCCAATTTGTTTTATTATTGTGGACTGAAATTTATTTGTGAAGCATTATAAATGCGTCTTGTATGATTTGTATATAGATGTGTTCACGTGTGCTAAATACTGAAATCACCGGACTGTAGATCACGTGGTATAGTGTTTGAATCCCAGCCCGGCACTAACGTCCATCATAAATATGTCTTGTATGATTTGTATATAGATGTGTACCTGTGTGCTAAATACTGAAATCACTGGACTGTAGATCACAAGGTATGGTGTTTGAATCCCAGCCCGGCACTAAGGTACTTTGCCTAGATATTAATCTACGTTTGCCACTCTCGACCCAGGTGAAGTAAATGGGTTCCGGTAGAAATTTTTTCCTTGAAGCTTCAGCGCCTTCATTAGGGCAGCTAGGCTGAGCTGGGGTAATAATCCAAAGCTCTTTAGGAGCACACAGAGACATTGATAAATATGTGTTATGCGCTACACAAGAACAGAGTATTATTAGGTGGTCTGTACTTGACAACTTGGTGATGTATCTTGTGAGCTCCTCTCCCATTGAGTCTGTACAGAAATTTATATATTATCATGTGGATGAAGGAATACATTTGTTTCAAACAGATTTTGTGTAAAACCATATGTGCAATAATTATATCTCTCGAGATTGCATGTATGACTAAATATTTTCTTTAGAAGAAGTGGAAATTATTATTTTTATGCCTCCGCCCTCTGTAGGTGGTAGCTGGAGGCATTATGTTTTCGGGAAGTCCGTCCGTCCCCTTTTCGTTCTCGCGATAACTTCAAAACCGTTTTTTTTTTCTTTTTTTATCAGTTTGTAACTTGGCCCATGTATGCATATAGAAGGACGATGAACTAATTAGATTTTGGGGTCTCAAGGTCAAAGGTCAGTGGTCATAGAGGTCATTATATACATAAAATGGTTCGTTCTTGTGATAACTTGGGAACCGTTAGGTGGATCAGCTTATAACTTGGCCCATGTATTCATATGGGAGGGACGATGAACTGATTAGATTTTAGGGTCTCAAGGTCAAAGGTCAAAGAGGTAATTATGTACATAAAAATGGTTCGTTCTCGCAATAACTTCAGAACTGTTTGACGGATCAGCTTCTAACTTGGCCCATGTATGCATATGTGAGGGACGATGAACTGATTAGATTTTACGGTCTCAAGGTCAAAGTTCAAAGGTCATTATATACATAAAAATGGTTCGTTCTTGTGATAACTTAGGAACCGTTTTGCGGATCAACCTCTAACTTGGCCCATGTACATGTATGCATATGGAGGGACGATGAACTGATTAGATTTTAGGGTCTCAAGGTCAAGTTCAAAGGTCATAGTGGTCATTATATACATAAAAATGGTTCGTGATGTATGGAGTCTACCTATTTTAGAAATTTCAAGGGGACAGTGGTCTATTTCCTTGGTGTATTTGATGATTGTAAGTCATCAATGGTACTAAGTTTTTTATTTGTCCTGTGCTTTTTAAGTGAAAAAGTTGTAATTTTGTTGGACCAATCCTTTTTAGAGTGTACATGTATGCCATACATTTCCAATCTGGTGATGGCGGAGGCATACATTTCGACCGAAGATTCATCTAGTTTTTTGTACAGTGCAAATGGGAGAGGACCTTGCAAGATATGTCACCAAGTTGCCACTTTGCGTTTGACTTTATTTCTTATTGGATTTTGCTTAAATTTTCAAGATATTTGCATTCTTTAAACCTTTCCTAAAAGACCACAATCTATATTGGTTGTATTGCTGTGATTGTTTGAGTTTGAAGAGATCAAAAGTCGGATTCTAGTGTCTTTTGTTTATAAATGTACAAGTATATCGAGTATATCAAGTATATAGACTGGCCCTTTAGCCAAAATACTCAAACTCCCGAATCTCCCCCTTATTATTATGCCCCTCAGTATGAACATGGCGAACAAAGAAGCGGACAAAATATACAGCTCCTCATCGTAGCTTCCACACTTGCTCTGGTAGACAATAGAATATCCCTTCATTGCTATTATGTAAAAATATGTAGAACAGGTGTCACATGCATATTCACCTGTTCTACTTATTTTACATAATAGCAATAAAGGGATGTTCTTTTGTCTACCAGAACAATTGTGGAGGGTACAATGGGGAGCTGTATATTTTGTCCGCTTTCTTTGTCATCGTGTTCATAGTGCCTTGAGTCCCTTGACGCATATCAGCCTCATGATGAAATCAGTCTGTCATGAGTTTAATTGACACTTTCAATAATTAGTCAACTGTGGAGTTACTAATGACTGTGTCAATTTTTATTATACCTAGTACATGTATTTTATTGTACATAGTATTTTATTGTAGAGTAAATGTTATAAATGTGGGTAGTAGTTAGTTTGATATAACCAACAATAGTACGTAATTTCAACGATGCCTTGTTATTTAGGTGAAATCAATAAAATGTAGTCATTTACAAACAATGTCTTTACGCGTGAACGGTTTTCATGTTCAGTTTTGAGCATATGTTATTGATAAGAAAATGTATTTTACCAAGATCTAAAAAAATCAATCTGTTTTCTACTGCCTTATTTACACTGAACTGACCCAATGCTCTAGTAGAAGCCTGTTGTACACTAGACATCAACTGATTGTCTGAGGTAGGACTGCATCAGCAACTGGTGGGCTCAATAATGTAATTGAATAGTTTCAATGTAATTTCAATAGGCTGCAAAGAGCATTAGGCATATATATCTGTCATAAGGCCACCTTGTATGACCCTAATATAGCTGCATTTTTAAAATCAATTGCCATGTGATTAAATTTAAACATGAATAGTTTTCATTATTTGGCTTCTTAATAGTCATTTGTATAGTATAAAGCATTTATTATTTGGCTTCTTAATAGTCATTTGTATAGTATAAAGCATTTAGTTTGGGGATAATGTATACCTTCAGTCTGCAAAAATTCCTTATCTCTTAGTCATGGCAAAGGCACACCACTCTACCCCACGAATTGTAAGTGTGCTTGACTCTGCCATTTCTCAATTAGGAAGGCCTATGATATCTCAATATTTTAAAAATTTTCCCCAGTCATATTAGCATCCGGGCCTCAAACAGGAAGAATCCATTAAAATTTTAAAAAATATATCTAATCCTTTCGCAATGTTGACCATAATTGAGATGTAGCTAGTTAGTTTGTAAGGCGGTGACCTTAAAGTGGAAGTCCACCCTGGAATTTAGTTTATTTCAATTCAAAACAGGAAAATGAAAGAAACAGATTAGGAAACACATTGCGGGTCGAACTACTTCCTCAGTTTTTGACCGAAAGTCATGAAATTTGGTACACACATTGGTCTTGGTGGGAAGATGTGCAAGACATATTTTTCGGATGAGTCGGAATCTGCGTTGCCATGGTAATGGCATATTTATGGCAGAAAAGCAAGGAAACACCTTGCGGATCGAACTAATTCCTCATTTTTCGACCAAAAGTCAAGAAAGGCTGTTGTCACGGGGCGGGGGTATTAATCATCATCTTCAGTGATATTTCTAGTTCTTCTTGATGTATCTATTTCATTTAATCCTCTTTCTCTTCCTCTCCCCTGTATTTTCTACCTCTTTTTCCCCCCTGTTTCTCCTCCTGTTTCTCCTCTACCATTCTTTATCAACATTCACTCTTTTCTCACTTAAAGTGGTATTAAACTGGCAGAACTTGAACAGTGTCATCTTACAGTGATTGCTAAATTAGCATTATACTTCGAAAATTAATTGCATCTTATTTTGAATTTTGACAAACAGCTGGTTTGGATATTAGATAAATTAAATGTTTAAAACTATTATTTTTGACTTGGCATAGTGCAAAATTGTGTGCAGGTGCATTCTAAAATTTGACAAACTAGAAAGGGGCATGATGGGAAAATGAGAGGCATAGACACTTATCAAATTCTGTTGAAAGATGGTGCTATTTATCAGTGGCGTATCCAGGGGGGGGGGGGCGCAACAGGCGCACGCCCCCCCCCCCCTATTGGCCGTCGTAAAAAAAAAAAAAATCCTCATACCAATTGAAAATATTGTTCATTAAATAGGCTTCAAAATTGGTCACATATATAGAACTGCCAAGTAGTACGTTTTTAACGTATTAATACGTTTTTGGAGTAAAATACGTCCCTACGTTTTTTGAAAATTCCGAGTATGGTTGTTCGAACTTACACTACGTAGATACCCTACAACTACCTTATCTTGTCTATGTGCACTGTTTGTGCTAACATGTACAGTGTATACGAAGCATGGGTGTGAGAACAAACAGTGTACATTGACAAGATAACGTACTGTGCAGTGAATCCATGTTATGCATGATGGCAGTGCACGATTGTGCTATCGCGATATTCTCTTGAAAAAATCCCTGCTGGAAAGTGAATTCCAGCAGGGATTTTTTCAAGAGACTATGATCAAGGTACAAGGATACAGGTGCCAAGTCTTCCCCAGCACCAGCGGCCTAGATAATTGGTAGTGTGGTGGGTACAGTGCGTGCATATCGTGAATCGTTCTTCATGACCAGGCTTTTGTGGCTTGTTTTCTACTCTTCACGCCCCCCCCCCCCCCACTCAGTATTATTTAGGGTACGCGTATGCTTGTTCCCTCCCTTTGAAAGCACCCCTCTATCTCAGGGCTGCCAAAATTTCTGAACCCCCCTATCGCGGGCTTTGCGCGGGCTTTTCCTGCTTTGGAGACCCCCCTAAATTCAGAACACTGCTCAATGTACCTCCCTATCTCAGGTGAGCTCTCATTCCAACCCCATATCTCAGGACAGACACCAACCCACCAACCCCCTCCCAAGTAAGCTGTCATTACAATACCTTGGAAGAGATGGGGGCCAGTGTTTCTACTTTTCAAAATGAAATAATCCTGGCTGAATGAGCTATCAAAACTAGCAGGAATTTCAGGAATTTGATCCTGGGATTTGATCGATTTTTCAAGATATTTCATAACCCCCTTTTTTTAATTTCTCAGGTGTCGAAGAGAGAGAGAGAGAGAAAGAAAAACACCTCCCTTTTTAATGAAATCTCCGGGTGAAAGATAAAAAACACCCCCTTTTTTTACAATTCACGGGCCGGATTGTGTCGCCCAAAAAATACCCCTTTACCGGAGATTTTGGGAACACGCATGCGGTCCCTTCGACCTCCGAGTGAGGGGGGGGGGGGGGGGGGGGTGGGGGCCGGGCTACTCTTTAACTTTATGTTGGGGTGTTTGAATTTAGCTGTGGTTAACTACATACGATCAGGGAATTCCTGGAATGTTATAGAATGAAGATAAAGTAATTTTCCATCGAAAAAAAAATTAGTTCCTGGTTTTTAGTTTAGATCTTACTAGGCAACTGGGCAAGGTGAATTTGCATGTGGTGTGGTAAAAAGCAGATCAATTGGCTAAAATATTAAGTTAATCATGTCAATATTTCTTTATGTACTGTAGATTAATGAATTTAGCCCTCTAAAGAACAAGAAAACGTACCAGCTTCAGGGGGCTTCGCTCCCTGAACCCTCAAAAGAGGCTTTGCCCCTCGACCCCATCAGGGGCCCTGAGCGGGCCCCTGTACCTCCGGCTTGGGTTTTCAGGATTTTTTTGAGCTGAAGGAAGCAAACATTCAAACCCGAGTATGCAGCTCAGCAAAATGGAGCTGCTTCGAGACGAGACGAGTTCAGTGCCTGTTGCAAACTGTGCGGGGCACAATTTTGACCAGTATTTTTTATTTTTTAATGCATTCACATGAAACGACTTTATGCAACTGAAGGCGTTCTTATTAAAGAAATGTACAGTAGTCGCATTAGCATTTTTAAGGAAAATAGCGAAAACATATAAAACCGGCAAAATATGTTTTTTTCACCTAAAAATGTTTTTTTCTAGCTGAATAATATGTTTTTTGAAAGTGACAGGTTGGCAGCTCTGCATATAGCACTATTTTGCATCTCAGCCCTTCTTCAGAAGCAAAAATTTTCCAAAGACCCCTCCCCCATGACGGCGATCAATAATTCCTGGCGCCCCCCTATTAGGAAATCCTGGATACGCCCCTGTGTATGAGCTTCAGTTTACTGTCACTTTGAATCTCTTTACTCCTCTTTACTCTTCCCTTGTATTTACTTTTAGGTTTGTTTTAAATAGCAACACAAAAAAAAGGATGGTATAAAAACTATTAAACAATTTCATGACAATTTTATTATTTGATACAGCTGCAAATGGATAAATTGCTGTTCAAGCCATTGTCTGTACTTATGACATTACTTATTGAACAGTTAAAGTAAGATCATCCACAAACCTTGACATATCACATCCGTACATTCAGAGGAATCTGCCGTTTGGTTTGGTCTTTTTCGAATCATCTTCCAAACAGTTTGTAATCCATTTCTTTCATCAATCATTTACTATGACATGTACATGAAAGTGAGAAATGAAATATATTTATAGTGGACAATTTACATCAGTAAATAAAGTCCATTTAAATCTATGTAAATTTATATTTATGACTTCATTCACGTGAATGTCATTTACATTTTGAAAGATATTTTTTTAAAGGGGAAAACTTATTATTTACATTGAAATAGTCAAATATCAGACTATGAACAAAAACACCAAAAACAGGATAAAAAACTGCAACAAACAAAAGAGCACACATTTCTTTCAAGTATCAATACCCTAGTTGCAGTGTATTTCACTTATATGTTTACCCAGTTTAGGCCTATAATGTATGAACATTTGTTTGGACTTGGTTGAACAGTTTAATGCATAATAGATTTAATAATTAACTTGATTTTTCAAGTATAGCAAATACAACACTGCTGTGCACATCTATGTATAACTAACCTTCACCCTGAACCTATAGCTAACCAAAACCCAAAACATATAACCCTATAGCTTTGATGAAATAAAATAAGGAACAAATGTCAGATTATCCGTCAGGAATTCTTCCCACAATCATTATATTAACAAATAATCTGGTATAAAAATACACGCAGTCTGGTATATCTTGAAACTTTTAATACTAGACTAAATTTTGCTCTGGCGTATCCATACAAATCTGTACAGATTTCTTATACTGATAAAAAATATAATCCATACTGTTTAACCCTTTCAAGACAATTTACCACATTTTGTGGTTTGGCTCAATAACTTTTGATTCAAAGCTCTCAAAAATATATCAGATGCATGAGTGGAAAGAACAAAAATTTTTGCATATCCTATGTCATTTTTGTTGATGCCAGGAAATTTAAAAACGAGAATAAGTTTTGAAATCCTTAAATTGGCAGCACATTGAAAGGTTCAAAATCATTGTTTTATCAAAATTGGCAGTTTTTTCAACTTGTCGAAAAACTTTGCAGCCCTGTATATTGTTTTCAAAGACATTACACCTTATGAGAACCATGTAGCACTAAAAGAAAAAAATATTATTGTTGCCAATTTGAAGAATGAAATGTGATCAATTTAGCCCTTAAATAATTCCTGTCCTGAAAGGGTTGAACCACTCGGCTATGACACATCTTCTAAAGTCAACGTTTCTTGTGTTCCATATTCAATCCGTGGTATATACTTATCACTTCAATCTCCACTAAAAACCCCTCCTACCCACACATCAACTCTCATTTATCACATAACATCAGAACATCAAAATTAAAACAAAATCACGATAAATAACAGGCAGACTGGATTATGAGAAAGAGGGTCACCCCCTGTAAATTACATTTTCCAGGAATATGAAACAAACCAAATCCGCTGGCGGGGTTTACAAAAGCAAAATCTTGGGCAAAATATATTGTGAATTCAACTATATAACTATGTTAAAAATAAGTTTGCAAGTCATCAACCAAAAAACCCAAAGAGAAAGATTCCGAATCCTATAGCGATGATGAGATTAGCGATCATGACTCGACGCCAGAATGGAGTTTCTTCTAGAGATGTCATCTTCTTTATCTCCTCCTCACTGGGTTGATCAGGAGCCTTGCCCGAGGTTATCCCACATAGTATACCACAGGCTCGACGTGCACAAGATGGATCACTGATCTCAACTGTGAAATAAGATGATATCAAGGTGTGGCCTGTTATCACCATCAGGGGCAGATCCAAAGATTTTGGTTAAAAGAGAGGGGGCACAATGCCGAAAAATACACCATGTGATAAATTTTTTGTCATGTACTTGTATGCCAATTTGGTTAAAAATTTAAACTGATTGCATCGCTTTGCAACGTTATCAAATGGACCCGATACACTATCATTTTGTAAACACTTATATGGTTTTGGCTATAAGGGATCACATGTAAACATATCGTAGCAACTTTAGTTGAATTATAAATTCAGACTCATCACCAAAATTATAATTGTGGATTTACACATTACAAAGGAAGAGGGAGAGAAAAAGATTTAAAGAAAAACGAATGAGAGACGAAGAGAGAGATGAAGAGAGCAAAGGAGAGAAAATGGATATGATATTGTTACCATCTTCAAGCTCCATCTGCTCACGAGTAGGGGGCACCTCAACAGGCTTATATGAGTCTTCCATCGGTTCTCGTGGGACTTTGCTGTGCCTCGTCCACCATGTTAGACGTACCAACTATAGGGATCAGCGAATGATTTCAAGAAACAGTTCATCATGATTGAATGAGAAAAATAAATACTCTTACTTTATAAAAGTGAATATATGAATGTGAATTAGCGTTCATACTAGAATATTATGAGAATGAATGATTAGTATAGTCGTAACAATAAATTTCATAATTTAGTATAATACATTTTGAACCATTTCTTTGTCTGGTATAGGAATCGTGTATGTGACTACTTCATTTACCAGTATTTCAACATTTGGCATAACTTCCAAGCAGTGGCGTAGCATCCATGGATTGAGACACCGAGGGGCAATAACACCATTGTGGGGGGGGGGGGGGGGGTTATATAGCTGACTCACTGGGTCGATAAAATATTAATTTACAAGAAAATTTGTTAGGGGAAGGGGTGGAAGGGGATTGTATTATCTTTCTCTCTTTTTCTCTCTTTTTTGTCATTACATGGGCCCCATGCCCCCTTAGCTACCCCACTGCTTCCAGCAGATTGATAAAATGATACCTTTTCACTTGGGATGGGTTGAGTGAAGAGGCTGATGATGATGATCACGATGAGAGTAATAGCGAAGAGTACACAAGCGAAGTGAAGATAATGGAAGTCTGTGATGACACTTGGTCTATTATCAACCTGTCCACATCCTGGGCCTAGATAGGTATAGTCCAGGATCATACGTAGAATACCAACAACTACACCGGCTAGAACCCCGAAAAATGCACCCTGGTGACATAGAGAATTGAGGTAATAATTGTCATTATTATGGTAAATGAATACAGTATTAGTTTACGATGGAAGGTGATGGAAGGTGGTAAAATATGGAGAGACGTAGTGCATGGATGCATCGCCGGACAGGGGATCAAATTTGGTTTGTCGATTGAGTCATAGCCGCGGCACTATATCCTACATTACTTTGCCACTCTCAACCAGATATAGTAAAAGGGTACCCGGTAGGAATTTAATTCCTTGAATACTTTCAGCTCCTATAGGCAACTTGGCTAAAGCCAATACTACGAGTACTCCGTATAGCCCTTGAGCACCCCCTAGGATGGAGATATATATTATTATCACTATAATAATAATAAAAATTATTCTTATATAGCGCATAATAATTATAAAAAGTCTCTATGCGCTTAACATAGTATAACAAAACATTGTTGAGCAAGCTTACAAAACAACTGCAATTGTATATAAAACTAATTTCTATAACTAAATTTCAATAATGTACATATCAAAGTGATTAATGAAATAATTAATGTAATGTAAGGATACATAAGAATTTACAAAATACATAGAAAGATAAAGCATAAAACGAGATTGAATTTAATTTAAATCGGTAAAAAATATTATTATTATTATTATGAATATGATTATGATGATTATTATTATTATTATTATTATTATTATTTGTTTATTACCATCATTCTTATTAATCCTTACACACACAAAAAAGAGAGAATAAATAAACTTTCTGTTCGCTAGTTACCTTTTCAGTAACTCGTTCCCAGAACATACCACCAACGAAGACAGCGAAAATGGGCGGGGTTAGATATGACGTCATAGACTGAATATAGACAAAGAGTTGGCCTGTTCCCGAAGCTTGGATGAGTGGTAGCCAGAGTACAGCTATGATTGCCATTACACCTGTACATGCCCTGGGAATATAGTCAATATCCATTACCATTATACACCCGTACATACAATAATAGTTGAAAGTTAACTAATGCTCTTTTAAGGAGCTAAATGGCGAAAAAGCAAATAATATGAACGTAAGCGTAAGGGGGCGGGGGCGGGGGCGGGGAGGGGGGTGGGGGCTGAAGCCTTCCCCACGCATCCGCCTACATACACACACGAATCTTCAAATATAATATCTGCATTAAGTTTATAGTCTTGTGGGGAAAAATTATTATAATCATTATGCAACACAATGATCTTTAACGATTTTATTACAGGGAGGATGCGTGCCATTATCAGAAGGCACGGATACCCGACAAACTACTAGAACTTGATGAGCTTTACAAGAAAAATAATTCTTGACATGTTAATGAAATGTATCTGATAATAAGATCTTAAATAATGTACTAGAAATTCATTAAAACATCGCTCAATTACACTGATGTCATAAATTGCCTCCCGTCTATAATGCATGTGTCTATGTTGCAATACTTTTAGTAAGGGATGGTAGTGTAGTGGTTAAATTGGGTTCTTATCGAGAGTGAGAGTATGAATTCCTGCATGGCACTAATGTTCTTAGACGAAACATTTTATCTGCCATTGACACTCTCGACTCAGATGTAAATGGGTATTGTCTATCTGACACAAGTTATATCTTGGAATGCATTGTGCGGTATATAGCAACAACTTCCGCATCTTTAGATTCAGTCCCATGCAGTGTAATACTTATAGGAAGCGCAAAGAAAAGTCATACCACGATGCGATATTAGCTTTACACAATGGAATATCACTAATGAAGGATGTATCACTATAGTATACATAATTATTCTTGAAATTATTATTTGAACTGACTAATAATCGTGATTTGTACAATATTTGAAGTTCATTTAAAGTTTATGTGTTCCTTAATTACATTTTTAAAAAAATAATTCGTACAACCTGATAAATCGGTTACGTAACAAAAGAGATAGATAAATTATATTAAATTAACTAAAGTAAACGAGCAGAACGTTTCGCAGGATATAGAAATGAAAGCAAAATCGCAAAATAGAAGGTAAAATGTGAGGAGCCTAAATAAATAGATACATGTACTTGGGAAGAGAAGATAATTATATTCTTTATTAGAACATTACCGGCCAACAATTAATAGTTCTGTTTCCTTGGCAACGGGTCTAATTTTTGTCCAGATGTCCATGGTGAAGAGAGTACTTAAACTATTGAAGACTGAAGTCAGTGTACTCATCAAGGCTGCAAGCATGGCTCCAAACATTAACCCTTTTAATCCTGAAAAAAGTATAGTCAAATTATAAGCACTGATTATGTTCACGTTGATGAGTACTTCGAAATGAATACATTAAAATTTCTAGATGGGTTTTGTTTAAAGTGACAGTAAATTGAAACTCCTAATGGCGCCATCTTTCAACAGGATTTGATAAGTGTCTGTGCCTCTACTTTTCCCATCATGCCCCATTCTAGTTTGTAGAAGCTTAGAATGTATCTGTAGGCAATTTTCCACATGTTCAACGTCAAAAATAATAGTTTGAAATATAGAAAGGTACCTATTTTCCAAACAGCCGTTTGTCGAAATTCAAAATAAAATGCAATTTATTTTCCAATTATAATCTCAATTCAGCAGTTATACTGTTCAAGTTTTTGCCAGTTTAATGCCATTTTAAGATAATGGGGTTACTCTTACAAACAATAAAGTTCATCACACATGAATACAGATTTGGTTATGCCTTGTTTCCCCAACACTCTTATTCTAATTTTATTTAGTTCGTGTGGGTCAGTATTCAAAATTCGGATCGCACTTCATCACACATGATCTACAATATTTTCATGACTAGGCCTATCTTTGATGTGATAATAATTTATTTCTGTGACAGAATGGAGTGAAAATATATAATTACAGAAACAAAAAAAAAATCTCTTCGAAGTTGCAAGGAGAAAAGAACCATATATGACTTGAACATTAAAGATCACATTGCAAGAAAATTCCATCAAAATAAATATTGGCTTAATACTTATTATTGCATAGATGGCATAAATTATACAAGGTTATCCAAATTCAACGCTTGGAAACATTTGAATTAATGATTATTATCAATTATAAAACGGTAAAATACAGCCCCCGATATAGCAGCTGAAGAGCTCCTTGAACGCTGCTGAGATGTGTGACGACACACGAAGGACCAGTCCTGTCCAAGCAGACGATGTCCCAACATCTTACACATTTTTCAGTGCCTGTTTTGTCATCTCCTCTTCACTTATTTCTCTTACTTGACTAGCGTCAGTCTTAATGTTAGTCTGTTGCCTCACTCTTAACTTCGTGTATGGTATTATTTTGATGAAAAATGCAGTGTTAAAAAAATAAAGGAATCAGTCACTTGTAAACAAAATAAGACGCCATTGTATTTTCAGCTGCTTGCACCGGGGCATGTTCGGCGTTTCAAGAGGGAACGAATACAATCTGTGATATTATTCGGAGGGTTTTTCAATTTGAAAGTGGGGCTTATTTCATTGATCATTGACCCTTCTCCTGTGTATTTACTATCAAACGGTTTTAGTTATCAGAATCAGTTCACTTTCCCTTTTAGCATGGTGTGAAATAAGGTCATGTTTAAATGTACCAAACTCTTTATAATTTGATAAATAATTGCATTGCAGTTACGTTTATTCATTACAGGACGTCGTCTGCTTAAGCAGGATTGGTCCCTAGTGTGACGATATCAAAACTTCGCTATATTTCTGGCGAATCCTCGGATATTCCAGATGCTGAAAAGAGCTTTTATTTGTGTTGTTTTTATAATCATCATATACGCAGTTGACATAAAACATACGATTGCCATCTGTAAGCTTCCCAGTTTCTAGTGATACATTAATTGCCATATTTGTGATTTTCTTTGGATAGCTACTTTAACAAAATGAATTACGCAATTAATAAGATATCTTACATTATTTATTCACTTATAAAGAATAGTTTTTAATTTCAAAATAAAAAATATGTTTTGTATATAATATTTTACGTGCATGATGGATAGTCATATTTAGAACACCGTTATAATTATGTAAACTTTCCTCTGTATTGATTATTCGTGTCAATTTACATCTCTTTATAAGTAAACAGTAAATTGTAATTTCCCTGAAGAAAACTAGTATCAAAATATCTGGCAAGGGGAAAGATTTCACTTTAAAATGATTCTCGAAATAACAATTTTATTCTAAGATATATGTACCTGTGGGCATTAATCTTAACACCAGCCGTGGGTATGCAATGTCAGTACATCCATTGGGGTTTCCACAGACTTCGGTGCATGCCTCTCGATCAAGACATGCTACTTCGTCTAGATATGACAAATACAATATTACAAATAGATCATATTTACATTCATATTTTTCATCAAGCGTCTCCCTTTTGTACTACTGCTCTGTTCAACTCAATCAAATTCAACTCAATTTTTATTGCAAATTAAAGTGTGCATCATTTAGTATCACATGAACAAATTTGTTTTGTAACATAAGGAAATACCATAAAGAAAAACAGAAAATTGCGTAATAAATTACATATATAAATCATATGTGGATAACAAGCAATGCGGATAAAACATAGAGAAATAATGCCAAATAGAGGCATTGAAAAAAATGGAAAGTTCATGTATGGGTCTATTGTGTATACTTTGTAGACAGTAACTGTTTGTAGGTGATGGGCTTAGAGTGAGGAAAATGTTGGCATTTTCTTTGGATCTTATTGCAATGATTAAAATTGCCACTAATTAACTATCATCGTTGAACAATAATAACCTTGAACAAGTAGAAATAACAAAATACTATTATCAATATCAGTATGGATAATGGCAGTTATACTGGGGGCCGATCCAGGATTTCACGATTTCAAAAAAAGGGGGCACATTTCACAAAAATATCTGACAAGCAAAACAAAAAAAAAAAGAAAGAAAAGAAAAAGACAAAGACAAAGAGAAGAAGTAAGAAAAACAATCTCGAAGAAAGATTATTACATTTTCAGAGGCCATTTCGGTTCGAATTTTGAAAGGGGACACACATTTTTGGGATGTGTATGATGTCTGGCATTTGGGTATCACAAAGGGGTTATGGGCCGACTGTGCCCCTTAATCTGTGAGTGAGTTCTACGTACCAGGCCACAATGCTCGGCTGACCATACCAGGGTAGATCATTAGAAGAAGAGGTAAAACTTTGAGATAGCTTGCGAACACAGTGCCTGCTTTGGTTTGAGTAAAATTCTTGGTTGCCATTGATCGCTGGACGAGAAACTGGGAAATTGGGAAAAAATGGATAGATTACTGGACGTGATTTATCTTTGAATCACATGAAATGCAAAAACGTTCCTGTCTTAGTTTTCCTTCTTTTTATAGTCTTAAAATTCGATTTTTATTTTGATTGAAAGCAGTTCATAATTACATTAATGATTCACAACCTCCTTAAAAAATATGGTATACCCCTACCAGCAATATTTTGCTTAATTGATTAAGTTAATACTAAAGAGAAGACTTTTAGCACCATCTTCTTTTCATTCTTTTTCAGTCATTATATTTTCGTTCCATCTCACTTAGAAAATGAAAGCCCCTGCAAAATCTCTCTCTTATGCTTGCTTGTGCTTCTCCAAATTGTTGTATTCTTCCCACTATACCTGATTAGTGCAGAAATACTGAGCTGAGAGTAAGAAGATACCAAACACCACCCCAGGCCACGGGTAGTCTCCGGCGTCCGCTGATCTGAAGATGTGCCAAGCATTCTCTGATGGTATGCCACAGCTTGTAGCATTGAGTGGGTTAATGGCCATTTCTTCAAGAGTGGAATTGGGAATGGCGTGCATGTAAGCTTGACGGAGGGCACCAAAACCACCTATTTCGACCATGGCTTAATTAAGGATATAAAGGACAAACAAACAGAAATCAATGCACTTAGAAAAGTATAAATGTCATCTAGCTAGAAAAAACATATCAATATCACTCCGAGTATAGACGTTGACACAATCTTTGTTCAAGGTTGTACAAAGCATCTACTCTTGCTAGTTTAGGATTTCTAATTGCATTACCACGAGATACTAAAATGCTGTTGGCCGGAGCTCCTAAGAAAAGAAAACCTATACAGTAAAATGCTATTGGCCGGAGCTACTAAGAAAAGAAAACCTACAGTAAAATGCTATTGGCCGGAGCTACTAAGAAAAGAAAACCTACAGTAAAATGAAACTTCTCGGTTAATATAGTGCTTGCTAATTTAAATTTGCGATGTCTCTGAGCGCTTTACAGATGTATTATCGGATTCAGGGTTATCATGCTTATACGCACGTTGGGTGCTCATTCTCCACTCACTAGGGAGCATTCCAGTCAGGCGCCATTTTACAGATGCTCATAATGCTTACAAACCATAACGACTTTCGCATCCTACCGGCTACCTATTTAACACCTGGATGGAAAGAAATATATGGATACATAAGATGCATTGCTTAAGGACATAAGTTCCGTGTCAAGGAACATTGGCATATCTCTACTCAAGTGTTTAACGCAATGTACTATACGACACCTGTCCTCTACAGTATATTATAAAGAGATGACTTGTACTTAAAAATCGAAGAATAGCATTGAAGAAAGACCTTTTTTTCTGGCAGCAAACCAGAATCCGTTATTTTTCATTTTTTTTAGTTATTTTTTTTTAAACGTCTGACATTTTACTCTGAAATGGGCTTACAGATGAAAAAGAGGATGAAACCTCCGATAATCATGATGAATGACTGAAGGGCATCAGTATAGATAACAGCAGTAAGACCACCAGCCATTGTATAGGCAGCAGTCATTGTAAGCAACAAGATGAGGGATAGATAGAGATTCCAGCCAAGAACTTGTTGTATGATTACAATACCAGCATACATCTCAGACTGAAACAGAGGTTGAAAGACATACGAATGTCAGACTGAGGCAGAAATTAAATAATGAATGAATGAATGAATGAATAAATAAATAAATAAATAAATAAATAAATAAATAAATAAATAAATAAATAAATAAATAAATACATAAATACATAAATAAATAAATAAATAAATAAATAAATACATAAATAAATAAATAAATAAATAAATAAATTAATTAATTAATTAATTAATTAATACATACATACATAAATAAACAAATAAGTAAACAACTAAAAATAAATAAATAAATACATCAATAAGTAAAATGCAGCATTGCAACGGAGAAATACAATACGACTGGGGAGAGAGGAACAAAGTGTGGGTATATACGTTAAACACCTTGTCCAAGGATAGGCACCAATCAGGGATTTAACCCAGGAACTGTCATTATCACAGTCAAGAGCCTTCACCGATGTACTCCTGCTTGACAGCTTCCACATCGAAACACACAAGGATTTGAATTTTTCTTTCTATTTGAACGAAACTTAGATTCCAGGCCATATTCCTCTGCGTGTTTATTTCTCTAGGAATAGCTTTTAAAGGAGAAGCAATATATGCCCTACATGGAACTCACAAAAACTCTAAATTAATATATACACTAAGTCACCGGACTGCAGGGGTTCGATTCCCTGCCACGACATTAATATCATTTGGCAAGATATTAATCTACATTTGCCACTCTCCACCCAGGTGAAGCAAATGGGTAGCCGGTAGGAAGAAATTCCTTGAATGCTTGAGCGCCTGTATTGGTCCCTCGGCTATAGCCGGGATAATGATAATGATGGATGGGCCCTCAGGGAGAACAGTATATAATACTGATGAGGCTACCCTGAGTAAACAAGACATATTATTATTATCATTATTATTGTCAATATCTCTGTGTTCCCTTCTTTATTTTATTTAACTACGTCGGCATTTTCTGTTCCCTCCACATTTCCGCCTCTCTCCTCACCAATCTAACCTGGCCAGTGATCTTGTTCGCTCTTTTCTCATCATAGTATTTTGTTCAGGAGGTATGTCCAAAGTATTTTATCCAATATGTTACAGACATCATCGACATACTTTACAATTCTATTAGATAGAGCCTTACGCTAGTTTGGATCAGATCAAATAACAAGGAAAATGATAATTTAGACGTTTTACAATTTTGTTTATTTTTTTTTCTTTTATTCTTATATAGTTGAACGCATGAAACGACATATGGCCATATACATTGCACTCGTAAAAAGGTAATGCCCCCTTATGTTATCTGAGTTATTATAGGGACACGGGGAAAATGGAATTCATATTTACTCCTTGTCTTGAATACTTTGAGGCCGCCATCGACATCAAGCAAATCGCTCATGATGACGGTCTCCTGCGTTCACAAATCCTGTTATATGTAAAATGTTAATTTCCCATACTGTATACATATTTTCTTTGTATTCAAGAAGTAAATTGTTAATGTCTGACAATATGTTTATATATATATTTTTTTTAATCTGTAATACATGTATTACTATATTTTGTATCATGCTATTGAACGCAGAAATAAAATCAATCAATCAATCAATCAATCAATATGACTTACAGCGAGAGTCGTGACGATAGTGAAGACAATCGAGACAACTGATAAACAGATTCTCAGTCTTGAGCCACCAAAGCGAAGCTGTAGATACTCAGGTACTGTGATAACCTGCAACACAATGATTATCTCATGTTAGTTCATTTTTCGTTAATGCAATGCAATTCATGATGAGTATCATCATCATCAGCAGCAGCAGCATCATCATCATCATCATCAGCCTCTTCATTGATTATCGTAATTATCATCATCATCATCATCACCATCATCATCATCATCATCGCCATCATCATCACCACCATACGATTGCAATGCTTACCCCAGATGCTATGTAGATTGGCATGAAGATGTATCCTAGTAACAACAGACAGAAAAGTCCCTGAAATGTAACGAAAGAGAAGAACATTTTAATATGAAAGATTGAAGCAACATTATGGAATAATATTGCTTGCAGGGGCGGATCCAGGATTTAGTATAAGGGGGAGGGGGCACACAAATGCAGCTTTGTCAACTTTTGGAAAAGGTAGACCTGTATTTTTTTGGTCCAGTTTCTCGAAAAGTCGCTCAGTGGGGGAGGGGGGAGGGGTTATGGTCCAGTTTCCCACCATAATTCTCTGACAAGCAAAAAAAAAAAAAGGTTTTCATTCTAAAGGGGGGGGGGGCACAATCGACGGAAGGGCGGATCCTTTATGGTCAAAATGCATGCTTTTCTTCCAAGGGGGGGGGGGGGACCGGCCGGAAGTGCCCCCGGATCCGCCACTGACTGCTTGAGTACACGATAAATGATTTATCACTGTGACGACATGGGAGGAATATTATTTGTTTTGTTTTGTTTTGGTCTTTGTTTTTATATGTTTCCATGATCACTTTACATTTATATTAGTAAACGAAGAAGCTTGATGGGAGGAATTTTAATTTGTAAACAAATTTTTTGGCATTTTACTCCCAGTGTTAAAGATCGTATGCTCGATCTGTAATGAAAAACACAAGTCAGACAAAATTGGAACCAGCGCGATTCGAACCTGTCATCTACTGCTTGCCGGGCAGCGACTTAACCACCAGGCTATTCTGGTTCACGGCCAAATACAGGTACGTAAATTAATTTACATAATTACAAAGAACAATACAATTACCATACATTTGTAACAAATAACTTCCATTAAAGGCCAAGTCCACCCTAACAAAAAGTTGATTTGAATAAATAGAGAAAAATCCAACAAGCATAACACTGAAAATTTCATCAAAATAGGATGTAAAATAAGAAAGTTATGGTATTTTAAAATTTCGCTTAATTTCGCAAAACAGTTATATGTACATCCTGCTCAGTATGCAAATGAGGGAACCAGTGACGTCACCCACTCACTATTTCTTTTGTATTTTATTATGTGAAATACAGAATATTTTAATTTCTGCAGATTTCACAATTAGGAAGCTCTCATTGAATTGTGTATAGGTTGCAACAATGGCAATTACACATGTTCAGCGAGGAATCAAACCTTGTTTCACATTATAACAAGGAAAAATTAAAATATTTCGTATTTCGTGTAATAAAATACATGTACAAAAGAAATAGTGAGTGGGTGACGTCACTGGTTCCCTCATTTGCATACTGAGCAGGATGTGCAAATAACTGTTTTGCGAAATTAAGCGAAATTTTAAAATACCATAACTTTCTTATTTTACATCCTATTTTGATGAAATTTTCAGTGTTATGCTTGTTGGATTTTTCTCTATTTATTCAAATCAACTTTTTGTTAGGGTGGACTTGGCCTTTAATGGACTTCATAGAGTATACATGTATATGAATACGGGGGACCTATTACAGGCTGAGCTTGTCTGGTTAAGTCTGACAACCTATCATATCATAAAATTCATGAAAATATTTTGAACATTTTTCAAACAAAGATTTGTCTTAACTCTGTTTAAACTTTCGTCTGTAGAGATAAACGTGTCATAAAACATTCATGTTTCCAAGAATTTTTTCAACCTCCCAACGAAGCGATCCGTCACTTCAAACCCGCTATTTTTCCGGACGTTTTTTCCCCGACCATGACGCTGATCATGACAAGTATTAAGGGACGGTGTTTAATATAGATATATATATATATCCATGGAGCTTTTGCGTTGTTTTTTTTTTTTGCGCTTCACGCTTTTTTAGGTACCTATCTAATAAATTTTCATCATTTCCTGATGAAGGCCTATGGCCGAAAATTCGAATTTTTTCATCGTATACGGACTTTTCATTCCTATTATATATATATATATATATATATAAATGTGTGAGAGGTTTGACAATCTTCGTACTCACTGACTGTGTCGTCGAAGAAATGCTATATTTTGTAAGACGTGCAAAAGCGAATGATGACACGAGACGTAGCTCTATATCCGTTGCTAGTGGTTAAGGCATTGGCGTTCTAAGCCAACGACCCGGGTTCGATTCCCGGCGGAGACATTTTTTCAGCCTTTGCAAAAATTTCAAAAAGGGAGGACAGCTCTGGGGAACTTTGATTGAGCTACGCAACGTTATTCTCCCAATTTCTTTCACATTTGTATTTATTTCCACGAGATTTGCCAAAGCTGTTGTATATGTTATTTCCTTACAATAATGATATTAAGAATAATTTATTCCAATGTATACATGTATTCAAAGCATTCGCTTGGATCCAGCTGAGGCACTAGCGGCTTGTCTTGTTCAAAAACTCATCTGCCCCCGACAAGGGGAATTAATTAATAAGGTTGAGGATTTGTCAATCTGTCGGTCAATTGAATCTGGTGTCGCCGAAACCACTAACCCGTCTCCGTGGTCTAGTGGTTAAGGCATTGGCGTTCTAAGCCAACGACCCGGGTTCGATTCCCGGCGGAGACATTTTTTCAGCCTTTGCAAAAATTTCAAAAAGGGAGGACAGCTCTGGGGAACTTTGATTGAGCTACGCAACGTTATTCTCGCAATTTCTTTCACATTTATATATATATATATATACATGTTTCCTGAAGAAGCCTTATAGGCAAAATATTGAACCCTTTGTGTCTAACGGAGTAATTTATTCTGTGTCTCTGTCTACTTATTAAACTCCGTCGCAGAACTTTTGAACCATATATATGTGTATATATATATATATATATATATATATTAATAATGATGATATATTAATAATGATGATATATATATATATATATATATATATATATATACTTAATGTTAAAACAACCTAAATCAATCGCCTGATGTTTCAAAAAAATTGGCAAGGATTGTGTTCCAGATCGCCTTACCATTAAGAATGTTCTAGCAACGCTACATGTATATATATAACTCTATATGGTACCTTAGCAGGACAGTGCTTTGTTAGGAGCATTGTCTGAATGTCCTGCTAATGTCCGCGAGTGTCCTGCTAATGTACAGCAATGTATTGTGACGGAATAAACCTCATTGTTCACTGTCCCGCTAACGTACCATCCAGTGATATACCGATACTGATGGTGAAATAAAGAAAGATGGTGAAATAAAAGCGACCATGTGCAAGTATACGAGAAGATGGAATGGTAATCAGACTTACGTGAAACTCATACGAGATGACTGCAATACCATTATTAGCTGCCGTTCCGCTGAGTCCGATAAAGTGTATACTGCCGATGTTACTCACGTATAACGAGAGACCAACCTGGATTGTCACATACGATGATATCAATGATAATACTAATAGTTTTCATAATAATACTAATAATAATAACATTGATAATAATAAAAATTGTTTTTTGCCAGACCTCCAAAATTCGCTCAGTAAGGGGGGGGGGGGGGGGGGTTATGGGGTCCAGTTTCCCTCCATATAATTCTCTGAAAAGCAAAAAAAAGGTCTTCATTCTAAAACTTCATTCTAAAAGGGGGGCACAATCGACAAAAGGGCGGATCCTCTATGGTTAAAATGCATACTTTTCTTCCAAGGGGGGGGGGGGGGCACGGGCCGGAATTGCCCCCCCCCCCTATCCGCCAATAAGCCTGTGCATATTTTATCATACGAAACTATCAGGTTGAATATTGTCTTTGAAAAATAATGTATCATCTTTAAATAAATAATGTATTTTCTTAGAAAAATATTACTCAAATTCGATTTGAAACTTCACACGAAAATGCAAGGCTATAATGGTTGTGACATTCTTCTTTACAAATCAGATCATAAGTTACACACTTTGAAATGAAAGTGTTAAAATGTAGCAGGGTGCTTGATGTACATGTACATGAGATTTATTATGCAAATACTAGCTGTAAATATGCTTATCAATTAAAATGTAAACCAGGCAGAGATTACCTACCTATGTAACGCATACCTCACGAACATAATTAGCCTTCACTATCAACCGTAAGACTTGTAAGGCCACATGAATAACATGGTCGGCTATAACCGAATCATATCAAATGTATTTTTATCATCCAGTTTTGTGATATTGAAAATATAAAAGGGAGAGGAGAGTGAAATGAATATGAGAGAGAGAGAGAGAGAGAGAGAGTGGGTGGTAGGAAGGGGAGAAAAGAGGGAGGAGGTACGGAAGGAGGGTGAGAGCGAGAGAGAGAGAGAATGAATGAAAGATAGAGGAAAAAGGGAGAAAGAGAGAAAGGGGAGACAAAATTAATATAGAGAAAAAGGGAAGAGAGAGGGAGAGAGGGAGAGAGAAAGAAAGAGAGAGAGAGAGAAAGAGAGAGAGAGTAAAAAAAAAGAGCGGGGAGGGGATAGTATTCCTGACTGGTTTTACAGACAAGTTCTGACGTACGTATACAATAAGTAATCGATCCGCCTTGAATATTGCGATATTTTTAGCCATCGAATGCGACATGATTTCTCCTCAGAGAGGCAGGATATATTATCATTTCTCATTGGAATGGTACGCCTATACATATATCATTGACTCATGGTCTGGAATATGAAAACAGATTTTCCTAGTTTGCATAATTAACTACATGTATTCTCTAGAAATATTCCCATATTTGTTGTCATCATTGTCATCTTGATAGCAGGAACCATTCATTGTATCTTATAAAAGGGGTTTACCACAATGTCCGTATACTGCTTAAAACAATGATTTGGGGAACCTTTTTTACCATCGTATTTAGTACTCATGCAAAGCCTTCAAAATCATTTCACGAAAAGTTAAATAATAATTTAACGGCTGTTTCGCTGTTATCAATTTCATTATATCATCATGGTACAGTACGTGTATAATAATAAAATATGATAAATTAATAAATATAAATAAACTTACCAACCACCAGCTCATACTCCTCCCCGCTAAGAAATAGCCCGTTGTCGTCCCCCTGTTCGCCTTCCATGCCGACTATATCAAAATATAAAACCATGTGATCGACTTTGAAATACTTTAATATATTCTGATCTTGCTATATCATTCGACCTGTCCTCCGTAAGGAAACTTTTTCATTATGAACTATAAACATCATGTATTACGAATATGATTAATTATTGAATAAAATTGAATTGCATCTGTTTATTGCCATAAAAGAACATACGGCTTAATAGCTGAAATTGTTCAATTTACAAAGTCAAATATATAAAATACATAAACGATCAATATAAGAATGTCTACGATATCGAACAATTAAAATTACGTAGTACATAAATCATACATAATAAAACTGGATAAAACTCTCAAATATTACATTAAAATCGTTAAAAAAAAACTTCTGTAGACAGAGAGAGAGAAGAGAGAGAGAGAGAGAGAGAGGGGGGGGGGGAGAGAAAGACAAAGAAAAAGAAAAGGAGGAAGAAACATAAAAAGAAGAGTTGATCGGAAAGTGTAAGAAAAAGGGAAAGGTGAGAGGAAGAGAGATCAAGTGAAAGAATGAAAGCTAGAAAGAGAGGAGGATGAATACCATAAATATGTGTGTGATAAAAACTAACTGACTTGTTATACCATTGGTTTGTAGCTTCATGGTTATACTCAGTGGCGTTTCCAAACATTGACTCAGGAAGACAAAACATCTGGGCCAATGGTGATCTCTTTGCAAAAACATAGGGGGTTCACAAACATTTCCCATGGGCAATAGAGTAACAGAAATGAAAATTTTAGGAGTGTATATTTCATTAGATATTAAAATTAGGGAGGAACTTAACTATAAAGAGATACTTTGTAAAATAAAAAAGACTTTTGGGATGGTGGAAGCAAAGGAATTTGACCGTGATGGGGAAAATTCATCTACTTAAAACGTTTGCTCTGTCAAAACTGAATTATGTTTCTTCAGCTTTAGTTGTTACAAAATAATGAAAATGGGTGGAAGCTGAAGTTAAGAAATTATTTTTTGAATGAATATGGAATGGGAAAGATCGTATCAAAAGAGCATCTGCTACCAAGTCTATGATGATGGAGGTTTAAAAATGATCGATATTTGAAATATTTGTGAAAACCCAAAGGGTTATGTGGTTAAAGAGACTTCTATATGGCGAAAGGAACATGGGATGGAAAATGTATTTTGACCATAGCTTTAAGATAGTTGGGGAAGATTTATTTCCCTTTGCAACTATGATATGAAACTATTTACAATTAAAGCACCAATATTCTATTTAGAAATGTTAAAATCATGGCAAGATAAGAAAAGCTGTAAGAATTTTCAAGACGGGAAAACTAATCCAATAATTTGTAATTACAAAAATTACCTTTGTAAAAGTAAAATGATTTTCATGAAGAATTGTATAAGAAAAATATCTATTTAGTTAATCACATTTTTGATAAGAATCAAATCAGACCACTGGCATACTTTCAGAATTTAAGTCTGTGTAGTGAAAATATAGCTAATATACTGAACTACAAAAGAAACGTCGCACATGTATGTGTTTGAAACTGTTTTATTTACAATGAAACATATTCTTTATTCAAGAGTGAAAAATGAGAAAATGTTTTGCTTTGTTTTGATTAACAAGTACAGATGTGCAATAACGACTCTCGTCGTTGATAGCGCCAGTTCTGACGTTGTTGGGCCCACAGGAGACGTTCCCGACGATGTCGAACGGTGAGGATAGGGCCTCGAGCAGGACGCCGACAAGACAAGTTGAAGCTTCTCAGCCGACGACGAACAGTTGCTGCAGAAATTGGTCTGCTGTGTGTGCCAGTAGTCTGTAGAGCCGATTATGTTGCTTTGCGGAAGCGATCCTGCAAGTGGTCCCGGTGAAGATGGCGATCTTGACGTGCTGTTGTCACCCTGCAGGGGACGACCACTGCGCTGACGATCGTTGGTGCTGTTGGTTGCATTGTATCGCTCCCGCAGTCTCTCTACTGTCCGAACGCTGCATTGAAGTCGTTGGCAATGACTCTAGGACGTTGGCCAGAATGAAGACGTCCGATGGCTTGTTCCCTCTGGTTTCGAGTCAGACGTGGCATGGTGACAGCGCTCAGGAAACGAATGACAGGATGAAGGTTTTGGGTCCCTTTTAAACCCACTGGATAGAGGATGTGCATGTGCATCATGCTTTTCAAAAAGCTGCGCTCGAGTGCACTACCATGTTCACGGAAAGGATATGAGTTTTAATCCTACACAGAAATCACATTTTGTTATGATGATGTGTTATGGACGGTCAATGCCATATCTGTGATGTTAAAAAAGCATAAAATGTGATTTTACGTATCAAATTCCAATATCATGTGTAAAAGATATCAATTTGAAAAGTGCGACGTTTCTTTTGTAGTTCAGTATATTTGGGAAATGTGTAATGTAATTTTAGAGAGCGGAAAATATGACGGAGGGAGGGGGGGGGGGGTCAGAATACTGCTACTCAGTAGATGTACGAGATTACTGGAAATATGATCCTACTGAGAGATGTATCATCTAGAAAGGTGTACGATTTTATTTTATTATAGCTTTGCAACATTCATACACTTTACAACATTCATACACTTTACGAATTCGGGATGGTCAAAATAATTTTGAATTGAAATAAAAGATATTTTGAAAGACCCATACTCACAACGCTTTTATTAAATGTTAAGGAATTTCAGTACAAATTACTCCACGGAGCAATTTATACAAAAAAACATCTGTTAAGATTTGGCTTTGTTAAAAATGACCAGTGCTCTTTCTGTAGTCAAATGAAGGAGTCATACTCACATTTATTTTGGGATTGATTGGAGGAAGGTAGATATTTTAACGTCCGCTGTAATTGACTTCATTCATTTTCTTTTGCTCTTCAATCAAATGTATGAATTGTTCATGAATTAAGTTTAATTGAAAAGAATTGTATTTTGTATTCAGTTTAGTGGAAAACGAATCGTATTTTTGAAGAATAAGTTAAATTTTTGTGATGAGATCAGAATAACAAATTATGAAAATATTCATGGGGTGAGGTTTTTTTTTTGCTTTTGGTTTATGTACCGTATGTACTTTTGTTGTTTTTTGTTTTTGTTTATAATATTGATTTATTTTGAATGAAATTTCTAATAAAAACATGGAAAAAAGTGTGAGTGTGCGTGCGTGTGTGTGTGTGGCAGGCTTTGTTCGCCATGTTCATAGTGTTACAAAAGAAAAGAACTTTAACATATTTTGAATGAAAGATCATTTACATTGAATATTATACATTGTGTGAAATAGGGAGGGGGTATAGGGCGTACGTTAGTGTTTGTCAATATATTATTTACTTAGTGATTTCATTCCAACATTCTTCCATGCTTGTCTTGTGAATAATTTAACACTGGTATGAAAACGAAATGAATATTTGTATTTGTTTGAAATTATTTACATTTATTTTATGTAATGATCTATTTTGAATGAAATCTCTAATAAAATATTTTGAAAAACAAAAAAAAAGTTTACATGTTTATTCCGTCAATGAATTTTGTGACGCAATTCAGCAGTGGAGTCATCGGTTGAAATTCGAACAATAGAAAACATAGATGTGTGTGTGTGGGATGTGTTTTGTGTGTGTTTGTGTTATTATTTGAAAATCAATATTGTTATTAGATGTAGCACAGATTTAAATGAACTTGACTCTACGCGTTACATATCCCTAATAACGAAAACGGAACAAAGGAAGTCGTTAAGACGAGAACAAAATGCAGTATATAAACCACACGGCGTGTTTGGAATCGGGCCAGTTCGTTCAATTCAAATTTGAAAGAAACCAAAACACGTTCCATCCATGCAAACGGGAAAATGTTTGTGTCAATTCATAGTATTCATAACTCCCCTCAGGCTGTTACCTAATGAAAAGAGCATGCCAAACAACCGTGAACTTAATTGAATTATCTTGCATACATCGACTGCATTTTAGGGCCTACCCTTGCATTGCCCTTTGGATCGGTTTCTAAGCGCGTACAGTCTTTCATGAAAGAGTATACAACTATGGTTATCATTATGTCCTTCAACACGGCGAATCTAATACGAATGAATTTCCTTGTTTGTTATGCTGACTTTTGACTAGGTTTCATCAGTCCTTATGTAGCCTATGTATACGTTTGTTTAACTTCTCAATTTGGCTTAATTTTCATATAATTGAACTTTAATAACTATTATATTGAAAGTGTGGGACATATTTTACTCATAATCATATCATAACACCATTGTGAAATATAATACCATAAAACCATTTGCAGGAGAAGTGTGTCACTGTCCATCCGACAGGTATGCGATTACAATTACGAATGTTCGAACCGCGCACCCCCCCCCCCCAAAAAAAAAAAAAAGAGTGAGAGAGGAAAAGCAAAGACCCCCCCCCCCCCAACATATTCCTTAATTTAGTATTCATCTTGTTATTGAAACTACATCTTTATTTATCTTGGTTCTAGGTTGCTGTATAGGCCTGTAGCACATTACCCAGGGGCCTTTGGAACTTTTTGAACTGTTCAGTGTTCAGTGCACCACACAATCATCGTACTGTTTCCTCTTATTCTCTTGATGACCACTGACCACTGACCACTGACATGCACAGCACCGACCAGCATCCCAATTTACATGTAGCTTCCCCAGTGAGCTGCATACTATATGATGGGATTCTTTCTACAAGGAAATATTGTTTGTAATAATTCATTATGAGGTCTGGATGTATCGTGGTGGATCGAACACAAAATTAAATCAGAATTTGAAAATAAAACAAAACTGGACAATATAGTTTCTTTCTGGTGTTTATAGTCTATATAATATATATATATATATATATATACAGGAAATAAAAAAGAAAGACATTGTTTGTGACTGATATGCCATTTATTTATGAATATAACCGTAAATCAAACTCGAAGCACAAAACAAGTCGATGCACTTTAAGGATTCAGATCCTACCGAAAGGCTCTTGAATAATTCACTCCCTTGCTGAATAAACCAATGTTCGTGTGGAGTAAAGTATATTGTTTTTTTTTCTTCCATAGTATGCTTAGGGTATGCAGTGGGCGTTGTCTGCTAATCCGATGTGTAAAGAAAGTTTAGGGGCTTCGGGATTAAATAAACCGACTTTCAGGTAACCCTCACCACTGTGTAATCTCACCTATTGCACTTTTATTCCATTAAAAACTGTTATAAACATAGTTATTGTATTCATATTTTAAGATCATTGACGAAACTAGAAGGTTAAAACAAAATTAAAACAAAACACTCGGGACAAATGACATAGTTACAACAGGGAAATGTAACTAAGATTTCCTTGGTTACTACCACAATTTCTACTACTACTACTACTACTACTACTACTACTACTACTACTACTACTACTACTACTACTTCACTACTACTACTACTACTACTACTACTACAACTAACTACTACTACTACTACTATACTACTACGACTACTACTACTACACTACTATACTACTACGACTACTACTACTACACTACTATTATTACTACTACTACTACTACTACTACTTTACTACTAATACTAAACTACTTTACTACTACTACTACTATTACTACTACTACTACTACTACTTTACTACTACTACTACTACTACTACTACTACTACTACTACTACTACTACTACTACTACTACTACTACTACTACTATACTACTACGACTACTACTACTACACTACTATACTACTACGACTACTACTACTACACTACTATACTACTACTATTACTACTACTACTACTTTACTACTAATACTAAACTACTACTACTAATAATATACTACTCACTACTACTACTACTACTCACTACTACTGCTACTACTACCATGGGCGTCAATCCGAGTAGAGAATCTATTGTTCATGGGGGGACGGCTATTGTGTCGTCCCCCCATGATGAATAGAGTGACGTCACGATTACCGCCCATGACTACTACTACTACTACTACCACCACCACTACTACTACTACTACTACTACTACTACTACTACTACTACTACTACTACTACTACTACTACTACTACTACTACTAATACTACTATATGCTTCAATTTATACTTACCCAGATACCAAGTGCAAGAACGACCATGAAATGAATGACGATGACGACAATATCCGCGGTTTTTAGGTTAGCCTCGTCAGCTTCCATTTTTCATGAAATATATATAATTCCAAATATATGTTCAGTATACCTATTGTTCATTCAAGTGTACACGCCACGTGGATCGTTCAGCAATATTACAGTATACACACATTACTACTCATGGAAGCGGTGTTCTAGTAAGTCCTTTATATGATCAAAATTATATTGTCCTTGAATGTGAGGTTGTTTGTTGATACAATGTCGTCTGCCAATGTAATTCACATCTAACGAAGATTCAAACGTTGTTTTTTTGTACAGCGCGATGCCTCGTCTCAAAATATGAGTTTGTTGTATCACTCCTCGACGACCTGCAACTGCTATTCGGTGAATACTACTCCACAATAATACACAGACATTCGTATAATAATTGTATATCTTTCGGTCTTGAATGAAAAGGACCTTGAATAGTGATCTATTCAAAGCACAGTTGAGAACATGCAAGAGAGTGCATTGAGAGAGCCGGTGGGTATACATGCTTGGATGCACAAGGCATCAGTATGCATGCATGTAGAGACTGTAAGGTGGGTGTCTGGGAGGTGTATCCGTATATACGTCATACGATTGGTCAGAATCGCCAAGGATAATTATTACGTGGTAGGTTCCTCTTCTCTGTATTCTCCATAGATCATTTTTCAGGTGCTATCTTGAGCATCGCCAAAATGTTTACTGTACGTACTGTTTATACTCTCTCCATGCTCTGTCGACGTTTTGCTCAGATGCAATTTGAGTATTGCCGAAAATATTACATAGTGTTATTTTCTCTCTATTATCAGTCTTTGCCTTTTTTCTGACGCAAAGGCTACTACGTAAAATATATTACGATCGACAACAACAATAAAAAATAAAGGTTGCATCGCGACAGAACATCAAATATCTCTAAAATAATTTCGTGATTTATAAGGTTTTAAGAGCAATTTAATTACATTGGCAACTCCGTGACGTAGTAGTAGTAATGGTAGTAGTAGTAGTAGTACAGTAGCAGTAGTAGTAGTAGTAGAAGTAGTATTTATTTACGTATAAAAAGCATATAATAACAATAATACACAGTGGATTGCCCACATTCAGCTTAACGGACATGGGAAAGCTGGTCTTCCGTGGGGTCCAGAACAATTAAAAACAAAACATCTGAACAAAGCAATAGATAAAATATCAATAGAAAACATTACATACAATAAGTAATCATAACAAGATAATTGAGAAAGATTAAAAATAAAAAGGGGGGGGTCCATGCGCTACAGTTCTACAATCTTGGATTTGAATATATTTATACTAGGGGAAGATTTGATATGAGGAGGTAGTGTGTTGTAAGCGTTGGCGTTTCTATATTTGAATGATCTTGGACATGTATCTTGCGAGCTCCTCTCCCATTTGCTATGTACAGATAATTTCATAGATTTTAATTTATCTATCAGTAATGACGAAATATTTTTGCCAAATTTGTAGGGCAATGTTATGACATTTACGTCAGTATAATTTACAAGACCTTTTGCCAGTTTTGTAGGACAATAATATTACGTGATATTCAATCAATTTACGAGATATTTTCAGTATTTGTATGATCATTAGATGATGATATGCTATCTATTGCATGAACTTAAAATCAAGACGCATTTTAAGTTTTTCCTTAATACAATGTTTATTTGATTATGCTAATGCGGCATGGTACTGCAGTCTAGGCAAGGTGGGTCAAAACAAGTTAAAAATAATTCAAAATAAGATTGTAAGATTTATCAATCACTTACCACCAAGAACACACATTGGGAAGAGTGAACTTGAAACAGCTGGTCTTCTTCATGTAAACCTTAGATCACAACAACTTTTAATTCACCATGTACATAGGATTTTTTACTCTAATGCAGATCACTATATTTCGAATAACTTTACTCGCTCTTCAAGTGTTCATGGGCATGACACTAGAAATAGTCAATTTAATTTCGTAGTGCCTAAGCGGAAAGGTAAAATTGGAAATTCCTTTTATTTTAACGGTATTCTTTTCTGGAATTCCCTCCCAAATCATGTTAAGTCAGTTAAGAATTTTTTACATTTCAAAAGGGTATTGAAGCATCATCTGAAAAATGTGTCTACTCCATAACTGTATTTCTCCTCTCTTTTTTGTAGCTCAGAGGTTTTTTTTTCCCTATATTATATGACTTATATAACCAACGTTTATTATCGATAGTTTCATTATGATTTTCTGTATATAGTTTTTTCCGTTGAGTAAGTCTTGTTTTCACATTTATGTAATCTTCGCCTACTTTATAAAAATGTTATGTTTTATTTTGCTACTTTAGTACATTCTTATTACTTGTCGTACGTGTACGATAGTCTTGTAGCCGTACTAATGTGTTTTCTTAGTGTATTTTTTAATCAGTTATTTAGGTAAGGACCCCATTGGAAATAAGCCATTTCGGCTTTCATGGGCTATCCTGTCATGGTACCTGGTTATGTTTGTATTGCAGTATACCTGACGAATAAAATAAAATAGAATCAAATCAAATCATATTCAGACATGTAAATATTTTATATTGTCAGTTATTTAGGGGATATTTTGTCACTGATGCTACCTTGATATGAAGTAATTCGTAGAAATGGCGCGATATTGAAAAAAAATCAGGGGCTGATTAAATGAGATATGACTGTATTCGAAAATAAATTATTATTTCATTGTCATTATCATTATTATCACTATCATATACACGCATGTAATATCATTATCATTATTATTATTATTATTATCATTATTATTATTATTATTATTAATACCATTACAATTTTCCATTTCCATTTAAAATGCCTCCTCATAATATGAAAATACCTCCTCACTATTTGAGTTTTTAATGAAGTCAAAAGACGTCAAAAAGACGTCATATTTACGTCGTGATCCGAGTAAATAATCGATCGTGAATATTCATGAATGACCAGAAACGACAACAATTTGCGGAAATAGATAGATGACATTTGATTTTAAGATTTTATGCAATAATTGCACTTTTAAACAAACATGTCTTCAGCATTGGCGGGTCCGGGGGGGGGGGCACTTCCGACCCGTGACCCCCCCCCCCTTTTTTGGAAAAAAAGTATGCATTTTGACCATAAAGGATCCGCCCTTTTGTCGGTTGTGCCTCCCCCTTTCTTTTTTTGTTGATTGTCACAGAATGATGGAGGGAAACTGGACCCCATAACCCCCCCCCCCCCCCGAGCGAATTTTGGAGGTCTGGCGAAAAAAAACAAAAAAACTGAGCGACGTTTTCGAGAAGCTGGCAAGACCAAACAAATAGAAAAATACGGGTCTCCCTTTTCCAAAAGTTGATAAACCTGCATTTGTGTGCCCCCCTTATACTAATCCTGGATCTGCACCTTTTTTTTCAGGACGTCATAATGACGTCTTCTTTGACCAGAAAGACGTCAAAGTTACGTCAATATAAGACGTCTTCAAGACGTCAAACGCGTGTGCAAATTTACGTCTTATTGACGTCATTATCTGACGTCTTTAAGACGTGAGACACGACATCATTAAGACGTCATTTTGACCAGTCTCTGCTATCAGGGGCCCCCTCTCTCTCTTTCCCTCTCACCCTAATAATAGTCTACCTTCTTTTTCACTGTTATGCTTGTATTAAGTTGTAATTCCCCAAACCTTTTTTAAGTAGAAAAAGAAAACTTGTTTCATTCTAGGCTGTAGGCCTATACATAATTTAATCTCATATGTTTTTATGGTTCAAAACCCTGCCACGACACTCGGAGCCGAAGTACAAAGGCTACCAGACCTGACCGGGAAGAAATTACTTGAGTACTTGAAGGTCCTATCATGGATGCTAGTATAATTGGTATAGTGATTTGCATTCTCAGGGAAATGAGTTTTAATATAAGATGAACTCATTTTATCAATGTTTAACCATGGAGTAACATTTCCCTGTTACTGTTTCAGTCTTTGCCGTCGACCGTATAGCTAAATGAGGTTTAGCGCCATCTGCGTTACATTTTTTGTATTTTCCTGGCGCGACCATTTTATTTGTTTGACAACAAAGGCGCATGCATGGATCACGAAAGATCAGCTGGTCGCATCCCGAAGAAAACTAATATCTTTTAAACTTTATTGAAGTGTTAATATACAGCACACATAGGTCTACATTCATACTTGTTACATTTCACGGGAAAGTAACAATGGAGACGGAATTCAGAGAATTGTGTGGTGCTGAAGATTTGCTGCAATCATTTCCTCTTCACCGTGCTTGCCGAGATGGGGATCTTTCAACATTGGCGGGGCTGCTCGGGGAGGCTGTGGTGTCCGTGTGCGATGCCGCTGCTCAAGATCCACTCTTTGGATGGACACCCGCTCACTGGGCTGCTCACAACGGAAAGGCATGTCAATCATATTCAGTAGACCTTACACAATTTAAAAGTCTAGATCTAGTATCATATTAGATCCTACTGTCATAATCATACAAACAAGTGTAAGTCAACTTGAAAAATGTTATTAAATGGTATTAAAATTCAGAACATGTTAAATAACTTAAAAAACAGAAAAAAGAATTAAAAGGGAAATACAGTAGAAGTTTAGTAGAACTAGTACTAGACCGAAATTTTCTGTCTCCAGTACGTTAGCCTCTTATCTGGGTAGGGTCGGCTACTACTTGGAGACAGAAGCCGTCGTATCACTTTGCTGTGCAAAATTTGTCTATGCCTTTTATATGGCGTTGTGCCTGCTGGAACAGTAGGAAAAAATCATTTTTCCTCTGTATTTTTTTTAAAATAATCATAAGGCCTAGGCTCTAATTCATATACTTAATCTGTTCAACATACCAATTTGACCAAATGATCCATTTAATGCTCCTTTTTCATGTAATTCAGGGTCCAAGGTCTTCTCCGTTCGAAAATCCTGCAGCCGTATTCAAACCGTTACCCGAGCTTCTAGTCTCGTACAAGGCAAAATGATTATGAAGGAAAAAATACGATAAATTCATTACGAACTCGTGCACATTGATTTCAAAACGGTTATTTCTTTAACACTAAACAAACATATTTAATGTTAAAGAAATAACCGTTTTGAAATCAATGTGCACGAGTTCGTAATGAATTTATCGTATTTTTTCCTTCATAATCATTTTGCCTTGTACGAGACTAGAACGGCACAACGCCGGTAGACAAAGTTTGCACAGCAAAGTGATACGACGGCTTCTGTCTCCAAGTAGTAGCCGACCCTACCCAAATAAGAGGCTAACGTACTGGAGACAGAAAATTTCGGTCTAAACTAGTACTAACTAGAACTAGATCTGGATCACTCATGGAACTTTCTTTTTCAGTTTTTGGAGGAGTTTTCAACAATTAAAATTAAAGTTGCATTAAACTCGTAGAATTTGATCAGCGTTGTCTTACGGTCTTTCCTAAATTAAGTTCATATAAATAGAGATTACATGTAGCCTAGACTCTCTAGTTACATTTTATTTTGAAATTTAAAGTATCAAGTTCATGATTTGTTCCACTTTGACATCAGAACAATTTAGTTTTTACAAGCGTAAGTGTCAATTTCAAAATGTACAGTTCAAGAACTCAAATGAAGTACAGTGTACGGTAAATAGTTGGAAAGTTTCAAGAGATATACGAACGACCAGTGACAAAGAGAATGTAAAATGTGGGGAGCCTGAATAAGAAGCATAGCTTAAATGATTAGGCTCCCATTTAAGTAATTGTGATTGATATAATAACTTAACAAACAACTGGCTTTGAAAATATGCCCATTTTTATTTCGAACTATTACCAGTAATTTTGACTTCCAAATGTAGAATATTGTCGGCAAGTACATTCTAAGCTCCTACAAAGGAGGATGGTGCATGATGGGAAAATAAGTACACACTTTTTCAAAGCCCTTTCATGAAGGAAATATTTAAGGGCTAAATTGATCACATTTTATTCAAATTGGCAACAAAAATATTTATCTTTAAATGCTTCATGCTTCTAATAAAATTGAAATGTAATGTCATTGAAATGTAATGTCTTTGAAATATACATGATTAGGAACTTTGTCAAAAAGTTGGAAAATTGCCAATTTTGATAAAAAACACAATGATTGTAAACCTCTCAATGTGTTGCTAATTTTAAAGCTTAATCTCCTTTTTGAAATCCTGGCATCAAAGTCAAATGCAATATAGTCGTTCAGCAAAAATGGACACATTGTGTAGAGACATTATATATTTTAGGGCTCTGAATCGAAGTTTATTGAGCCAAACCACAAAATGTGGTCAATTTTCTCAAACGCTTTAAAGTTTGTTTACTTGCAGCTGGCACTATTAAACTCACACATGATACAGAGATTTGAGACATGGATTTCAGTTTCACATTAAGTCTTAAGGGCCAAAGTCGTTATTATGCCCAGCCGCCATTAAATCCGCCTGAACAAGTGAATAATTAGTCAAGTTTCTTGGTTTTCATTGTTGAAATTCAGTTATTTATAACGGAATAAAGGCTATCGTTATCGATTCATAACTGAAAAAAATTATCAGCAAGAAAGAGCGGGATTCGAACCCGGGACCTTAAACGCGAGTGCAGTGTAGAAAGAGAATACACTGACAGTCTGACCAGACGCCTTTACCACTAGACCACGAGCAATTGACAGCGAATCTGATCTTGCTGCACTATATACCTCCGCTCCATACAAATCCTATCTATACCTCCGTTCTGCTGCTTTTTTGTGCTGATTTTTTATATCCTAGGTAGGATTCTTGCCAATTTGAGGATTACTGGGCATATTAGCTATATTTGCCGTCTTAAGGTTGTTTAGTGAAGTGTAATGTTAGATGATAAATTGTAATGTGAAAATTTATGAAGAGGACACTAACTGCCTAAATTCAAACTGGCAACAGTGACACATGCACTGCAGTGGCTAAAAACTAAGCTAGTGTCAACAAATTTACTTTGTTGCATTTGTGTTGAATACAGGATTTTCGTTTTGAACCATGGAAGCTCATGAACTTTTATGAGGTACTCTAAAGAACATATGTATTGGAAGACTTCTTCCCAAGACAAAACTTGGGTTAATTGGGGACCATAGTGATCCTTTGTTCTTAAAATTAAATACCCTCAAAATATCAGATATATACTTTCTACAGTCTGCAATTATTTTTAAGTTTCATTTTTACAATGGCCAATAGACCGCTTCTGTAATGTATACAAATTTATGCACATATATTCTCTGAGCACCTAGTGACGAGCTATTCCATGAACCTGCTTTTTATAAATGAGCCTCAATGCTTGGAATCCAGTTTGCATACATTATTTGTTGCTATGTCCGGCAAGCTTTGGGTTGTCAAGAACAACCTTTGTTTGAAAGGTATGCATAAAATTTGCATACATTACCGAAGCGGTCTATTGCCACTTACTCTGACTGCCCTTTTTAAGCAAAATAAAGAAGTTCATTCTTATCCAACTACAGTCAAATAAATTTCATCTGTCCAATCCCAAAACTGCCACTGCGCATGAATCAATTGTACATAGTGGTCCTGACATATGGAACTTGCTACCTGCGGACAATATGAATGTTCACTCTGAGTTTGCATTTAAAGCAGCTATCAAGAGAATGTTGCTTTCCCAATATGCTATTGAATTGAATTCATGAATGTATTTTCAATGAAGTATATTATTTATGTGTCTCGCATATATATCAATGCATTATATATATATAAATAATTTCTTGGTACTACAAAATTTCAATATGGCACGAAAAAGAGACATGATAACGAAGCTTTTCGACCTGCACTCATCAGGTTATCACGCAGGTATATAACAAATTACTTGAAATCAACTATATTATACTCGGTGAACCCGGACGCAACCTAGACGCAGTGTCACGTTGCTATTACGCGGTTTCGACACGCATTGTGTTTTCTACACACAGGATGCTACCGTCAACTAGCAAGGATGTACTACCCACCCCCCACTTGAGTAATGTTATTTACCAATTTCAGTGCCGGTGCGATGCCAGGTACGTGGGCCGTACTTCTCAGCGGTTGGCTGATCGCATTAAACAACACATCCCTCGACTATTCGGAACCGTACACCCAATCAGCGCACGCAGCCCGTCCGTGCCTGCAAATCTGAAATGCACGCTAACAGACCAAAGATAGCCAAATGCGATTCAGCGATTGGTCTCCACTTGAACAATCCAGCTTGCGCACAAAGCTATGCCGACGACCAATTCTCAATTATGTCCCGGGCCAGAAGCTCAGCGCATTTACGCTTTCTGGAAGCCGCTTACATTCAATCGCATGAACCTCTTCTGTGCAGACAAAAGGAGTTCGTCCAAGCTTTGCGATTGTTCTGAAATTACGGCGTCTAGGTTGCGTCCGGGTTTACCAAGTATAATATAGTTGATTTCAAGTAATTTGTTATATACCTGCGTGATAACCTGATGAGTGCAGGTCGAAAAGCTTCGTTATCATGTCTCTTTTTCGTGCCATATTGCATATATATATCTATACGAATGTACTTAGCATGTGCAGTCATCTGTAACTCTCTTATATCCTCATTCATTCTCTCTCTCTCTCTCTCTCTCTCTCTCCTCTCCACTCCTCTCCTCTCCTCTCCTCTCCTCTCCTCTCCTCTCCTCTCCTCTCCTCTCCTCTCCTCTCCACTCCTCTCCTCTCCTCCCCTGCCCTGCCCTGCTTTCTTCAGTTCCTATCCTCCTTTCTCCTTTGCTGTTCTGCATCACCAAGACCCCCTTTACTCCCCCTTAGTGAGATTGTATTTAGATACAAGTAAGAGCTCTCAAGGCATCAAGCTTCTGCTTATCTTGGAGCTCTAAGTTCTGTTGGAAATACGTTTCTGTGATCATATTATGTCGTAAACTGTATACTATGTAATTGTATTTCTATGCAGAACTGAAATGAAATGAAATTTATCCATTAAGACATTGCTTTATACTTTATATGATGATGTAGATCAATTACATGTCATCCTGTAGATTCTGAAATATAGGGGGAGAGCATGCTACCATCCCTACATCAGTGGTCTATGGTTTGTATAGCACTGTGTCTAAAGTTAAGCTGAGTGTTACAGCACTGTCTTCAGAATTAGAATTAGCAGGATGACCCTGTTTTATATTTCGATCAATTCACACACCAAAGCCACTGTAATTTACAAATTATTATTACCCTTATTGCTAGTACTTGGTACCCTTTTGGAGAGATTTTGTGCTTGGATTTTTTTTTTCTTCACTAGTCCCCATGCTTGGTATTAGTTGGCACCAAGGGTATTATGCACTGGTAAGATGCAGAGGACCCCAGTTGTAGGCTGCTTTAAAAGTTGTTTCCCATGTAATGTAGGCTGTGCAATACAATGGAACCTCGTTATAACAACTCCTTGGGACCAAGGAAAGTACCTCTTTATATTGAAGCCTTGTAATATCAAGGCTAAAAAACAAAAGAATACAGAGAAATGGGACCGGCAAAATTACCTTGTTATAATGAGATTTAGTTACCAGTATAACAGTGTTCTTTGTAAAAGAGGTTCCACTGTAGATATGAGGTTATTGATGACACAATACATGGAGCCTTATACCTCCTTAACAACCATTTCTGTGCAGTACACCACCGTCTTAATACTTCTCCTGATTTGTTCTTTTATTTAGGTTGAATGTTTAGAGATGTTAGTGAAAGCTGGTCTACCATGTGACATTTCTACCCATGGAACTGGTCTAACTCTAGCCCATGTAGCTGCATTGGAAGGACAGTCAGCGTGCCTGGCATGGGTGTGTGAGAATGGAGTCAGTATTAATGCACAGGTAAAAATGCCTTTAGATACAGTATGTGTACCGGTATATCAATTCATTGTATTCGCCTTCAATACTTCCTCATATTTTTCGGGTTCGATAATATTTACATGTAGTTAATAAGGTGTTATTTGAAGCCAGATAGTTTAATTGTTTCTGTCATAAAAAAATAATGTAACTGATACTGCTTTATGGAATACAATTTATTTTAGAGTAAATAGAGTAAATAGCAACAGAAACTTAAAAAGTGATGACTTGGATTTGAGAAATGGTTAGTGCAAGATAATGCCAAAATTCAAAATTTTAATGAAAGAAAGAAAGAAAGAGCCTTGTAGTACACCATTTTCTTGCTTCATGAGCAATTTTGATATCATTTAATGTAATACTCAAAATGTTTAACAAATATTTACAAAACTATCAGTGATATATCTTTTCAAGGATGAACCACTCGTACAAACTTATCGGGACAATATAATTGATACAAATTATCTATTGGTGAGTCCACTTTAAGATTCACAGACATGTAGATGTTCACTATCCACAAGTACAGGTGTATGTACATGTAGGGTCCAAAGTAATGCCTACATTTACTGGAGTACACTTGGATTGAAAGTAGATGAGCAAGAAACCTTTTATTTCTATGGAGGTGGCATGGTAAGTGCTTCGTTGACTTTACTTTCAATCAAGAGGTTGAGTATTGGCATCCAAGCCCATCCCCCAACCAAGCACTACCTTCCCTTTTTGCACGTCAATCCACATTAGCCACTCTCCACCCAAGTGTAAATGGGTACCTGATATGCTAAGGTGATGCATATTTGGCAGCTCGGCTATAATATCTGCTAATGATATTGGAGCACCCAGAGTGTCACAACATGACAAACTTTAGCACCATACAAGAAGAAATTTTATTATTATTAAATCATAAATGGTTTGATATTTTCTAGGACCACATGGGAGAGACAGCAGCACACAAGGCTGTACGATGTGGCAGCGTAGAATGTCTTCATATCCTCAAAGAACATGGTGCTAATTTAAGGTAATCTAATCTCATCTAATCTTAAGGTAATCTAATCTCATCTCCTTCATCTTATTCTCTAATCTCTATTTTATCTGACACTTATAAGCTGACTCAAATCATGTCAGTGCATGTATTAACCCGTTGACTACTGAATGCCCTCATTCCCATAGGCTTAATACAGGGACCACCCGGTTCTAGTATGCAATGGGTTAAATCCTATCGCAATGTTTCTGCATACTTGTACTTCTCAGTTTTTATCAATTTATGAATACATGTTACCAATGAAAATCACATTTCTGAAGTGCAGAGATAGAATATTCAATTAAACTAATACATTTGATTATTTTATGATTAGTCAATATTAGTTTTGTTTTAATAAATACACCTGTTAAGGTTGAAAGAATTTACTTAATTTATTCAATCTGTTTTTATATACATTCAATTTTGTTGTTCAATGGATAATAATTATTCCATTTAAGTAATTCAGTAGATTATAATTTAATCACAAATGATTCTTTTGTTTCTCTTTATTTATCAAGTCTTCGTAGTAGTATAGGAATCACGGTCATGGAACTAGCAGTTCAGAACCAGCAGACTCAATGTATAGAGTACTTCAAGGCTGGTGGTGATAGTCACATGACCCATCACATGAACTGTACGAATGGACGACGTAAGAGAATGCAAGCTTCAGAGGAAGCTGAGATAGACTTGGATCCAGCGAAGAGAGCCAGGGTTGAAAGAGGTAGGTATATATCAGGTTCGGTTGTACGACACATGCTCTGGTGACAATTGCTCTGCAGTCAATGTCCGACCGTCCATACATTAAACAAAATCTCGGCTTCAAGTCTTCGATCCTGGACCAAACACTATACCTAATCTTAAACCTAACCCATAAAGATAATATTGAGTTCAGGGAAGCGTTTCATCAAGTGTTTTGTCAGTGATTTTTACTGACAACTGTTATAAGCTACTGAAATCCTTGCATCTGATTGGCTGAGAGCAAATTTGTCGGTAAAAAGCACTGATAAAACACTTCATGAAACGCTTCCCTGGTCATACGATTATATTCTGAAAGAAACTATCTGCAAGCAATTGGGAAAGGTTGATCACGTCTGAAAAAGAATTTGGTGTATACTTTGAGGTTTTGGAATCATCAAAATGATAAGAAATCAACCCAAACTCGCACAAAAGCACATGCACCGCACACAAAAATGGGTATATGGGACTACACACAGATGTGGCATGAATGTTCGGTCCGAACACTTCAGCTATTTTTCGTCATATTTCGAATATAAGGGCATTTGAAGAGAAATCCTTTTCAGGGGACATATCTACTATGATGTTCTTCCAAACTGACATAAAAGGAATAAGAAAGCTCTATAATTATTTTTCATTTTTCCCAGAACTCAACCTTCCCTTTAACTACCTCAAATCCAACAGCAACCGTAACACTAACCCTATATTTTTAATGAAATTAAGCATGGAGCAGTTGTCGCCGGAGCAAATGACGGAGCACCATTCATAACAACCAAGCAATAAGCCAGTTCATAGTTTGCTTATCAGCAAATGGAGAACATTTGTACCAAACTGTGAAATCCACTGAGACAAACGTGCCCATGAAAGGTAGATTATTCATTTATGCACCAGCATTTCAGTCCGTTAAACATAAATGAAAGGTTATTTTCTTTTTAATATTTTTTTTTAAAGAGAGAGAGAAACAGGGAGGGAGAGAGAGAGAGAGAAATTATTAATGGAGCACCTGCATTACTTTGGGGGATGCTTTCTCCAAGATGCAAAGTAGGCCCCCTTCGTAAATAGAAATTCTTTGTATATCTCAGGTCATTTGTAACATGGGCTAACTATGAACTGGCTCCTATTCCAGATTGCAGAAATCTCTATGAATTTCTTTAAAGTTGGTTGATGTAAGCATAGAAAAATCTTCCATATTGTGGTCCAAATGTCTTAATCAGTAGAATACTGTCTTTAAATTACACTGTACTTTGCTTGAAAGGTTAGACATTTACACTGTAGAAGAATTAATTTTTTTGCAAGCTGATATACACAATATGCTAATTTAGTAATATTTTTGATGTGTTAGCCGTCCATGTACAAGAGATAGTAATTAAAAAAAATATCTTAATGACTTTGCTATCTACTAATCGAATGCGACGTGCATAGGGATGGACAAGTTATTGTTCTTTACATCTTTTAAATGTACCATTTCTGAGTCTTAGGCTCAAACTTGCTACTCCCTTATCTCTTCAATTTACTCGTCAATGATGGAACACAGCCACTCAGTTGCAACATGATCTAAACACACCCCAAATGCAACATGGTCTACCCACACCTAACAACCAAATGCAACATGGTCTACCCACACCTAACAACCAAATGCAACATCGTCTAGCCACACCCAACAACCAATTGCACACTGATTTAACCATGCCTAACGATGAAGTCCGAATCTCAAAGAAAGAAGAAATGGAAGCTGAAGACATTCTCAAGTTTGCATCGTGTGAGATGCCCGAAGATACAGCTCTGCTGCCCTCGGTGGCTGTTGTTCCAAAACGCATCCCGAAGGAAGATCATTGGAAGTTTCAGCCATTCTGTATATGACAATGTACAGGATTCTACCATGATATTTCTTCATCTTCAACATGACGTCCCTTACAAAGAAGACATTTTGTGAAACTTAATGTTATGAATGTGGGTGAGACATTTTGAAAAATGGACTGGTGCTGAGTGCAAGAGCTACATGTAAGGCAATGGAATCCAATGTGTGACATTGTGAATACACAAAGAAGACATTTTGTGAAACTTAATGTTATGAATGTGGGTGAGACATTTTGAAAAAAGGAAAAATGAAAAAATGGACTGGTGCTGAGTGCAAGAGCTACATGTAAGGCAATGGAATCCAATGTGTGACATTGTATGCAAGACATTGAATGTACGGAAACAAGCAGCTCACTCTTGGACTGGTTTCATGTTCATGTAGATAAATAGGATAAAATACAAGCATTGTTTTCTTAAATAAAGAGTTTGTGCACCTCAAAAAATGACCTTTCTTAAAAGTTGGAATTTATGCCAAGTTCTCCTTTAATGTTCATATTGGAATAGGTTGAGGAAGCTCACAGTATCTCTATCTATTTTGCTGCTGTATATTTCAAGTAGTTTGAATTATTGGGAAATATAATTCATAGTGATGATGCCACTATGACGGTGCTTCTTTATGCAAGTGTATTCACCTAAGTATGCTCTGAATGTATTCACCTGGTAACACTGTCAAATGCCTGTAGGCAATTGATGGCCAAAAGTTTCTTTTTAATAGAGAAACATCAAAATGTGTAAATCTCCTCATGCATGAGTAGGAAGATTTATATTCCATGAAAACCTTAAGCAGTATGGATATTCATAACCATGTCAAAAATGAAAAAAAGATTTTATTATTATCATCTACATTGTGTTCTATTTGTACATTGATATTTTACAAATGATTTTCATATGGATGTACACTGTACATGCAGTCTGTATAAATCTTGTACTTCTCTGTTCCTCAGTAGAAATGCTGAAAATATTCATTTTATAATATATACGTGCAATATGCCTGCAGTGTATTTGGTATGTTTGTTATATATTTACAAATTGATATCATTGATAATTATTACACCAAATAGGTGATTTATTTTGGTCATCGATGTATGAAAATGTACCTTAATGATATTTTGTCAAACATGTTACAATGTTTGGTTAGTTATAGCAGGATCAATGTGTTCAGGCAAATGCTATACATGTACAGGGGAAATTATATGTTTATTGCAAGTATTTTTGTGCGCACATGTATGAATTGTTCACACATGTATTAATTGTCCACACATGTATTGTTTGTGCTTATGTGTGCTGTAATATCAAAAGATTCCATACACTACAATTTTCCCATAATTTCTTATTGAAAGAGTATGTTAACTTCAAGTTCTGTAGTTGTTGCTGTTGTTCAATATTTAGTAGTTTCCTGGATTCTACTCTCACAGAAGAACTTCATCATGGGATCAGTCATCCTTCCAGACAGCAACTCGACCACATGACGATGAAAGAGTATCAAGACATCATCAACCGATCAGGAGTGGCGTCAGGAGTGGGATCAGTAGGTACATCACATCCTTCATATGCAGCAACAAAGGAGCATCATATGAATGGTGATTGTAGCAGTACTACCAGACAACAATTAGATAGCATGATATGCAATGGGACTAAAGACGACATAAACCAGTCAATGGTGTCAGGGGTAGGATCGGTGGATACATGTACATGTACATGTACATCAAAGCCTATGTATGGAACAAAAAAGCACTATCATGTGAATGGTTATGGTGGCAATTCTGAGAATAGTGAAAACAGAGCTATACCAATTGAAGAGGAATCTAACTTGTCATGCTGGTTGCAAGGCGCTGATCATATGACAGCAGGTGCACAAAATGTGGACACCATGGACATGTCTTGCATTGAAGAACAAAGTACAGCTACAGATGGAAATAAACTAGTTGATGCAAATGATCATCATCCTGTGAAATCTTGTGTTAATTCTTCAGCTGTTACTATGACGACCCATCCAGACTGTACTCCCAAGGACTATTGGATGGAATGCTATGTACCGACACCACCGGTTCCTAAATGTAGGGCTTTGAGCGGACACTACCTCTAGCAAGTGACTGATTCACTGCTGCAAAAGGCTTCAAATACTTCACTATGAAGGAAATGCAGGAATACATGTAGTATGTGTGTGTGCCTGTGTGGTTGAAAAGGAGTGAGAGAGAGAGAAAGGGAGAGGAAGAGAGAAAGGAAAATGTATCAACTATACCTTGGAGAGTTTTCACAAGTCATATTAAATGAAATATGGGCTTGCAACATCCCATGGGGGTGGTTTACAAGGATAAAAGCAATTATGCAGGGTGAAAGTATATATTTATTACCCCTGTCTGTACCCTTGTTAGAGGAGAATTTTCTCTTGGTATTTTCTTTTAAATTCCCCAAGCTTGGCATTTGAATCAAAAGTGTCATGCAATGATGAGGACCCTGCGTTTACCTGTAACTTGTGCTGATTGTTGATGTTCTCAACCATTGTTGGTACTATTCTTGTGAAGTCCTTTTTAGATTGATTGATTGTAACAAGCAAAACAAATCAAATATGAAATTTACAAGGCCAAAGTCTGGACCATAAAACATAAAAGACTTAAATGTGAACAAGCAAATTGACAATGAAAAGTATAATTTTACTTGATACTAAGTACACAAGTAGACAATCTTGATACTGTACTGTCTACAGTGGAAACTCAGTAGAAAGAGCTCTGATAACAAGATTTCTGATATAGCAAGGTAATTTTGCTGGTCCCAAGTCTTTATGTTCCTTTTATTTAACCTTAATATAAGGAGATTCCTGATAAAACAAGGTAATTGTCATGGTCCCAATGTCTACGTTATAGTGAGTTTCCACTGTATCATCAGCCTCCTAACTGGAGTGAGCTAATATCTTTGAATCGCTTTCTCATATACATTGTACATAATCGCTTCTTGCTCTGTGGTATTCTATATTGCACATTACAATGATATTTTTGTATTGGTGTATTATTTGTAAATCTCATGATTTGCACATTGTTCTTTTATACACATTGATTTAGTTTGTGGTTTGTTACCCTTGTCTTGTGATTTCCTTTGTACAGAGCTTGCATCACAACCATCATCCTATGTGTGTAGCCCTAAAGCTAGCCTTGCTATGGGAACATGCAATACCATTGCAGGACATCATATACATGACATTATCAATGGTAGGACAGATGTAAACTCGCATGGTACCATAAATGGATCTACAAAGATAGACCAAGAACTGGCACAGGACTATGCCACAGTGGTGCCATGCTGCCAACCTGTCTTTTCCAGGAGACCCTTACATTCAGAGGATTACCGACCCAGCAACAGAGAAGCTGACATGATTATTGACGAGGCCAAAGACTATAGCAATGGTTACAGAGTGAATGGAGATTCTGGAAAGAATGGTTACAATATGGGTGTCCTGTCACCTGAAAAGCCTGCTGGAAGCTGCGTTCACATAATGTCTAATGGTGCCATGGAGCACAATGAAATGGTACAGCGTAGTATAGGATATGATACGACATTAGAGGCCATGTATAGCTATGATTCCCCACTGTGTGGACATGCCTATTGATGAATGTGAACACACCACAGAAGAGAGATGAATTACTGGTAGTGAATTTTTATGACTACAATATGCAAATCTTGGTATAAATGTTCCGCCAATTTCGTCATCACATCGGTTTGACTTGGGTTAAGTAAGCTGTTTTTGGTATAAAAGGTATTGTGTTGTACAATATTTTTAGAAACTCGTGTTCCGCAAGTAGCAAAGTTTAGGGTAGTAAATGGTTACTACAGTAAATTCAGCAGATATTAATGTACATACACTTTTATAGATCATAGTCTTTATGAAAATGTAGTACTACATGTAGATACCAGGGATATTCCAGCTGGTTTGCTGTTTTAGAATAGAGATAATATAGAAATTAAATAAAAATGAAATCTCTGTTTGCCACAATGTAGACCAAGTTCTTTAGATTTGATGCACATGAGTTTACTTGGCACATTCTATACTAAGACCATAGTAGTGTCTGATTCCGTTGAAGGCCAGGACCACAGTCGTCAAGATTATTCACAGTGGTACCGGTATATCAACTTCAATTTTCAAGTTATATCCCTTTCGTAACACCCCCCCCCCCCCCCCCTGCAAGTGCAGCATAATATGGAGCCCTCATTATTCAACCCTGTTCTGTCCATAGACCTTCAATCAGAAGTCACTTGATTTCCCCTTGATGCAGGGTTTGTGAAAATGGTGCTTGTAAATATAATATGCTTGTTTTATGTTTTATGCAGCTTTTTCAGAATATGTGAACAAGATTTTTATTCCTTAATTTGTATTATTTTAGTGTGCACAATACATTGTAGAAGCATATGGTTGTGAAAGAGGTATGAGTGGAATCATGAGTATAGTCAAAACTCCTACCTGTACCCATGCAAAGGAAGATCCAATGTTGTATGCTAAGGCTTTGTAGAGTAACGACTGCTCTGTACACAGAGATGACAGGTAGATTGTCAGTAACTGTATACAGTATTTCATATCAGATGGCTGTACTTAAAGTAATAACTTTCATTTAGTCTGCGCTGTATTGTTTACAGGTCCGTTTTTGTAGGGTACATGTAGTTTTATTTTCCCGTTAGTTTATTGACTTGCTTAATATGCTGAAGAAGTTCTACCACCTTGTATTTTATATGAACCCTTTTTCTTACCCTACGACTAATTGTCCACAACAATATAGAGATAGTGTGTGTGTGTGTGTATGTATATATATATATATATATATATATATATAGTATCACTTTTGTGTTTTGATGTTATTTTATGAGGGAAGTATTATTGCTAAACACTGGAAATTTTATGTAACAATGTTTGTTGTGCTTGTCCTGTGTGTAATAAGCTTATAAAAGTCTGCTTTTCTCCAAAGAATGTTTTTAGATTGTTTGTCAATGTCAGGGATCGGTATGAATCTTCATCTTCATGCACATATATACTTTGCATAGAATTGGATAAATATTTCAATTATTTTATCATATCCAAAGCGTGCTGTGAAATGAAAATGCTAGTAATATTTTTTTTTAAATGAAATATTTTTAGAGTCAGAATTTGTGTGTCTTGGTTTGTATGAAGCATTTACTTAAAAGTAGATATCATCAGTTCAGAGAAAGAAGGGGGCTAATACTGTGTTAAAGTATATGAGATAAACGACCTTCTGGCTCTCGGCATACATCTGTAGCTGATCATCTGTTCTTAACATTTTATGCCTGATGTATTCACAGATCACATTATCAAGTCCTAAACCATCAAGTCATGAAAACTTGAATACAATGTTAAGCAAGCAATGATGGGTTTAATCGTGTGGGTGTATCCAATACATGTAATTTCAATGTATGTTTTTACCCCTATGGTCTTAATAAAAACCACTATCTTAATGACCATGTACATGTAGGTTTCATATTCAGAAAATTGAAATAGGCATATTATTTCTTCCCACTTGCCCTGTATGTAGTGCCATTACTGTAGACATTCCATGCTGCAATATTCTACTTTTATCTGTTTACCACAGGCATGTATTCGATGTAGCTTTTTTTAAACCATCTTAGATTAGAACAGGAGCCTTGTTACTTTGTTATGTAATATTATTATGCATTTGAAATGGCAGGTGTATCATTACCAATGACATGAACAGACTAGGATATTTATCCCATATTGTAAATTCTTATGGCATACACATTTTATACAAATTTGAAGGGGAATTGTAGGGTAACATTTGAATTTGGATAGATTAAGTTTTCACATATCATCCAGATGGTACAACAAAGCAACAACAAAAAAAGCCCTTGAATAATGAAGATGATAATCAGTTGAAGTTTTAATGTGCTGATAAACTTATTCAATCCTTGGTGTAATGTTTCTAAGCAAATAGACTCCTTTGCCCAGCCATATCTATTTATTGTGATACAGCAGTGACTTTTTATTTTTAGCCTAAAGCTTGGGTTTGGTTATGATAATATCTGTTTGGAGCCAGAAGGGCGTCAACTCTGTACCAATGATGGAACTTAACGCCCTTATGGCTCCAAACTATCTATGTGAAAACAACATGATTGCAATGACTGCCAAGACATCATCTCAAAGGCATTTATAATACCCTGTGGTATTGTCCATCATGTTCAGGGCCCCGTTTCATAAAACTTGTTATCAATAACAAGTTACAATAATTGTTATAAGCTACTGAAATCGTTGAATCAGATTGGCTGAGAGAAAATTTATCATATAAATGGGCTAGTTGTTATTGATAACAAGTTTTATGAAACGGGGCCCAGGTTATGTTTACACACTTCAAAAGGTGACGTACAAAGCTATTGAAACTTCATTAGATTGCTTTTGTGAAAGTCTTTGCGATGTGCTAAAGGTATTTCTATCTCTATCTTGCCTCTTAAACTTGCTCTTTTTTGTACAGTCATTTATTAGTGTTAAATGTCTTTCAGCAGGTTTTAAGTAATACTATCTTGATTAGACAATCCATCCAGACAAACAGATTTACATTATTTGTTTCATGGAAAATATCTGTTTATTTTGATATTTAAAATCATTCACAAAATCTGTAATTCTTGTTTATGAATTGATGCAAACGAAAAAAAAATGCATGGTAAGTACTCATGTAATTAATGTTTCTTGTTAGATACTTTCCATGATAGAGGTACTTTCTAACTTCTAATGTTTAGTAGTTATCTTAGAAATGTAACCCGGGTATTCCTTTAATGCCCTGATGGAAATCCCTTTTATGCAATTTTAACTGGTTTGTTAAAGTAGAACACTCAAGAAAATCACAAATATGGCAATTAATGTATCACTAGAAATTGGGAAGCTTACAGATGGCAATCGTATAAGTTTTATGTCAACTGCGTATATGATGATTATAAAAACAACATAAATAAAAGCTCTTCTCAGCATGTGGAATATCCGAGGATTCGCCAGAAATATAGCGATGTTTTGATGTCGTCATACGAGGGATCGATCCTGCTTAAGCAGACGACGTCCTATAATGAATGAACGTAATTGCAATGCAATTATTTATCAAATTATAAAGAGTTTGGTACATTTAAACATGACCTTATTTCACACCATTCGAAAAGGGAAAGTGAACTGATTCTGATAACTAAAACCGTTTGATTGTAAATACACAGGAGAAAGGTCAATGATCAATGAAATAAACCCCATTTTCAAATTGAAAAGCCCTGCGAATAATAGCTGGATGGTATTCGTTCCCTCTTGAAACGCCGAACATGCCGCGGTGCAAGCAGCTGAAAATACAATGGCGTCTTATTTTGTTTACAAGTGACTGATTCCTTTATTTTTTTAACGCTGCATTTTTCATCAAAATAATACCATACACGAAGTTAAGAGTGAGGCAACAGACTAACATTAAGACTGACGCTAGTCAAGTAAGAGAAATAAGTGAAGAGGAGATGACAAAACAGGCACTGAAAAATGTGTATAATGTTATGGGACATCGTCTGTTTAGACAGGACTCGCCCCTCTTGTGTCGTCACACATCTCAGCAGCGTTCAAGGAGCTTTTCAGCTGCTATATCGGGGGCTGTATTTTACCGTTTTATAATTGATAATAATCATTAATTCAAATGTTTCCAAGCTTTAAATTTGGATAACCTTGTTTAATTTATGCCATCTTTGCAATAATAAGTATTAAGCCAATATTTAAAATCATCAGTTTCCTGGTGGTTTGTTAATATAGTTTATGCATTTGGTTTTTGTGTAAATCTTGGTGCCTTTGATTAGCATGTGCTATGATATGACATAAGCTGCAAGCAACATGTAGATTTTAATTCTATGTATGTATTACATAATTTATTTACAATTGCAAAGTTTCAACTAGTTTGGGTATTTTTTGACCATGGGATATGATTGATATGAGATAACGCTATCATCCAAAGACTCCAGCCAAAGTTATTCTGGTGTAATACCTTAGTCAAACAACAAAAACAATCAAAATATCACTCAGACCGACTCATTATTGGCCATGTGGTGGTAATGTAATTCTTTGATTGTTGTTGGTCTGTCTTGATGGTGCGGCTGGGTGTTCAACAGGTTTCTTTTTATAGAAACCATCTTGTAAGTTGAGAAATTAACAAGTGTAACTGTTCAATTATAAGAATTGTTTCATTTTGAATTAAATGATTTCTGGATTGTTTTACACTCTGATTGGAAATGTGCATTTGATCTGATGTATTTCTATGTGGACACCGTTTTGGTACCATGGATGTTATGAAGGCGTTGACATGTTGCAGTGTCGATGGAGGAGGATGGGGTTGATGGTAAGGAGGGTGGGGTTGATGGTGAGGAGGGTGGGGTTGATGGTGAGGAGGATGGGGTTGATGGTGGGGAGGATGGGGTAGATGGTGAGGAGGGTGGGGTTGATGGTGAGGAGGATGGGGTTGATGAGGAGGGTGGGGTTGATGGTGAGGAGGATGGGGTTGATGGTGAGGAGGGTGGGGTTGATGGTGAGGAGGATGGGGTAGATGGTGAGGAGGGTGGGTTTGATGGTGAGGAGGATGGGGTTGATGGTGAGGAGAATGTTGTTGATGGTGAGGAGGGTGGGTTTGATGGTGAGGAGAATGGTGAGGATGGTGGGGTTGATGGTGAGGAGGGTGGGGTTGATGGTGAAGAGAATGGGGTTGATGGTGAGGAGGGTGGGGTTGATGGTGAGGGTGGGATTGATGGTGAGGATAATTGGATTGATAATAAGGAGAATGGGGTTGATGGTGAGGAGGATGGGGTTGATGGTGAGGAGGATGAAGAGAGAGATGGGGAGAGAGAAAGAGAAACAGAGAGGTGAGATTAGAAACCTGATCAGGACACTACCGTATTTGGAGGGGAGGGAGCTGGGCGGTAATAATAATTGACGAATCTATTGCAAGCTGTTAATCAAATAATCATCAAAGTGCTGTTAAATCGTGATAAACAATGGTGATTTTCTCTTATGATTTCTGCTCGGCCGCAAAACGACCTTGCAAAACAGTGTTTTTAAGTAGGCCTATATAGTTCACGAAACCAAACTTCAAAAATGAAGAGATGGGGAGACGATATTTAAGTATTTTCTGATACTGATAGTCGACCCCGATAAAAAAAGTGAACGCCGTCCTTGTGTTACGAATTAATTTCAATCTAAAATATGCTCAAACATACATGCTTTAAAACTATGTATCCATTGAATACTGCTCTAACGGCTCTATACTACATATCGAAATCACAATAATAGAATATAGAAAATAAGAGGAGACGGGTAAAAGAAAAGTCCACCCCATCCACCCACCTCCATGCAAATTTAGGGCCCCGAAAGTGAATTTCTCGCCGATCATCATTGGGTCAGACGTTTTGCCCCCCCTCCCCCCCGCCCGCCGGTGATACACCACTGAGAGAGTGGAGAAAGAGAGAGAGAGAGAGACTGAGAGACGGGGGGGGGGGGGGAAGATATCAAAATATACGCTCTTGAGAGAAACTAGAGAAACTAAATAGAAAAGGGGGAGAGAGAGAGAGAGCCGGGGGGGGGGGGGGGGGTCCTCTGGGGAATAGGTAAGGACTTTCGATACACAACCAGTAAAAATTAATCTTCCCACTGCAGCGGTGTCATCATTTTTAACCATGTTTTAAAAACTTGCCAATAATTTGTTGGCCAAATAGTTTCTAGTTTCAAACCTATAAGTCACCCCCATTTGGTGTCCTTACCATACCCACGTAGCAAGGACTATAGCTTATTTGGTGAGTATGAATGGTGAAGCCATTTTAGAATGCGCTTATTGGTCTTCTTGGGCAACACTAGCTCAAACTTTTCACCCTTCGTCATAAAAACCAAAAAATCGCTTAAAATAGTACATTAAGTTATATTGTAAACTCTTTTGTTGCTTTTGAACAATTCATCTAGACTAAAAATAAACGGGTTGTTATGTATAAATTATAAAATAAAAGGAAATTTCGAATTCCATTAAAAGGGAGGTGGAGGTTTGAGCTAATATTAGATTTAATATTCTCCCATATTGAAGGACTCATCTAAATTGATTTTTATGCGTATTGCCGCATTATTGTTTTGTTTTGTTAGTTTTTGTCCTTTAATTTTCTTTTTATATATATTTTAATATTTTATTATGCTTTTATTTATTTTTATTATGCTTTTATTACAGTTTTATTCATTATTGCTCTATATGTAATTATTTTTTATTTTGGCATTTCTTTGTTTTGTTCATTTCTCAAATCTTCTTTAAATAGCTAAATCTTAGAAAGAAATAAGTATACAAAAGTATAAAAGTATAACCGAATAACAGAAAGATCAATACAATAAGTCTGTCTTCTCGATCTCCAGAGGCAGATTTCTCGACGCAGATGGAGCTATCATCAAATACTTGCATTGTGGGAATGGTTTCCTTTATCGCGATGAGGTCATTATTCCCATGTAGGAAAACACAGAGGGAATGCAATGAAATCGTCACCGATGTGGACGTAACGACGGTGAATTCAAGCTTTTGAGGAGTGGTAGATTGTACTTTTGTAAATATATTTATTGGGTATCTTTCACATAATCATAAAAATGTCGACACCGGCGAGAAGGCGGCTCATGAGAGATTTTAAAAAGTGAGTAGACACTACTACAGTACCGGTACCAGTGAGTTACCACACTCCACACTGCACAGTGTGTGACATGTCATTCATTGATTGTCAGTGCAGAGTGAATCAGCATTCAGAATGACAATGTCATGACCATTCATATGTGTGTTGTGTGAGCAAGAGGAAGAGCTAAATATAAATGGTGAAGGCTAAAACCTAGACTAATTCAGCATTCTCGTGAAATAAGCCACCCCGCATTCACTTTGTACATGCAGTTTATTGCGTGTAATGCCCTATGTCGGTTCACATCCTCCATTGACTTTACACGGCAGTGTGTGTGTACACACTCGATGACCAGTGGCTTATTTCACGAGAAGGCCACTAATTCAGTACTCTATGATCACTTCTCTAGTTTAACTTTAGCCTATCAAACTCTATTGGAACATTGACAAGCGAGGCTGAAGTCGGTCAATGTCGGTCATTGTCGGTGAAGGGCGAAATAATTTAATAATATGTCAACCATGACAACAGACTGTCCCTGACTCTGAGTCAATATTATAAACAACAAAAAAAGTAACTCCCACTTAATTAAATTGACGTAACTTCTTAACGAAAGGGTTGTGGGCAAAATAACTTGGCAAGAGTATTCTTGCCCTTATTGACTAACAACTTCCCTGTAAAAATGAGATTGATCCATCGAGTCATGCATGAGTGGGCAAACGTTTAAGGCAAAAATGTCACTTTTCAAAAGTCACAAGGTCAAGGGGTAATTTTTTATGCTGCATTAACAGCACATTTTAGCATTTCTTACGCGATTTTTAAAGTGTGCTCACTCAACCATGACACGATCATGACGATGACAACCTCTTATGTTCACACAACATGTGATGATACATTTTTGGTAAAAATATCTGGAGTTATTTTTTTTGAATAAGCTGAATGGATTTTGCAATTTCAAATCATGAGGGTTGAATTTTTTTTTAAATTGTGCTCATCCAACCATAATAGTGAGAAAAGTGTCGGGATAGATGTGAGGCCGAGGGTAGCCAGGACTAGCTTGGTGAGTGTAAAAAAAAAAAAAAAATGGCTATACGCCTTTTACATCACGAAGCCAGGTGTTTTTATCCGGCAATCTAATTGCGCACGGGTTAGCAGGACATGGAAAATGCCCTGAAATACAAAGAGAGGGGCTATATGTGAGATTGTTACTTTGCTTCGACGGGAGCCCGGATAGCTCAGTTGGTAGAGCACTGGTCATGTAATCCAGGGTCCCGGGTTCGATTCCCGGGCGGGGCATTGTAATTTTCTCACATTTACCTCTTTGATATATTCAATCAAAAAAAACAATTTTTGACACCACACTTTATCGTTGGTTTGAAAATTGTGAATTAAAATTAGTAAATTGCTTACGCTCAGATAATTAACGCCATAATAAATCAAGATTGGTGAATTGGTGAATTCCATAATGATATAACTTAGCCAAAAGAATTTCATGATTGATGAAATCAAAAGCTGTTACCCTGTTGTTTTGTAATGTCCAGTCATACTCCTTTGTACTGACAATGTTTGGTGTATGGGACAGATTGGATGAAATTGACCTGACCTTGTGGCTTGGGGGTCTGTTTCGAGGTCTCTGGGGCTGAACCAGATGGCTACAGTCAAGCTGACATTGTTCTTATCAATGACTTAGATGATCTTACTTCATAACTTTGAGAGTTTGAGGGGTCAAATCGTATGGATGAAATAGATGACCGTTTCGGGATAGTCACCCTCTTTTCCCACTTTAGTTTCCTTACTCCTTACTGTGGATGTATTATGATCTACCTAACTAATTAAGCCACTTTATTAGTGTGTCTTTTAAATTTTGAGTAAAATTAATTATTTGTGCATTAAAGGGGAATTAACCTCAAAATATAAATGTGCTTTATATATTCAAAGATGTAATCTATTCCTTCTTGTTGTCCTACGTAATTTTGCATTAAAATATACGAGATGGGTATAAATCAAGATTTTCTCAGCAAGATTTATTGTCTGCTAGCGATACCCAGGGGCTGCCATTTTCTTGATGTGTACATAAAGATATTTTTAATCCGAATGCAAAATTTTCTTTCTTCCTGATACAAAATTTCATTTGAGATTTAAAATATTTAACAGATATATATATATATTCTAAAAACGAAAATGTGTTTATATTTCTTTGAAAATTACGATTTTACTAAATACAAATCTATTTTCTTGATACTATGACGTACGCGACGGAGCGAATTAATTCAAATTTATGGATGATGACTTTCCCGAGCGTCAATAGTGACAAACTATGCATTCACCTGCTTTGAGATAATGGACTTCAAAAGTCAGAATGCGCGTTGTGTAAATTATGTTCTGCTCTGCCAGGCAAGATCAAGAAATCGATCACAAGTTAGCAAACCCAGAGAATTTAAAAAGAAATCTATAAATTTCAAATTTTAAAATATATGTATACACCTGTTATGTATATTCCATCATATATGGGGATTTTTTTTATAATGAAGAGAGGCAGTTTAGCTCGTGGATTAAAAATATCTTCCTGACCGGAACGGTTTCCAATGGTTCATGTACAACTCCATGTCATCAAGAAAATGGCAGCCCCTATGAAGTGTTAGCAGATGATACCGTGAGCTAGAATGTCTGGATTTAAATCCTTTTCTGATATTTTATTTCTAAAGTGATACATGTCAATGATTAAGAATATATTACACCTTGAACATAAGTACATTTATATTCTAGTGTTAATTCTCCTTTAAGTACTGTAATATTTATTCTAAGTACATGTACATGTAGGTAGGATGAGAGTCTTGAGAGAGTTTGCTGATAATTTGGAACTTTGGACTGTCATGTATTTTCTTAGTCGACCTAATAATGCTGGTCTGGATATAATCTTTGTACAAGTTTCCTCCACCTGATTGGACTGCATCTATCAGCTTAGACTCACAAGAATTCCTGAATACATGTTGTGTATTGACCAGGATATTGGACTTGGTTTTTTTATTAGACTGTGTAGAATGTGCTCCAAGATTTTACAACAGACACATGTGAGCAAAATTGGTTGGTAATTTCTTGGGTCTGATTTAGAATGCTATTTGAAGATAGGTGATATGTTGGCTTGTTTCCAGTCTTGAGGCAACTCACTGTCCCAGTGTCTTTTTTACTCTCCTGGGAGATGAATTGAAGTACATCCATGTGCTATCTCTGTGGCTGCTGACTTTGCTGCAGTCTGTGGAATATTAACTGATCCAGCTGCCTTGGATTAGATATTCAGTTAAAGAGCTTCTCCACTCCCTGTCCTGTAATTAGTACAGTTAACTAAAGTTGCATAAGTTGTATTTGTTGGGACCACAAAAAATACCTCGACTTATAAAATGCAAAATTCGACTTAGGAAATGTAAATAGCACATTTTTTACGTACTTGTAGTTTGGTAAAAAATTGATTCGACTTTGTAGTTAAAGTATGACTTACATGTATGCGACTTTGAGTTATGCAATGTTAACTGTATGTACATCTTGATTGGGGCTTGTTGGCCACATTGGTAATTATGGCTCTTCTTTGGTGAATACACTCTGAAATTGTCGTGTTGCTAGTACTTTGGCCCTGAAGTTGTCGTCAACCACAATTTCTTTATTGACTTTAACTCTTACTGTGCCAAGGGGTTTAGCTCTCTTCAAAATTTTACCAAAATGTGATCAATGCTTGCATTTTAAATGTCTGCACTTCATTAACCATCTATTATTTCACAAATCATAGTATTCAAACTTGTAGTACCATTTCTTATGATACCAAACATTATTACTTTACCCAACTTTATGCATAAGAATTATTGAAAATTATATTTTAAGCTTCTTTTTGTCCATTGTTTTGGGGTTTCTCATTTGTTTACTATTGTTTTATGTTGAAATAAGGTTACATCTTTTTAAAAACCTGCAATTTTCTCTGAAAATTTCTATGGTAGCACTTAATTTAGAATGCTTGATTTACATGTATGCTCAAGATTCTGATATACAGTACAGTATACATGTATTGACCACCATATAACTTTCCTGTGGTTGAGCAACTGGTGAACGAAAAGGACAAGTCTATCTGTCACATATACGTGCCATCGGCACTAAAAGAGTTAAGTGGGGGAATAAGAGCATTGTCTTTCTTGCTGGATTTGACATACATGTACTTCCATAACTTTCTTACAGCATGGGATGTACATGTACTTCCTACTAGCTTTACAGAGGTCCTTTTCTCCTTTTTTTCCATACAATTCTAACCTTGTCCTCCTACTCAAGGTTTCTACTGTTTTGTCTAGCGTAGATAAAGTATCATTCCTTCTCTCTGCAAAGCTGTTTGTGATTCTACGTAAATCATGGATGTAGGAATTTTAAAAATGAAATTCACGTCTGATCTAACATTATACAGAAATATGAAAATAAATAATGTTGAGTATTTATAAAGCATCATTACCCAAAATGCTTTAAGGCACTGCAAAAGTGCAGGAAGAATATATGACAGTAATATAGTAACAGAGTACAAAAAATTGAGATAAGAAAAAACAACACTGAAATATACATGAACAACATAGATACATGTACAATGGGGATACATACATGGATAACATTGTCTTTAAATGCAATTGTGAACAAGTGTATGTGTGTAGCAAAGACATAAAGGAGTTTAGAGATGATACATGTATGTCTTTAAGAGGCTGTGGTAGTGTGGTAGCTGATTCCAAAGACTTGATCCTACACTTGCATATGATCGATCACCCCATGATTTCTTTGTTTTGGGTACAACAAGGAGGGAAGAGTTAGCAGACCTAAGTTGTCTTGGAGGATTGTGGAAGGTGAACAAGGTAGAGATGTACCATGCAAACAGTGAAATACAAGTAATAAAATCTTAAATATTGTATGAAACTGCACCGGAAGCCAATGGAGGGATTGTAAAATGGGAGTTATGTCGTTAGACCTCTTTGATAACGTAACGATACGGGCAGCAGTATTCTGTAGTCTTTGCAAACGAGAAAGTTGAGTTTGAGGCAAGTGGTACAGAAGAGAATTACACAAATCTAAACGAGATGAAATGAGAGCAATCTTTTCATTAGCAGAGCATGTGATGTATTTACAACTTATTCCTAAATTTCAAAGCTGGTAACATACAGATTTACAAGTATTTGACACATGGTTGGACATTGACATAGTGGAGTCGAACTTAACACCTAAATTTCTACAAAATTTACTTATAATATAAGAGAATCACCAATATTAATGGAAGGTATGTTTATTTTTGAAAGTTGGGCTTTAGAACAAAAAAGTAAGAATTCTGACTTGTCGTAATTTGAGTTTGAGAGAATTTGAGCTCATCCACCTCCTGACATCCTCTATACAATAAGTCTTTATCTGATGTACAGTATAGCATGATGATGAGCACTGTCAAACTTGCTTCAAATATTTTGCATTTATTTCCTCCATGTGTTCAAGTTAGCATTTCTTAATTGTATTCATGATGATCTGTATTTCATGGGAAGCTTGTTTGCACTGATACAACTGCAGTAAAGAGAAATAACATGAATGCCATTCATAATCATTCATGGGCATTACTTTAAAAAAACCCCAAAACAGACAAAGGATTACCAATATTTGTGAAGGAAATTTCTTTTTATGATGAAACATCCGCTTGTCTATAGACTATGGAATTCAGCCATGTACATTTACATGCAGTATACAATTTCTTTATTTCTTGTAATATCAGTAGCCTTATAGTACAATCATGTTATGATTTTACTTACAGTGATGAGATGATTAAAGTATAACAGTACATGTTATGTTTAAATTATAGAAATAGTTTGCATCATAGTTTGCCTGATTCTAAATTCTACAGGTATTGCTATTTTGAAATTATTAGAAGGGAAATTCAAATATAGAATGTACCCATTTTTAACTACATAAGAGTGGATAAAGAGTATTAGAGTTTTTATTTAATTAATTTGGATATGTATATGGTTTTCAGAATTGTAATGTGAATTTTATTTGGAGAGACTTGTGGGAAATTAGGACATAATTAGATTGTTCATTTAATTTTGCAGGTTTACGTTTGTGTTCAATGCAACATATTCATTATTACAATGCTAGAAAGAAAAGAAATATGACATTTATTTTATTATTTTTTAATTTCCAGATTACAAGAAGATCCACCTGCTGGTGTGAGTGGTGCACCTTCAGAAAACAACATCATGCTATGGAATGCTCTTATATTTGGGTGAGTTATATAAATATAGCCTTCAAAATTTCAGATTGTTATTTTGTGCCCCATTCATGGTTCTGTGACGCGTGCTTGAGCGACAAATCCTACAGTGTACGTTAACTCTTACTGTGCCAAGGGGTTTAGCTCTCTTCAAAATTTTACCAAAATGTGATCAATGCTTACTTTTCAGATGCCTGCACTTCATTAACCGTATATTATTTCAAAAAATATTGTGTACAAAAGTTGTAGGAAATTTAGTACCATTTTTTTTATGATACCAAACATTATTGCTTTACCCTACTTTATGCATAAGAATTATTGAAAATTACATTTGAGTCCATTATTTTTTGGTCTCTCATTTAATTTTGAAATAAGGTAATATCTTTGTTTAAAATTTGCAATTTTCTCTGAAACGTTCTGGTAGCATATAATTATAATTATATATTCAGAAAGCTTGATTTGTGATCAAAAGTTTGACCACCATATACCTTTCCTGTGGTCGAGCAATTGGTGAATGAAAATGACAAGTCTATCTGTTACATATACATGTATGTGACATCGGCACTGAAAGAGTTAATCAAACTGTACCTTCAATCTTGGGCCCAACACTATACTTTACTCTAATTCTATCCTAAAACCTGATTGCAACCCTAACCCGACATCTTTGATGACATAAAACTAGAAATTTATGTCTCAGGAAATGTCAGACTACTCCTTTCACAGTAGCCTACTAGTAAAGGATTTTTCAGTATATCAGGTTACAAACTTGAATGAGAAAGCACATCATGTTTTTGTTGACAAAGTATTCAGTCTATTTACATTCAGGTGTGGTCAGTTTGTAGAGTATTAGCATGAATAACTAACATCTGAACTTGAATGATCATTTTTTTTTTATTCTCTATTTTCTTCAACAGGCCACATGAAACCCCATTTGAAGATGGTAAGTTGAATTCAGTATAGTCACTGTTCTTGAAAAGTTTTATTATGATTAGAAAAAAAAAGTTTTACAATAATAAGAAATGTGTCTTGAATAGGGGACAAGTAGCATACATGTACGTGTATATACCACTGACACTACAGATATGAAATTTTCCGCCAAACTAAAGGTGCACCCCCACTTTCATTGTCCGAGCCCGACGTTCCGCCGCCTCTGTAAGTACTGTACGATTGGAAAGCCAGCAAGAAGTCAAATCTGCATTTTAACAAGAATGCTGATACAGGATTATAGAAATGTTCTGTTTTAACCGTATTAGGAAGAATACCTTATCCATCTGACTTAAAAATGATTAAATCTTGTAATTAGTCACAATTTTGTTAAAACATATTCCTCTAAACAGTCCATGTTCCTCTTAGTTATGGTTTGTTGAATTCAGGCAAGATTTAATGACTGAAAGAATGGAAGGGGTTTCTCTTCTCCCTCCTACATACAACTGTACCTGTATAATGTATTCATGTTGCCTCATTGAAAATCAGTCAGTGATTTTGTTTCTTTTTGACGCAAATTTTCTTGCACGTCTTCATTTCATTTTGGCAGGAACGTTCAAGTTAACCATTGAATTTACAGAAGAGTACCCCAACAAACCACCTACAGTACGCTTTGTATCAAAGATGTTTCACCCTAATGGTAAGGCCTGTGTGCAATCTGATACTCCAGTCACACTGCCAAACCCACTCCAAACTGACCGATAACCAACCAAACCATTGGCCATTCGCTATAATGTAATTGTTTGGAGTTGGTCCGCTCATTGTGACTGGGGTATTGGGATACAGGATGATCTTATCTTATAGTCATAAAGGGCGTGAACACTACATCCTACCTGCCAACTGTCCATATTTACTAGGGACAATCCCGATTTTTGGTAAAAGAAAGAGCCACTTCTACCACTGTGTCCCTATTTGTGCAAAATCTGTCTGTAGTAATGTATAGGAAACTCAGATGTTTCCCTATTTTCAACCTCTGCCTTGTCATTTGTCCCTATTTCTTGGGTTTCAGGATTGGCAGGTCTGCTACATGTGTTCATGTATATGTACTAGGTGTTATAAAACATGTGACAATTTTGATCGTTAATAAACATAAAGATTAAATCTTGTATCAGACTGAAGCTTTCGTATTGTAAAGTTAAAGGATGTCCGAGTAATTTTTATGAAATTTCCCTGATTAGTATTCTTAGAATAATGCTCTAAATATATTTAATTCGATTTTCACATTTTGAAAATTCACGGCCTCTAAGTCTGTGTGTATCAAAATTAATTCAGAACACAAAAATACCATTGTGTATTGCATCTGTCATTTCCAGAAAACTTATCCTATCTAGTGTCATTATGTCATTAATAATTCATGACTCTGGGTTAAAAGGGGTGCTCTGGAATTTCAGCAGCAATGCACAATGTCAATTGTGCTCAGAATTTGATTTTGTGGCCTTTATTTTTCATATGTTAAAAGTGAAAATCAAAATTTTCAGAGCCTTGTTTTAAGAATAGTATTCAAGGAAATGACATAAAACTTATTACAAATAAATTTGACATCCTTTAATTTACAATATAAACCTCATTCTGATAGGAGTTACAATAACGTGTAATGATCAAAAGTGTTAAATGTGTGTTTTCTACACCTAGTACATACATGTAGGAATGTGTTAAGGAAATGCACAGTTACATGTTCTCCAACTTTTTCTGTGTCTTCTTTCACTTTCAGATGCATTATCCCATTGCATTTTTTTTTCTCCAGAATCAGGAAAAAATAGCTTGTTATTCACTAAAAAATTCCATGTGAAATAGAAGCCTCTTGGGTTACTGCTCATAGGCCTTGTCAAGGGGCTTGTAAAGGTCATTCTTTAGGGAACACTCTCCTATACTTACTGAAAAATAGCCCCTTGCTAAACACTTTCAACACCTATATAAATCACATTTCCTAACATTTGTATTCTGAAAACAATACTTGATATACTTGCACGTTTATCTTCCTGTTTTGTTTGTTCGCTTGTTTTGTTGTAGAATGTTTTTATTTACCAATTTAGAGGTCAACGTAGTGTAAGGCTATTTGCTCTTTTTTGTTGACCCCTCATTCCCATGATTTCTTACTTTGACTTTAATTTGTATCGTTATGTCGCCTTACTGTTTTATATGGTTTTGTTATGGAGAATGAAAATAAAGTTGAATTGAATTAAATTGCCTTTCCCTGAACTGGCAAGTGCTGCTATCCATGCACTCAGAGAGTACTCTCCAGTATTCCATTGTATTACAATACATATATTTAAATAAACTAAATGCATCATGCCATGCAAAAAGAAAAAAAAAGAGACATTAAAACCTGCTGAATATATGATAAATAGAAAGCAATCTTATTTTAAATTTCCCTTAAAACAAGAGTAACATATTTACATAAACATTATACATCTATTCAAACCATAAATAAGTGCACTGAGAATTTCACAAGATGCAATATTTTACCAGCTCTATTGTCATGAACTGGATTATGTAACAGCTTATTTGTAAATGTTCTAACATCATTACTGTACTAATTAAATTCTCTTGATTGTTTGAAACAGTATATGCTGATGGAGGAATCTGCTTGGATATTCTACAGAATAGATGGAGTCCTACATATGATGTATCAGCAATCCTTACATCAATACAGGTATAAACCAGGCTCCATGTTGAAATCACTTAAAATACTTTCTCACTGTATTTATGTAGAAACATATTCATAGCTTTACTTTCACACATTGTGTTCATTAGTGGGTATTCAGCAATCATGTTGAAATCACTTAAAATATTTTCTCACTGTATTTTTGTAGAAACATATTCATAGGCTTTACTTTCACATATTGCGTTGATTAGTGGGTGTAGAGAGCAATGTGAAGAATTCTCTACAAAAATGTTGGACACATCTTACTTTATCTATTTTATGTGATCAGAGTTTATACATGTGTCTTAGGTGAAGTAGATTTAGTATTCGGGAAATTTGAGTCACAATTCTCTCTCTCTGACATTTTATAATCTGTAGTTCTGAAGATGAATGTATGCCGAGGGTGCTGAGGGAGGGGGAGGGGGTGGGGGAGTTGGAATCAAAAGCAAGTTTCAATGATATGCCAGAGTAGTTTTCACTGGATTTCAGTTTCATATCTTTAATCAGCAGTAAAACACTTTCATGGTTGAAATCTTAATTCTGCAATATCAATCAAATTGTGAATAAATTCATTTGTAGCATATTTTGTTTGTTATCACAAATGCTTCTCCCATTATTTTAATGAATAATTTAACCTGCAGAAATACTCAGGGCCTGCGCATGCATAAATCCACATAAAAACTGGCAATGTAGGGCGTATTCATTTTTTTCAGGATGTGATGTAGTAACATGTTGTCTGCCTACCAGTGTAAAAGTTTTTAAAAAAATCGCAAGGGCTACGTAGAAGTCCATATTGTGTTCAGAGATTTTAATGCACTATGACCCATGGGGAGAAATTTGACGGTGACTCTTTCAAGAGTTTCAGGAGCTAATTGCCCTTAGCCCCCTCCTATTTTTTTCACTGCTGCATACATTCATGTATAAATTACTCTAGTCAGTTGCTGCCACACCATAATGTACATTTTTATTGGGGGGGGGGGGGGGGGCTAATTTTAATTGTATGTTTTGGATTTTTTTTGGTGGTAATCTGTACTTGTACTTGATGTAATAATGTGATATTACAGGGCTTGTACAACTGTCATTAGTTACACTCATAAATGGATAGGAAATTGATATGAAATTGATATTATTTTACTTATGAAACATTCTATTTTGTTGTTTTTAGTCTTTACTGGATGAACCAAACCCTAACAGCCCTGCAAACAGCCAAGCTGCACAGCTCTATCAAGAAAACAGAAGGGAATATGAGAAGAAGGTCTCTGCTATTGTTGAACAAAGCTGGATGGATACCAATTTATGATACAAGGGTTCTTGGAGGAGAAGGTCAAGTCAATGTCAAGATCTCATCAATGACAATGACAAGAGTCAAGTTAACATTGTTCATTTTAGAAGAGAAGATTTCACATACGCTATGCTGGAAAGCATCCGCATATCCAGTCTGAATCTAAATTGTGGTATTATTCATGTCCATGGAAGGCCAATGTGTCATCAGTTGTACCAATGGGAATATATATTAGCCAGTAGATAGTGATGCTAAGTCTTGTACTGCACAAATGACTTAAACTCCATCATTAATGTAGTCTCGCTTGGTCTGGTACTTACCAGAAGGAATAGGATACATTTTAAAGTGTTTTCCCCATAATTCTTTGAAATAACCAGGAAATGGCAGTTTGGGAAAGTGTTCCAGGCTTAGGATATGTCTATCTTTCACTAGAGTTATCACCCCCCAATATGTCTCCTAGTCCAAAATGTACATTTAGTTCATTCATTTATTTTGTCATGAAGTGCGTGAGGTATGGCTTCTACTCTGATTTCATGAGTACAAACAAACTTTAAAATCAAACATAGATTAAATTATCACTAGTTGAAACCCAAACAGGACAGAGGAGTGATTAGGCTCATTCTTGTGTCTTTGTACACTGCAATTCCTTCAGAGTGTTGTTAAGCTTTTAAGCATACACGAGTAAGGACAAGCCTGTCTATGATCCATGTAGCATGTGTAACTCTAAACCTCCATTATGATGTTAGATTGACGTTATGAAGTTCCTTCTCTAACCTTGCCAAGCCATTTTACCGTTCTCCCTATTGCATATAACAATTATCTTTCTCCGTGTGCAACACTATAATTATTTCAGCCAGCCATGTTGGGACTTAAGAAATTCTAGCTTGCATATTCTATTTTGTTGTTGTTGAAGGGGACTGCTAATTTAGTTGAAAAGTACTGGATAGAGTCATATTTTGAATATTGTCAGTTGAATCCTCCATTGAACAATTGCATTCATCAGCAGGTTGAATTTGATTCAACAAGCAAACTTGATCAATCAGAACCTAAACAGAAAGATTGTGGCTCAGCTAAAAGGGACAGAAAGTTTGTGAAGCACAAGGCAATGCATGCATTAACGCGTTATAGTTATATACAATAGGGAGAATTATTCGCTTGTACCTAATTGGTATCAAAGTGGAACGAACTCATGTTAACATGACTCATTGTAGATAAAACAAAATCTGTATATCCTTTATATGACCTATAAAAAATATTGTACATGTATATAGCACAGTAAGTATTTGTACAATAAAAAAATCTGTGTTCACAACCTAACAAAGGAAAAGGAAAGATTAGTGTATGTTGTTTTTATCATATTTGGTACTTCATTAATGATTACACATTCACAAACACTTTCAAGAAATTTAAATTTGGTAATTTCAATTCTTATATTGAATTTCTTTTTGACTTATGAGTGGTCTTTGTAATGCTGGTTATTTTGAGCTCACAATTCGGGAATTTTTGAAAATGTTTTTGATCATGTTCAATATTTTTAACATTCATTTAAACTTCAGCAGATTTGAAACTCTTAATATTGTGCTCTTTATATTCAAGCATTGACATACATGTAGAGAGTGGTTCATTGTGACTATGCACGGAAAGACGTACACACAATTCCCTGTAAATTTTAATTGTATTAGTACTAGGAGTTTTAGCCGGTGCTAAAAATTGGCAGTTATAACAAATTAAAGAAAATGTGTGAGATCATACACTCTCCAGTTAGTTTTACTTGCTCCATTTAAGTAGTGCACAATAGATGATATTATAGCCAAAGCTCTGATGCAACCTCATTATACATGATGTCAATTATTGTAGGCAGATAAGCTTCTTAGGCCCGAATTCACAAAGGTGGTAATAGATTTGTACCATGGTTTATGCAGATTTTGTGGTATAAGTGCGCTTAATTTCGCGCATACACTTAGAAAGATCCAATAATGAACGCGCGTGATAAGCAAAGTGCGCAAATTTCACGCCAGTTGCCATGGTTTAGACCATGGTTTAGAAAATAATTTAGACCATGGTTTAGACCATGGTTTATGTAAATTAATTGAAATAAACTGCGTAAATTTACATAGACCATGGCAACTAGCGTAAAATTTGCGCCCTTTGCTAATCACGCACGTTCATTATTGGGTCTTTCTAAGTGTACGCGCGAAATCAAGCGCACTTATACCACAAAATTTGCTTAAACCATGGTACAGATCTATTACCACCTTTGTGAATTCAGGCCTTTAAGTGTAGATGACAAATGCACAAATTACAATGTTGCTCTTCAGTTTGCCTTCACCATGGAAAGTTATTGCTTTCAACCGTTTTCTAATCAAGATTTACTTGTAGTATTGATCTGATATCTTATCTTGTGGAATTATTAGGTATCCCAATTGCCTGTACATGCTTTAAATTAATTTGAAAGAAAGGCAAAGTTGATTGTCTACATTTACTAAATGATGTTAGTTATGTCAAGTTATTTCCAGTAGTAATTGGAGGAGAGCTTGGAATCTTGCTACGGGCACGCTATATTTCATAATGTCTTTTGTGGATTTCAACAGCATGAAACAACATACGGTACTGTTCAGCATATGAATGACTTGCAACAAAATGTATCTAATAATATATGGGGAGGAGAATAACTCGTCATGTCTAACCAAAGATGGAAAGAAAATCCTCCTTTAGCAGCACAGAAAACATTATCTTTGCTTGAAACTCTACAAAATTGTTATTATTCCTTTATTGAAGAGTTAGTTTATACTTTTTTAATCAATGTTCTAGAGGGGGGCCTACACAAATGTGAAATATGTAGAATTAACCTAATTTGTTTTGAATATTCTTGTTTGTATGAGCATGGTGTGACTTTTTGCATGCCCCTTGTACATGTATATTTAGTTATATGTCCCTGCTATGGGTAATAGGGGAATTAAAAACAATGTTTTCACTGGGTTGGTTTGTATAATCTCAAAGGCTAGTTCTCCCGTATGCTGCACTTGCCCCATCTTTGAATCTTTTCTGTGAATCTGTGTCTGATTTTTCATTCACCAGTTTTGTTTGCACGTGTACCTGTTAACTCAATCACATTTTAATCATGTTAAAAATTAAAAGCCAATAGGATGGTGCATTTTTATTTTATGTTATACAGACAGTTTGATTTAGCAGCTCTGGTGAGGGAATTCACCATGCTGTATGAACCATGTGAGCTATAGGCCAATTGGTCTTCAATCAAAACATTAGTTTCAATGAAGTCTACATGGAACATGTATTGGTACTATAATTTGTTCTTAGGATCAGCCATGCTCCTGTTTGTTATCCACTTCTCTACCACTTTCTTATTCAAAGGTGTTTTTTTTACCACACATACGTACAAAGAAGAAAAAGTCTAGATTCACTCCCTCTAAAGATAGGAAAAATCATCTCATGAAAGATGTAGAAATTGCTTTACTGCTTTACTCATAATTTTCTTGTATTGTTCATATCGAAGATAAAATAATGATAAGGAAAATTTTATATTGTACATGGTATATTGTGTCGAAGGACACAATATTGTGTAGAGCATTTATAAAGAAGTGTTATATGCCTTACCATATTGTTATATGTATGTTGAAGAATGCATTATGTGTCTGTGTTTTGGTTATTGTTGTTGTATGCCCAGCATAGGAGTACACATTATATCACACTGTTATAGCAGTGACTAGCTTTGCACACGGTGCATATGGAATCCTGTATCCAGTGCAACATAGTGGAGTGTGCAGTCAGTCCATACGTGAGCATTATATTTGTATTTATGATACTAATTGGTTGTACAGGTAGATAGAAATACAGGATAATAAGCCTGTGCTTCTTTAATAAAACTTGTTTCTTTCAAAACATGTCCAGTAGTATGTCTGATATTGATTGGATGTCACACACTAAGATTTAGACATGTACACAAATCTGTGTTTGCCATAAGCTAGTCACAAGTCTGCTTTATGGGATTTAATCCAAAATATACATTAAGTGTCTTTCAATATCTAATAATATGAACTATTTCCAAAAATAGCCGGTTCCGGCTCCCTCGGAACGTAGCTTACGCTATAAAAGGCGCTTGCAGCGGCGATTGTCCACATTGCCTGACGAAGACTAGCAGTTAGCGGTCGAAACGTCGCAACCTTCGTTTGCTCCATCGTGTGACAACAGATAAACTCATACTCTTATTGTACTACCACGATGATCATCATCTTTCGCACTCTTTTAAAACTACATGTATATTATATCCTGACATTGTTTCAGTGATTTATTTGATGGCAAACATTTCAAATTTTCTTAAAAGCACACAATATACACAAAATACCTCACTATCTTTGCAGTGGCTTTGTAAATATTACGTCTGTAATGTCTACAGGCAATACCTGAAAGAAATAACTGCAGAAAATTGATTTTCAAAATGTTCGCTTATTTTAGAGACATAATGTAGTTGTCTGTGTGGTAATGGTATAGTTGATGATGTCTGCAGTAAAATGATTAGTAGGGTATCTAAGAGGGGTATCCGTGCACCCCCCCCCCAGGACTAAACGAAACCAACTTTTTTAACTTCTTCATAATATGCTTAAAAACATTCAAGATGTTAACAAGAAAAAAAAGTGGCCCCGAATAGGGAAAATCAAGGGGGCGTCAAGGTGGTAAAAAAATGCCCTTTTCAAATTTTGTTGAGAGGTCCTTTTGTACTACCGTCACATTTTGACCTGTAACTTTCTGTATGGTTATCAGATTGGTATGAAAATTGGTAGCGTTCTTGCCAGTACTGTTCTACACATTTTGATATAAAAAATATATCCATATCAAAATGTATGTTGCCATGGCAACAGTTATCATGAATGAAAATCTAAGTAGAATAGAAGAATTTCATATTTTTTTCAAAGAAAATTGCTTAGACATGAAAACAATCACTTCAGTATGAGTTTGGTGCAATATTCATGGTGTTTAATGACATTTCCTATCAGTTTGAAACATATACAACATATATTGATAAAAGGAACTCAATTGCATATTGGCATAGTAATATGTTATGCGTATTACAAACCTATTGTTTTCGCATATTTTTCAAAATTTTGCAGTCTTTATGCATTAAGAATATGGACAGCTTCATTTTAACCTGCAACCCTGTTTTGTGATAATCTGATTATAATAAAGCTTGATGCGGATGTGTGTACCAATATGTCACTCATTTTGACACATGTTATAATATCTGTTGTCATGACAACCATTGTTATAACTAGTAAACTCACCCCCCCTTTTTTGCGTTTAGAATTACCAAGAAGGACGTATTACGGTATCTAAGAGGGGTATCCGTGCACCCCCATGACTAAACGAAACCGACTGTTTTAACTTCTTCATAGTATGCTTAAAACATCAAGATGTTCACAAGAAAAAAAAAGTGGCCCCTTGGAAAATCAAGGGGGCGTCAAGATGGTCAAAAAATGCCCTTTTCAAATTTTGTTGAGAGGTCCTTTTGTACTACCGTCACATTTTGACCTGTAACTTTCTGTATGGTCATCAGATTGGTATGAAAATTGGTAGGGTTCTTGCCAGTACTGTTCTACACATTTTGATATAAAAAAAATATATCCATGTCAAAATGTGTGTTGTCATGGCAACAGTTATCATGAATGAAAATCTAAGTAGAATAGAAGAATTTCGGTTTTTTTTTTCAAAGAAAATTGCTTAGACATGAAAACAATCACTTCAGTATGAGTTTGATGCAATATTCATGGTGTTTAATGACATTTCCTATCACTTTGAAACATATACAACATATATTGATAAAAGGAACTCAATTGCATATTGGCATAGTAATATGTTATGCGTATTACAAACTTATTGTTTTCGCGTATTTTTCAAGATTTCGCAGTCTTTATGCATTAAGAATACGGACAGCTCCATTTTAACCTGCAACCCTGTTTTGTGATAATCTGATTATAATAAAGCTTGATGCTTAAAGTCCTCTTTACCCTTAACTATCCCATCCACCCAACAAAGTCCTAACCTATCTCACCTCCCCTACAACATATACCATCACACCAAACTAGTTCTCACTGCGTTCTGCCGAACGGGCTCAAACTGTTTACGGTCTTTTTACGAATTTCATGGACGGGCTTGGACGAGAAGGGTGCTCCAGAACTTCGAGCCTGCTCAAAATTTTCTGGCGGCCATCCCGTTCTGAATACCCTCATTCGGGGCAGCGGGATGTCCGGCTATCCTGATCTTCGGGCAGGAAGGTGCCTAAAGTTAATAACTGTTATGAATATCTAGTTTATTTTGATGGCAAAATCATATATTCCAGAGACAACAAAGTGACTTTTTATTTGATCGTTCGTAAGATTTAGAAACGACCGGGATGGTTTCGGCAGCAAACACCCTCGTACTCGGGCAGTGAGGTGCCTGAATGTCCTTATATTTGGCAGCGAGGTTAACGAAAACAATTTAACTTGATGACGAAATAAAATTTCGACCATGATAAAGTGTCTAGGCCTATTTTATGCTCGTTCATTTCGCTGGCTCAACATGTAGAAAACAGGATGGTTGATATTCGGGCAAGAGGCGTCACCGCCCCCCCCCCTCCGCCCTCACATTAAAAAATGCTCCGCGGGCCCTGTCCTATCCAAGATGATTTAAACATAATATTGTTAAGGAAAAAAAACAGTTTATAAACTCCTGACCCCGAATCAGTCAATGGTTACACCGTACTCTACCAATTAAATTTAAACCAATTATTTGCCAGTTTGCCTAACTAACATTATTTCTGGGGTTTTTTTATCACAAGATTTTGTGCATACTCCCCCAAAATCAGTAATCAAAAGAAAAGGATTACAGGAATATCAATGACCAGTCGAATGTTTTCATTCAGAGATCGACGGGATTTTCTATAAAGTTGATTGAATCATCAGAACATCTTTGATTACAATGGCAAATTGGGTGTATAAAACAGCAGTTTGTTGAAGATTCAAAATGGCAAATTCTCGGGAGCTGCAAGGACTCCACCAAGTGGACCCAACCCAAATAGGGGCTTTGTGGACACATACATCACTCGAGGTAAAAAAAAATAATATCTCCCCCCCCCTCACCCCGCTTTCCACCGGCCTTGGAGCCATCCTCATCTGAGATGACGATGAGCCACCCCCCATCAGAGATGAAAATGACCTTGTTTCCCCGTGCTTCCTACGTGGATGTCTATATATCCTATACCTCGTCTAAAAATGATGAAATTATGGGAAATACATATTGCTTTACAATATTATCAAGTTATTTTACTTGCGGATTAGAATCAAACACAAATAATTCATAATTATTCATAAAGTTTGAAAACTTTGTTTATTTCTAGAATTAAGGTTACTTCTGATCAAATTCACGTGACATAAGTTAGCTTTAATGAAAGAGTTTGATTAATACATTTTCATACATATTAATTTATCTAAGATATTCCCCAGGGCATTCATTAGTTAAACCATATTTTGAGGGATGTTTTCGCTCATTATCGCATGGGAGTGGTAATTACAGATGCAAGTCAGTATCGGTGGTGCTCATTGAACCGGTTCAGTGATTCTCTCATTAATATTTCAAAATGGTCCCTCTCACGAAGTGAGTGGAGCAAACATATGTGCCCCCCCTCCCCTATACACACCATCATACAGGACAAAGCTTTCTCATTTGGGAGCACATAAGAGACAAATACGTGTTCACTCGAGAAATTGGGGAGAGTATTATTGTTTCAAGGAGGTGCTTGCCTAGTATACCTCCTTGGTTGTTCTTTTAATGACTATGGTATGACATGTGAACAGTTATATAATGTCTGCTAATTCTGCAAAAGTACTTCTTCTCTTGTGAATGAAATGGAGGGGCACTTTTTCATCTTGTAAGCGGTACTTCTATGGGAGCGGGACATATATCCAGGGCCCCCTTTTTCTGCCATCCATAATGGCCAACTATATGGATAGAAAGGGTACACATTTTTCTTCCCTTGATATTGGCCATATAGCTGGTAAATACAGTCAAATCATTTCCTTCCGCCGTACCATCAGCAGTTTAACCCTTTTTGTACGTCATATTTTTACAGGTCTGTGTTTCTCACAGCGAATTATTAACAATTATTGAAATTTATTAAAATTCTCTGAATTGGAGAAGGAAAAAGAAGAAGGAGGAGAAGAAGAAGAAGAAGAAGAAGAAGAAGAAGAAGAAGAAGAAGAAGAAGAAGAAGAAGGGCATTATAATTATTAGGTGTCATTATATTACAAAATCTCTGACAAGGCAAGCAAGCAACAAACGAAAGAAGAGGTAATCAACATAATAAGGGAGTGCGACTTGGGTTTAAAAACAAGGGGGGGGGGGGGCACGGACTAGTTGTGCCTAGCTAGCTCCCCTCTTGTTCCGTCAGTGCGCGATGTATTCAAACACTTGTCAGTATATATATTATAGAGAGAGAGACATCCTGAAATGCGCTCCGACACAAAGATCACAGGGTACTTTTGTAGTTCGTCCTCCATCAACTAAAAGTCATATGGGGTGCGTATAGTCCACTAATTACACGCAGTTTGGTTAAGTATCCATTATCTGTCAATGTTCGCCTATTTCTTCAAAAATTATTTCTGGATAGAATGAAGAATGCTGAAAAGATGAAAGGATGTTTGATATTGATTCTGTTCGCGGTGTTCTTATCGAACGCAATCGCACAGCCTGTGGTGAGCCTGAGGGAAGGACTGATTGAAGGAGAGACTATCATGTTCAACGAACACAAACACATCAATGTCAGTAAGACAGTCGATGTGTTTCTAGTAAGTATATATTTGTAATTGTTATTATCATTTTTAAGCGTCACCTGTCCCTGGGAGGGGAAAAGCGAACTGAATCACTGTAACGTACCCTCGGGTCTCTACTCCCGATATTGAACTGATTGGAATGTGCAGGTGTACCACAAGACCGACCCCTACTCTTCATTGAATAGTGCAGTGGGTTCAAAGGTGGTGACTCTCCTTTACACGGGGCCTCCATTTAACGTCCTATCTGAGGGACGGAGTGTTTTCCACTGTATAGCCTGTGTCTGAAACAGGATAGGACACATTCACACACAACCTTTCTTGCAGTCATAAGGCTGCCCGGGTTGGATTCGGACCCGTGATCATTTTTGGTTCGACAGGCTGACGCTTTATCGACTGATGAGACAATTGCAACTCACCTCTATCTTGATGAATTTTAATCATGTTTTAAATTGAGGTTGATCGATGTAGTTAGACCAGGGAGGTGGAAGTCTCTCTTCCACCTCCCTGGTTAGACCATGTACCATACACGATTACCTTGCACAGACTTATTTTGTTCTACACCTATCATGTTTCGTCAAATCTCGGCTCACGGCTGCTATATTGTAGATCAAGACTGCGATGAAAATCCAACCACAAAGAGAGAATATTTTGTCTATGTACATTTCTCCTATTTCAGAAATTCAAATAGTTTGTTGTATCTCACCATGAACATTATTATTTACATTCAGGTTTAGGCGCATTTTTTAATGGATATATATCTTCTATAATATATACAATGATCAAGTGAGAGGCATAATTATTATACATGTAAAATATTATTATGCAACTCTCTGCATGGGGACGTTTTGTAACGATGATCAAGTTAGTGGCCTAGCTATTATAAAATGGAAGGTTAAAATATTAAATGATAAATTTCTTTTGGGAAGTTTCGTAACGATGATCAAGTTAGAGGCCTATTATATATCAACATGGAAGATTACAAGAGCTCTCTGCGGAAGTTCTAAAACGATGATCAAGTTAGAGGCTTATTATATATCGATATGGAAGATTAAAAGATTAATTGATATATCTCTCTGGGGAATTTTTGTAACGATGGTCACGTTCGAGGCCTGTTATATATCGACATGGCATAATAAAAGATTAATTTACATATTTCTCTCTGAGGAAAATTTGTAAAGAATTTCGAACAGTTTTGATATCTGAAAATTATATTGATTTATGAAACAAACAGAATTTCTAATCATAAATCATAAAAAGCATGAAAGCTTTTTGGGCCTTCACGTTTGAGTTATATACACCCCTGTGCTATTTAATATATTTGTTTACAACCTTGCTCCTTTTGACATTTTTAAATGATTAAGTTTTATCAACCCTCTATTTTATCCTTTATCAAGTTTCGTCCGCTTCTTTCAAAGATTTCAGTTGTGTTAATAATAATCTTATATCATTGATTATAAAACCTCTCCTTTCAAAAACTTCGGTGTTAATATAGGCCTATTACAGGCTTAATCCTCTGTTTAACATAATTTTCTAATTTTTTAAAGACCCCTTCTCCGATAATTATGTTTCCCCGAGTTCAAATTTAGTTCAAGTCAACTCCTTTCTGTTCTGTTTTTGTGATTTACCGTTCTGAATTAACTGTTTATCCATAATCATGATAATATAGATTTCCTGCTATCTTGAAATAACATTACATCTAATTCTATTCACCCTAGTCTTGATAGTAACTTTGGATATCCTCCCATCCCAACTCTCCATCGATGTAATTAAATTATTTTTGTCCCCGGCAAGCTCTTGTAAGCAGGGGTGTCGATCCGTGTTCACGAATGGGGGGGGGGGGGGGGATGACCGGCGAGGGAACTTACGTTAGCGAGGGAGCAAAGCGACCAAGCGTAAAAATTTTAATTTTTTAACCCTCAAAAACGCAATTTCTTGTGCATTTTACCCAGGAAATTTTGCAATTGACCACCGCAATTGAGCGGTAGAGAAGCTCGAATTTTATACATTGATAAACGGTTTTCTATTCACTCACTTCTACAATGGGGAACAAAACTAACGAAAAACCTATATAGGCTTGAAAAAGAGTCGAGAAATTCAGCAAGGCTATACCTAGAGTTGAGATTTCTTTCAAAAGTTGAACCTTTGCAAATGCTGTTTTATACACTTCATCCTATATTTGGCGCGCAATATTTAGCAGGAGTCAAAAATTATGAAACTTACATGATATAGCGAACAAAGCAAGTACATCTTTATTTTTTCAAATTTTGAACCCTTTAAGGAGTTTAAGCTATTTAATAACTATATAGGCCTACTGGGGGCGCGAAATTACGAGATTTTGAAAGAAAATAATTATGCGAGGGAGCAAAGCGACCGAGCTTTGAAAAATTTTCGCATTTCAAGCCTTCAAAAACTAGATTTCTAGTGCATTTACCCTGCGGATTCTTCATTTTCCCCTCTTTTTTTTCTTTCTCTCCTTTGCGTTTTTTACGCCCCCTCCAAGTGCCGCCCAGGGCACGTGTCCCCTGCCCCGAGATACGCCACTGAGCGAAGCGATCGAGCGGGGAGGGTGTGGGAGAGGGGTATCCCCCTCCCACACCAGGGTCTTTTGCAAAAATCTGTCTATAAAACTTGCATTTTAGAGCATCCCAAAATGTTTTTGTATGAAAAGAAGGAATGCACGGATCTACACCAATGGACAGAACCCCTCAATTGAGAATAACAATGCGAGCGAACGAATTTTCTTCGATATTTTTGGCATTGAAATTATGGCACTTCTTATTTCCTTACTTCTAATCATTAAATAATATGATGGTTGTTCAAAATAAAAAATAATGAGTTTGGATAATTATTAGTTTTAAGTTAATGTATCATAATTCTTATAAATTTCATCCAAAATATTGGGGGGGGGGGGGGCGAATGATAATACAGGCCATCCCCCACCTCAATTTTTTTTTTTATATATAGGTAACAATAGTACTTTGTAGCATCGCCAGGGATGAAATAGTAGATACATTTATAGGGTATGATTGTATCATTACAGGGAGTTCCTTTTGCCGAACCACCTATACGATTCAGTCCACCGGTCCCCAAGGAACCTTGGACAGGCGTCTTGGATACTAAGGTCTTCAAACCAGCATGTATGCAACCAATCTACAGAAACTTTCCTGTCGTTGATGAAGACTGTCTTTACCTTAATGTATACGCTCCAAACCCACGGGTAAGCTATCATTCAGCCCCACTGAGAGATCGTTTTAGTCTGCCACCGTTCGATTAAAAAAAATACTTTATATAATTATGTTTCCTTTCCCAAAGTGCCTGCTCTTTACCACAGGTTTGCTTTCCTTATAAATTATATTAACTTATTCTCTTGATGTTAAGTGCTTGATAAACATATACATAATGATCCATAATGATTAATAATTATAACCATAATAATTAACCATGCATACGCCAGTACTGAAGCCCGACTCACCCGAGGCGTTGTTACACCAACGTCGAACACGCCTACTATTGTTCAATCCATTAGAGTTCATGCCGCAGTAGAGAACAATAGCCCCGTACAGATAGAGACGGGTGATATTCGCCTCGCTATATAGCATAATGAAGACGTTCTTTTCGCATTAATTGGGATGATGATGATGATGATGATGATGATGATGATATTATATAAAGTAAAAGAGACGTTGACTATTTCAATATAAAGGAAACAGCTTAATATACACTTGCATTATGATCACCCGACTAATTTTTTAATTGGGTATTTTTTAAAATTTTATTTATTTATTTTATTTATTTATTTATTTTATTTTATTATTATTTTTTTTTTTTTTGGGGGGGGGGGGGCGTATTTGGCCCAATCTCTATTTATTTTACTTTTTACATTTTCATATTTGCCTTGTTTATGCATGTTATACTCTATAGGGAACTATGATCTATAGTTCCCTAAACACTTTAACCTTCCCCCTTTTCTTGTTTATTGTCTATATTCTATTAATGTCCACTTAATGTTGTAGTGTCAGTGAAATAGATAAAGAAGAACTGATGGTAATGCATTTTAGCCAATGGCAATGGCAAAAATATGAAAATAAATTGAACTGAACATTTTACAATGAGTACATGTCATCGCTTTGTCTTGTTATGATTAATTATGAAAAGGAATAAATTAAACTTGAACTTCTCTGTTCATTTGATTCAATTTATTGAATTTCAGCCCAATAATGCCGCAGTCCTCGTTTTCATTCACGGCGGAACGTTCGTGACAGGCTCAGCGATGACTTACATGTATTATGGAGTACCCTTAGTGGCTGTTGGGGATGTCATTGTGGTCACTATCAATTACAGAGTCGGAATATTCTCACGATTTTCGACAGGTTAGTAAAATTGTGGACTTTTTTACAACATGGTTTATAAGTGCTCACAACGTACAATTTCATTTAGTGAGCGAGTAAGGGAGAAAAAGAGAGGGAGAGAGAGCAGGAGGGGGAGGGAGGAAGGGAGAGAGAGATAGAGAGAAAGAGGATTACATTTTTGTATCGCAGTAATCCAGTTCGCCACATTCAAAGAAATAGTCTTGGATATTAGAGTTACTTTCATTACAACAATAATATGATAAAAATAGCATTATTTGAATGAATAAGCATGTCATGTACGCCGTGGCAATTTTTGATGCATACCGAAGTGCTGACATGATTCAGCAGTTTCCTAAATGATTTCATATGGTTTTCAAAGAGACATTAAAAAAAGCAACAATGTGTCCATCCTAATAACAGGATCATGATGTCAGCATTTCAGTGTGAATTAATAGATCATTAGTAGTGGCGGACATCTCCTATTCGCTTCAACATAGAAAATGACTATCATATCAATTTTTCGAAATGCAATATCGGATCTTTTTCTTTTTGGAGGACCTATATAAATATGCTATCTATTTTATATTTTGAGTACTGCCTTGAAGGAAACCGCGCTTGGGAGAAAATAGGAAATGCCAATTTGACACTCGCACGCATAGATTGAGGAATCTCATCTCTCATACTTTCATAACTTTCTTATCATTTGCTGATTTCGCTCAAACTTGCACCATCCTGTTTCTCTTATTTTTCTGCTTTCCCACCAATTAACTCATTACAAAGTTGAATTGCCCTTTCATGTTCCTTTATAGTGTGATATCTCCAGCAGCGGCTACATCATTTTCAGTGTTTTGAGTGCTTACGAGTGGCAATGGAAACAAGTCATGTAGACTCCATTTCCTGATATCATGAATGTCATGGTAGTTCAGGGTTTATTGGTAGTTCATGGGTTTACTGGTAGTTCAGGGTTTACTGGTAAAACACATCTAGGTTGAGCCTTTTGTAAAAAGCGTCTTTGAAATGTATATTGCTGCAGGGGGGAGGGCACAGTGCCCCCCACTTTTTCAAGTACCCCAAAAGTGCCCCTTTTATCTGTGAAAAGTGCCCCCTTTCCTTCGTATAGTGCCCTTTTTTTTAATAAGTGTCCTTTTACTTTCTGATAAGTGCCCCCTTTAACCTCAGACATTACTGCCCCTTATGAAATCTAATAATTGCCCCTTTTTCGTCTAATTAGTGCCCATTTCCTGTTCTAATAGTGCAATTTTTTCCTTCTGATAAGTGCCCTTTTCACTTCTGATAAGTGCCCCTTTTCCTTCGTATAACTGCGCCCCTTCTTATTTCTGATAAATGCCCTTTACACCTTCTGATAAGCGCCCCCTTTAACTTCAGACATTACTGCCCCTTTTGAAATCCGTGCCTTTGTTTTTTCGTCTGATTAGTGCCCATTTTCCGTTGTAATAGTACAATTTTCCTTTCTTATAAGTGCCCTTTTCACCTCTGATAAGTGACCCTTTTTCTCCGTATGACTGCAACTTCTTCTTTCTAATAAGTGCCCTTTTGTCTTCTGATAAGTGTCCCTTTTAAGCTCAGATAAGACTAGTGTCGTCTGGTGCCCATTTTCCGTTCTAATAGTGCACTTTATCCTTATGATAAATGCTTCTTTTTAAGTGCCCCTTTTACTTCTGATCAGTGCCCCATTTTTCTTTCTAATAGTATTATTTTCCCTTTTGATAAGTGCCCTACCTATATACCTATATATATTTAATATATTGTACCTATATACTCTTCAAATAATCAGAGAGGCTTCATAATAATAGATTCCCCTACTGATATCAGCAAAATGAGAGGCAATGGAGCAGGGGGCAGGAGTGGCACAATTCCCTAAGTTATACAAGAATGAGCAGTGCCCCTAAATCATAACAGGAAGGAGGACAATTTTTTTCTAAAATTTTTCCAAAGCTCTCTCAAAAAATCATGCATGAAAGTCCACAATTTTACTGTTTTAATCAAAGGAAAATCCCCCCAAGAATGCTTTAGATATTCGGAATGATAATATAGGCCCAGCACAACCCTGAAATATAAAAGTCTCTAAAAAATCCAAAATATCTGTCGTTTATTCTAAAATTGTAAATTGTCACGGATTTTAATGCTTATATAGTAGCATCAGTGTACGCTTTTGCCACCAGAATGTAATACTGAATGATATACTGTATATCTTTACGGTAAAACAAAATCCAGCATAATGGACTACAGAAAGGTGGGACAAGACGAGACAGGATGGGACTGGTTGGGCCCAACTACCACGATTAGTATTCATTATTTTGGGAACTCACGACGTACCTCACGACGTATTCTTTTAAACAGAAGCTAAGGTGTTACCTCTTAAGTAAGTACATGTATATATGAATATTCATATCTTGTTGGATCGTACAGGTGGTCACATAGACTTTGCTTGTGTAACACTGTCATGTCTTTACAAATTTTTCTTCTCCTTCTTCTTTTGCTTTTTTTTCATTTTCTCTTTTTCTTTTCTTCATCTTATTTTCCTTTTTTCTTTCTTTCTTCTTCTTCTCTTTCGTCTTTTCGTTTCTTTACTCCATATTCTGAGCTTTGCTCTCCGTGTACGTTTTATAAATCTGATATTTCTAGTCCGTCCCCCCTTTTCATTGCATCCAAATCAGAATTGCTTTATACGGGAGCCTAATCATTTACAAGCAATGCTTTTTATTTAGGCTCCCCACATTTTACATATTTCCTCTTTTGCCAGTCGTTTATATATTTCTCAAACTTTTTACCTATTTACTGTACTTGATTTGAGTTCCTTTGAAATTGACAGTTATGCTTGTAAAATAACTTCTGTAAAATTGTTTCGATGTAAATGTGGAATGTGGAACAAATAAACTTCAAACAAACTTCAAACTACCTTTCTTAGGCAAAACACATTATAAATCTCAATTGACATAATCAAGTTTGGTTTTTCGATGGGAAATTTTCATATGGAAAGAAATTCTAAAGTATGGATTTAAGGGCCAGAAGCGATTCGCAAATTAATAAAAAATTAAGTTCAGTCTATTGCATAGGCGTACGGGCATATTTTCGCGAAGGGGGCTGACGCCTCTTGCCCGAATGTGAACTTTCCAGTTTTGAAATTAAAGTGCTTCATTATAGTAAGAATATCATTTCGTCATCAAAATATACTAGATAAGATATAAAAATGAGGTATCCGGGCACCTCGCTGCCCGAATATAAGGTTGCCCGATCGAGTAGGAACTTTGAAAATCCTCAGGGAAATAGAGCCCCCCATACGCCTATGCATTCATACACGCGATACTATTTGTCATAGTAAATTCAATGTGGTATTATGATTAATATACTAGTATATCAATGTAAAATTGATTTAAGTTTAGTAGTGTGCAGAAATTTATACATTAAATAATGATAGAGATAGACATTTCATTGAAAATTAATTTAAGGCAGTCCTAAGACTGAATTGACATGGATTATAATTAGAAATATAAACATACAAATTGACAAAAAAATTCTCCCCAAAATACAATGTGATAGCAATGATGGGAGTAACAAAGAGCGAACCTATTCAGAAATTGAAATGTTTGGGAACAAAAATCTGCATTATACTTCCAGTTCATCTCCTAAACAAAACTTTAATCACCGACTTGTATTACTGTTTGCAGTTTATTAGATTACGTTACGTTCATGCAAAACTAAAATGTCATTTTAAAAATTCATGATATTCGGTAATTCATTGTACAGGGAAAGCTTATAATAAGAGTTGCCATACCGGATAAATTGTTTTATGAGAAGTTTCCTGCAATGTTCTATTGTTTATCACACCGGAAATAGAGTTAGGCTAATGTTGTTATGTGATCCAGGACATAGCCAAAACTATAAAAAATCACATGAAAGTTATTTGGTTCTGAGGGGTATTTTCATTTCAAATATTAGATATGCCATGTCTACGTTAATCATATGTAAAACACCAAGTAATATTTACAAGGAATAACCCTATTTATCATGTACTCGCAATATGTTTGCTCAATAAAAAAAGAACTTCTATTCTTGACGACAAATGAAAAACAAATATTAGACCTATCTAATTTAGTCTGAAAAACGAAGTAAAAATACATCTCATATATCTCTATATGTGAACTCATGTTCTTTAACTCTCTCTCCCCTCTCTAACGAAACAAAAACAAACACAAATACACAAATTCGCAAATGACAAAATGTTTGGCACTTTTTATTGAGTAACATGCATATCAAATGTGGAATAGCAAAGGATCAGAAGTTCAGTAGCGAGTTGAAGATCCGAATACAGCTACGACAGCCTGGCATCTCCTCCTCATGCTTGTCACCAGCCTGGTGATGCGTTGCTGTGGGATGAGGTTCCACTCTTCGATAAGGATCTGTCGCAACTCAGCCAGTGTAGTGTGATCTGTCACTCTGGCGCGTACAGCACGGCCAAGCTGGTCCCACAGGTGCTCGATTGGGTTCAAGTCAGGGCTGTTCGCAGGCCAATCCATCCTCGTCACTGCCTCCTCCTGCAGGTATTCGGTGATGATCCTTGCTCTGTGTGCCACGTCGACGCCACACTTTCACCCTTCCGTCCAGTTTCCTCAAGCAGAATCTGGATTCATCTGTAAAAAGGACATTCTGCCACATTTCCCGGTTCCATCGAAGATGTTGCAAACACCAGCGTTGACGGGAATGACGATGCAAGGCCGAAAGTGCAGGTCTTCTTGCTGCCTTGTGAGCTCTTAAATTGGCTGCGTGAAGTCTGTTCCTGATGGTCTGGTCGGAGAGTCACTTGGCAAATCTTCGAGCAAATCGTCCTTGCAGGTTCCTGGAAGATAACCTTCGATTCCGCAGGGCAGAAAGGGTCAGGAAGCAGTCTTCTTGTTGGGTTGTCTTCTTTGGACGACTACTCCTTGGTCTGTCCTTGACATCCCCAGTTTCCCGGAACTTTGCCAATAATCTGGAGATGGTACTGGGACTCACTCCAAATTGAGCAGCAACTTCTCTTTGGGGAATACCGGCTTCGATTTGGTCGATTGCTCGAGCCTTATCAACATTTGATAGACGTGGCATGTTAACATACGTGAACAGCTACTCTTTAAAAGTAAGCACTGCCAAGCATAAAGCTTGTGCAAGGCACATTTCATCTACCAAACAGGAAATAAACTTGTTGAATCATTCATGACCCATTCAACATCATTCACACACACCCGACATTGCAACAAAAGCAATAGACAATAGCCAAGATAGCCATTCAATTTGCAACTTTTCACTTTTGACTTTGCCCTCTATTCAGGGTTGCTGTGCATTCAAGGATGACATAACCATTACAAATTGGGCATGGATGTGAAGGGGGATAAATGAACTTTCCAATGATCTAAAAATCAAGAATGATTAAAAAACCGCCAAAAAGATATCAAGGCTCAAAGTTGAATTGCAGAACTTTTTTGAGGGGTTTATATCTACAGTTATACCAATATTGGTCAACATCTGTAGCAAATATCTTATTTTAATGATCATGGCTTAACTGTCAGTGATCATAAAAGTCCCCAAACATTCTAAAGAAAACCGCATCTAAGTATAAGTGTAGCACTCTAGAATCCTGAGCAAACATCTCATTTGGATCCCATTAATACAATCGGCTCTTGCTATAACAACACTGTGGTCCCAGCGAAATTACCCTACTATCAAAGCTATCAAGACAAAAACAACAAAATACAAAGGAACTCCAAACCCACTTCCTTATGTATCGGATTTCGTCATGTCAATATTATTTCTAACAAGAGTGCGTTGTACCATTATAGCTACCCAGTCTCTAAAAATTCATCCTAGCATCACAAAATAACCAAGAGAGGATTAAACTGTGAGGATTAAATACCGTACATGGTCCAAATTGCCCCAAATAAGGGAAAAGTGCTAAATTTTGAACATCAATTCCTAATCAATCATTTCACCTATAGGTTGTGTTTGGCTTGCCCTTTCACTGAATCAAAACATCTAAGCTGACACATTAATCCATTAGTCACTAGGTTGGCCTTTACCCAGCCTTCACATAAAAGTCCTTGCCAAACTGCTCTTACTCTCTAATTCCACTAATCCTCCGAATTTCCATCCCTCCACGTATTATTCAAACCCGTACTTCCTACCGCAAAACCAACACTACAATTCACAGCTGACATGAACAATCCTTATTATTACCCATGAACAAGTAAGCTATTAAAACAAGTCAACTTTGATCTAAATGTGCATAATCCCCGTAAAACTTCTAATCTGCTAAAAAGTAAAGGCCATCACGTGTTCACTCGGTTAACATGTCATGTGTACACGGCACCTTAAAGGGAAATCCGACCTTAATAGCAAGTTGAGTTGAAAGAAAGAGGAAAAATCCAAATCGAACAAGCAATAAGAAAGTTATGAATTTTTGAAAGTTGTAATAACTATACATATGCGCATTTCAAATTGGCCAAAAGACAAACTGAAAAAAGTAAGAGATTACATTATAACATTATATTACTGGGGAAAGAGATATGTTTTTAGGGATCTTTTGAAAGTGGCAAGACAGGTTATTTCTCTGATGCACAGTGGAATAATGTTCCACGTTTTTGATACGGCCACTGAGAAACATCTTTCAGTTGATGAGAGTCTGGATTTAGGAATAATGAGCTTACATTTGTCAGTTGCTGAGCGAAGATTGCGAGAAGGTGTATATATTTTGAGTGTGTTATTAAGGCATTCAGGTGCCAAATGATTTTAGAATTTAGAATACACCGCATCGAAATCTGTAAAACTTTAAAAAGAATGCGTTGGTGTAGAGGTAACCAGTGGAGCTCCCTAACCAAAGGTGAAGTATGTGTCCTAGATCCTAGGCAAAAACATAAGTATAGCGGCTCGATTCTGCGACAGTTTCAAGCTTCCTCCTATCTTTAGAGGCTATTGTAATAATCTAAACGGGAAAGAATACAAGCTCTGATAGCGTGGTGACACGTCTTCACATCGATGAATCAACGAATTCTCCATAAATTGCGGAGATGGTAGTTGCAATTACGTATTACAAGGTTAACCTGAGAAGACAATGAGAACATGGTATCAATGCATACATCAAGATCTGTAAAATGAAAAAATGACCTTTTACATCTAATTTCATAGCAGAGATAAATTCTAAATGGCGAGCAGAAGAAGAAAAGCCATGAATTCAGTTTAGTACAATTCAATTTCAGATAGACAACATTCAAACGTTTAACTCAGCAATACCTTGTGAGATTTGGTGAAGTGTTTCATGAATGTTTGCCGGAGAGCGTGGATCAACAGGCGTGTACAACTGAATGACATCAGCGTAACAAATGTAATAAACCATAACTATTAATGATATCAGAGATCGGAGTGATATATAAACTAAAAAGAATCGGTCCGAGTACGGATTCTTGCGGAACTCCAAATCTGCAAACCATGGTTCAGATAGATCCCCAGCTATGTTTAGCCCAGACGACCAGCCGATAGGACTGAAACTACATGAGTGCAAGTCCAGATATCTGAAAACATGCCTCTAAACGGTTTAATAATATGCAAAGACCCACGGTATCAAAAGCCGAACTAAGGTCAAGTAGAACAAGTAAAACAGATTTCTGTTGATCAAAGAATGATAAAACGCCATTCTGTAACTTTAAGAGGGCGGTTTCTGTGCTAAAATTTGTTTTGTATGCTCACTGCATCGGATCGTATAAGTGTTATCCTGTAAGTTGTCTGTGATTTGAATTGCTACAACCTTTTCCATTAATTTGACAACCTGTGAAAGATTACTAACAGGTCTGTAGTTACGCAAAGTATCTTTATCCGAGTTTTGTTTCTTAATAATAGGTACTACTACAGCTTGGTGAGCAGTTTCTGGGAAAATACCCGACGTCAATGAACTTAATACAAGTCAAGGCAGGAACATTATATTGAATATGATTTTTAACAGCCAAGTAGCTTCAGGATCTAACACAGATGTGGCAGTACACTGGTATAAAAATTATAGTCAAACATCAACATATCCAGGGGCGGATACAGGATTTTCAGAAGGGGGTGCACACTGAGGAACCCTCCGTTTGACGAAGCCAAACAGCCATCTAGGGGGTCTGGGGCATGCTTTGTCAGACAAAACGGGTGGGGGCGCACGCCCCTTGCGCCCCCTCTGGATCCGCGCCTGATATCATAAACTAACATCTACAGATAACTTAAGATAACATAACCGTCTGCTGAGAGCCAGAAGGGTGTTAACTCATATTCTTTAACACAGAGATAGCATCCATCTGGCTCTCAACAGACGATAAATGAATATGAAAATTTCATAGTAATGTACATGACAACAAGCAATGACATACAAATGGAACAAAAACACAGTCTAAGATTACAAAACAAAATTCAAGAATAAAAATACAGTACAGGTCGCACAGTTGTCTTTAAAATACATTTCAGATAACAAAACTATGTGCTATTGTTCCAATTTCAAACACGATTTTTCCCCCTTCTGCATTTTCATGGCCACGAATGATTCAGTAACGTTATGTCATGATGGTGTTTGTATTTGTTTTCCTATATAGGAACCGAAGAGTCACGTGGCAGCTATGGAATGCTTGATCAGGTCGAAGCTTTACGTTGGGTACAAAGGAATATTGAAGGTAAAATAACTATGCAACCCTTGATTACGATAATAGCTCATTCATTATATTTCACTTCTGGTATATCGGTGAAGGCTCTTAACTCATACGAGAGGTCCCGGGTTCGATCCTTACATCCTTGGACAAGGTGTTTTGTCCACATTGTCCTTCTCGACCCAAGTGTATAGAAATGGGTACCTGGCAATGCTCGGATAATAATAATTACAGGCCCGTAGTGTTCTTACGGACGTAGCTAACCCCTAGGTAACTAAGACAACAACTATTATTTATTATTTTATTTTTCATGTAATTTATTTGACCAATAATCTGTTTTCACAATGATAACTGGGAAGATTATGCGAATTTGAAATGGAGCGTTCAATGTTGACATTGCAATGATCCGTGATAATAATGAATGTTCCCTTTCAAATTTGCAACTCTGTGACCAGGGCGATGGGTAGTGAGATCTCCCTTCTGTGACGTCATGACATGAAAGTAATTTCAAAATCCAATCTTACGTTAGAAGCACGCAGGGACTGTATAGGCCTACATGGTGATGACTATTGTATAAAATAATTTTCAATGGACTGTTAGCAGGGTTACTATTTTTTTTTTCTCGTATGCTTCTCTCTTTAATGCGGAGGAGTTGAATCTACTCCAAATTTATTGCAATCCACTTTAAAGTAGTGGTTTGAATGACTCTTTTGATAATGTAGATTCGACTATTTCTTTGAGCGTGGATTCCACTCCAAAACGAAGTGATCCTCAATGTGACCCCTAAAAGACTGGATCCCCAATATGACCCCTGAAAGATTGGATTTCCACCACCGTATATTTCGGGAGTATATTTCTGTACGAGATGATCAAGGAGTTCTCCCCTTTGAGATGGGGTGGTTGCAAGTTTCCAGATTTTAAAGACGTTAGCTTTCATCTCTATATCTGAAACAATAAGTTATATATGATCAATTCATTTTTCATCCTTTTCTTCTTGTTTTGGTCAGCCTTTGGTGGAGACAAAGACAGGGTAACTCTCTTTGGTGCCAGCGCTGGTGCTGCAAGCGTTCATTTCCATCTGCTTTCCAAATTAAGTAGAAATCTCTTCAGCCAGGCCATAATGCAGGTATTCATTGCTTCCTCCATGTTTACTTTGTGTTTTTTTTTTTCTCGATCGTTTAATTGGTTAAAAAGTCATTTTTGTGAGGGAACTTTGGAAAATAGCATTTTTGAAATCAACTAACTCATTCGACTATATATTCATGTTATGTAAACAGTTCAGGAGTATAATTATTGGACAGTTATAGTCAATAAACATTCGTTAATATTGGTTTCTATTAGGGATATCATAATCATGAAATCAGTGCTCATGCAGATCCTTTAACTTCCGATATATAGGTGAGTGTCTTTGTAACTATATTAGGGTTTTATATATCAATTTAGAAAGTTGCGTGATGAATCGGTGTGTCTCATCGGCTAATTTCCGGTTGACAGGGGGTGCGACAGAGTGAACAATTGTCCCCGTACTTATTTGTTTTAGCGATAGAAACGCTTGCTATCAATATTCGTAAAAATGGGACAATACGTGGTTTGAAATATCAGATAACGTAGAATTGAAAAGGTCTCTGTATGCGGATGACATAACGGTTTCCCTTTCGGACAACTTTTCACTTAGCCATCTCTTAACTACTTTGGAGAAATTTTGACAGGAATCTATAACATTACCAAAACAAAGGCAATGTGGATACCCTGATAGCAGAAAGTGGTAAAAATTACGTGATATTTACGTCGTGGCTTTCGTCTTTTTTACGTCCTGTAATTACGTCAATAAGACGACAACTTGCACCAACGCAAGACGTCAAGAGGACGTCTTATTTTGACGTCATCTGTACACTGTAAAAACTGAAGTGCTGTATATAGCACTTTTTGAGGGCATGCATAGGGACTGCACTCAGAGTGCTATTGAATGCACACAGCGTGCGATTTCAGCACTTTCACGGGAGCTGCACCGGCTCCTTAAACTGCTAAACATTCATAAAAAAATGATTTGGGCGAGCTTCGAACCAGGGTCCCGCTGATCGAGAACTGCTGGCATTACCGCTAGACTAACTCACATTGTACGATTTAGAGCAAATCATATTGTTACATAGTGAATTTACGACACCACATAGTTCATGTATCTACTTGACTCCCATGACTAAACTGGATTGCAAGAAGCATTCGTTAGTCCATCGGTAACGTCAGCGCCTCTCAATCAGCGCAACCTGGTTCGAGGCTCGCCACGGTCACATTTTTTTTGCTGGTAAATTAGCACACTACAAGTGCTATAAACAGCATTTGATGTGCAGTCAGACTATACATGCCCCTAAAAGTAGCACTTTAGTTTTTACAGTGTACAAGACGTAGAGATGACGTCAAAATAAGACGTCCTCTTGACGTCTTGCGTTGGGGCAAGTTGTCGTCTTATTGACGTAATTACAGGACGTAAAAAAGACGAAAACCGCGACGTAAATATCACGTCATTTTTAACACTTTCTGCTATCAGGGAAGAGGAATGAAGACGTAGAGATGACGTCAATATAAGACGTCCTCTTGACGTCTTGCGTTGGTGCAAGTTGTCGTCTTATTGACGTAATTACAGGACGTAAAAAAGACGAAAACCACGACGTAAATATCACGTCATTTTTTAACACTTTCTGCTATCAGGGTAGGGGCTGCTATAGAGATAATGAACATTCACTAGAGAATATTCTCGGCGTCGACATATCTTACTCACCTAATGTCTTTTCTTTACAATTGCAAAGAATTCTTCTTAAAGGGCAATTGAATTTATGGAGACTTCGCAACTTATCTTTAATTGGTAAAATACAAATTGTCAAAACATTGCTTTCTCGCAATTACTATACCTTGCAAGCATGTTTAAAATTCCTGATGGGGGGGGGGGGGGGAGTAAATCAGTTTTTGTGGTTTCATCTGGCATGGCCCAGACAGGATCAAGCGGGAAGTAATGGTTAAGATGGGGGACTGAAAATGCTATGTCTAAAGTCTCTATTACAAGTCCACAAAGTGAAGTGGATAAACAGAATTTTTACGTCAAGTTCAAAAGGATGGAAAGCTATTCTTCTCACTTTGCTCCAAATGCAGGGGGAGACTTTTTTTTATTGTAACTATGACCTTAAAAGTCTAAACCCAGTAATACCCGAGTGGTATAAATGAATGCTTGGAGTATAGTGTTTCAGAAAAACATTAAAATATCAAACCAAATAATTTGGAATAATCAATGTATATTACATGGTGTAAAATCAATATTTAAGTTTAGTATACAAGAAAAGGGATTTTTAAATGTGGTGCATATGTCAGACGAATTTGGAAGACCATTACGTTGGAAAGACGCCAAAGGAAAGGGATTAACATTTGTAGAATATTTTGTACTGCTTGATTGTTACAAGAAAATGCCATCGGCATGGAAATCCCTTTTTCTTCTTCAAAACTTTCAGTCTCTTGTCAGTCCAATAGGACCAATTCCCATGGTAACTATCGATGGCATTCCGCGGGAAGCAATGGATATACCAAAGAAAATATATTACTCATTTTTTCAGGAGAAAAATAATCCATCAACATCAAATTTATTCATACGTTTAAATGAAACTTATGGTTTCCATCATCAACAAATAACAGAACTACTGAAACTTTCTTTTCGTATTACTATAGATACAAAGCTACGAGCTATGCAATTTAAATCCTTAATGATTTGATTCCTATATACTGAAGTATGGCTCTACCGTATTCACAAAGTAACAGATACGAAATGTTTATTTTGCGAAAGGTCACCCGAAACTCTGGTACACCTTTTCTTTTCCTGTCAAGTTGTTAACAAATTCTGGAATGATCTTGGCACCATTTTTGAAGAATTTGGTCTCCCAATTTTTCTTATAGAAAATAAAGTTCTTTGTGGTATTTATGAGCTCCAAAAGTCTAGAAATATTTACCTTTCAAATGTTTTGCTGCTGCTAGGTAAACGATATATTTTCAGGTGTCGTTGCTGTGATACAAAGCCTACTCTGCGCTACTTTTGTAATTATCTTTTGTCGTTTGAATCTGTTGAACATTACATTTTGAATATCATATAAGGGTCAAGAACAGGAGGTTGTTTGTTTCAATTTGTTTTAATTTTCCATTTCTGGCCAGGTGCCTGCTCTCTATGTTATTTGGTTATTTTTTTGTTCTGGTATACGTAATCCATTTTTTATATTTTGTATAATCTCACATAATTTTTAGTACAGTATAATTGACAAGTCAGTCGTGGTTGATTTTCTATGTATGTTAGACATTGTAGACACCTACGTCATTTATATTTACCCAGGCCGATAAAATCGGCAGGGTTATGTAAAGGGCTCCGTATGTTTGTTTGTTTGTGTACAAGATAACGGATTTGCACCAAATTTTCAGGGAATGTTCGGATAGTGAGAGGAAAGAATCGATTAGATTTTGGTGATGATCGGTTGACCCCTGCAAATTCCTTGAAGTTTTGACCCCATAGTTAGTATAGTATTGCAACTACTCTGTAGCGCCGCTAAGGCGTGGGTCGCCGCCTTTGACGGCCTTTCTAGTTTATTATATGATCCGTCATACTGTTGATGTTATGGTATGCTACATTGGAAATGCAAAGGATCAATAAAGCAAGTATTACAACAACAAAAAAAATAATCATGAAATCATACAGTCAGCAGGTATAAATGTGTCTGTGTTTTGTTGATATGGTAATTATGTTTATCTTTCATTATGTATATATAATATTTTGTGTAAATGTTATTGTAATTTACTATATATTAATAAACGAAGAAGCTTGACTGGGGAGGAATTTTTAATTTGTAAACAAATCTTTAGGCATTTTACTCCCAGTGTTAAAGATCGTATGCTCGATCTGTCCCACTGGTTCCAATTTTTTCTGACTTGTGTTTTTCATTACAGATCGAGCATACGATCTTTAACACTGGTAGTAAAATGCCTAAAGATTTGTTTACAAATTACTATATATTGTTTGAAAAAAACCCACAAAACTGTACAATATTTAGCCTCTGCACCCCGTAGTGCGATGCTAGTAATATTTCCAGTAAATGACACATTAACAGTCAGTAGATAATTACTTGATTTCTCTCTCTCTCTCTCTCTCTCTCTACATCAGAGTGGTAATGTTTACTCATCATGGGCGTTCAGGAATACACCAGTGGAGGCTGATCGTGCTCGGGCTAGACGACTAGGTCAGTCACTGAGATGTCCAACAGCATCTATTTCTGACATGACAGAATGCCTGAGAGCTAAAAATGCCACGAGTCTTCTGAGGACTGCAGGAAGGGTAATAGCATGCATGGACGGATCCAGAATTTTGAAGGAAAACAATCATTATTTCATCTTCTGGTCTTCGCATTCAGAAATTTGAAATAAAGTGGGGATGCCCGAAAGAAGCATGCTGTCCCACAGCTATGTCTGTTTAGTTGGCAAACATAGAGACTTAGAGAGAGAGAGAGAGGTGGGGGGGGGGGGGGGGGGTGGGGGGCGCAAAACCTCATACATGCACCCCTTCCCCATCCTATCTGGGTCCACCATAGTGGTTGTTTATCAAAAAAACTTCCGTTTCATCATTTGGTCATGTGGAAGAAATTCTATACACTTTTTGTCATATTCCAGTAAAAAATGCCTATTTATTATTTCGTCATCCTAAGCCGTTAACTTTCTTTCGTCTACCGATATATTGGCTTAAATTTTATTTCAGAAACATGAAAAATGTCATCATTTTACAATCAGATTTATGGAGGATACCCAATACATGTAGACGGTCTGTTCCTGGAAGACACACCATACATACTCTATAGTTTCGGTGATTTCAAACGCTGTCCAATTATGAGCGGTTACAACAAAGATGAAGGCACTTCTGCCCTTTTATTCTCATATTGGAACTACCGAGGCCAGCAAAACCCTCCTCGTATTAGCTTGAGGACAGCTCAGTGGTACGTGACTCAAGCAATGACTGGCTTGGGGTACACTGGAAGTATTCTACGTAATGCGGCTTTGGAGATGTACACCAACTGGTCGACTGATCCTCAAGGAGATTTTTTTCGTACCTCTGTGGATGTAAGGACTGATGTTACCTACGCATGTACAATGGATAAAGTCCTTCGAGCTCACTCATCGGACTCTCCGCATAAAATCTTCAAGTATATTTTCACTCATGCTCCAAGCAAGTGAGTTGAAACATCAATAAAATGCCATCCTCGCACAGATTTTCAGTAGGCTATATAAAGCCAGTAATTATGGGGAAACAGAAGACCCTAATAAACGATTTCCGGGAGAGGGGCTCCGATAATAATGCCGAAATATACGTCATAATGTTAACAAAAATATGAACTTATGAACCTAAATTGTGGACAAATCAATCATGTTTTGGTTGACAGTTTGTCTATAAAAAGTACAGCGTTAGAATACATATTTAAGTCCACATAATGAAATAATGAATATAGTCTCATTCTTCCCTATGTCCGATCTTGCCCATATTCCCATTCAAATAAGATCCCTGTATTACGTTGTCAGTGTCTACGTTGATAAATCTTACGTACGTGATCTTTGTTGTGATCAACAATTTGAACTTCATATTGGAGACATAATTGGTCAATCTAAAACATCGCAACTGAAACATGAAATGATATCTCAGTTGCATCTCATTCTATGTATGTGTATAATGGGTGTGAGGGAGTGTGTTGTTGTTTTTTGTGTGATTGATACCCTGTCTTTGTTTTGTATTATGAGTTATGTATTTGTAACGTTTGAATGTACTTTGACTTTTGCACAAGGCCCCAAGAAAGAAACATATTTCATTTACTGATGGGGTAACCCTGCTAAAATAAACTAAATCAAATCAAATGTGGATAAGAAAATGTTGTTTCTTTGTAATTTATTTCTCTGATGGATAGGAGTACCTACCAGTTCAGAGACATCAATCCGTCTACACCTTGGTTAAAAGCTGCTCATGGGGAAGAACTAATATTCGTTTTTGGGATGCCTTTCATTGATGAACTTTATTACGTTCGTGGACACAATGTCACGGAAGAAGAAAAGGCCCTTTCTGTTCAAATAATGACATACTGGACAAACTTTGCTAAGTCAGGGTGAGTAAATGAATCATCCTTACTGACAGATATGTGAATATCACATGGTGATATGAATAAAAATTGAAAATCAGTTTGCTTTTTTGCTTAATTTACATTTACATGGACTGAATAAATGATTATGTACAATATAGTTGTAGACACCCTATATGTACTGTCATAGGAAATTGATACCATAAACGTTTTTTTATGCAATCATACTTTAAGCAGGATCGTCACTAGAAGCTTCAGAATGGGAAGATCCGAAATGTGTTTTCCCTCCCGGAGTGAATGAAACTGAATCCTGCCTTCTCTCCGTCATTTGCTCAGTGAAAGGCGCGGGGTGGGGGGGGGGGGGGGGGGGGGTAGGAGCAAATATGATTCCCCCTCCAATTCTTACATTTTTCGCAGGGGTATAGTCCATTCATTCACCTCTGGATCCGCTTCTGCCATAATCCCCTTTTCAAGAATATTTACTAAAAAAACACCCTCCTCTTCCCAACTGTTAAGATATTGATGCCACCATTGGAAGTAAAAGGAAACGTTAAACCTATTTCTATCCATTGATTTAACTTCACGTAAATTCAACTTTGACATCGTGACAAGTTTGTAATATGTTACTGTTACGATCTAATGGGAATGCCGATGATTAATGAATTAAATTCAAATCATATTAATTGCAGTGATCCTAACAAGGCAAGTATTCAAGATTCGGCGAATGAAGGAATACAACCCTGGCTACCCTTCACCTCTCATGGATTGATACACAAAGAACTGTCTCCAACATTCAATAATGGCAGAGCGGCTAGGGCTAGGCAATGCCATTTCTTGAATGTTTATATGCCGCAATTGAAAGCATCCACCAGTAAGTGACAATATATTTCTTTTCAAGTATCATTCGATTTCAAATATTTATCATATATATTATTCGTTGAATAAACTACATCTGCATAATTATATCGAAAAGGCTTTCTAATGATACACTCTAAAAAGTCAAATGTTAAATCTACATTTAAAAGGTTGGAGGAGTGACAACATTTTCAAAATGGTAAATGAACACTTTTAACATGCTGCATCCAACCTTTACACTATTAGATCCAGCATGTTAAAAGTGTTTATTTACCATTTTAAAAATGTTGTCACTCCTCTAACATTTTACATGTAGATTTAACATTTGAGTTTTTAGAGTGTAGGCTTATATCATAACATTTTAATTTCATTGAGATTTGTGGAACTCGCTCCCTTCCTTCTTCACGAAACTGACATTCTAGAACACTTCAAAAGTTACCTATATACTGCATTTCAGCACATGTATAAATACTGACGTTATTTAGGAGCCAGGGCCTTTTAATACTTTTAACATAAATATTTAACATATAAATTATGTGAATAATTATCATCGTTATCATCATCACCATTGTTATCATCATCATCATCATCATCTTTTTCATCAGCTTTGGTCGTCATTCGTATTAATGAATCTCATTTGATTATAGCGGTCAATTGAGATTTTTAAAAATGTTTTCTTCTTTCTACACATGCACAGCATCGATTTCAGAGATAGAACGACAGTGGAAACAAGATTATAATTCATGGCACTCTGATTACATCACTTGGAGGAAGAAATTTGCGGACAGTAATAGGCTTGGATGATTTTTTTTTTCAATTTCAGATGAAGGCGGTAAATGTTATAACCAACTTCTTCACATCACTTAAATAACAGATAAGGTTGAAAAACAAACAAGGAATACTTTGGAAATTTAGAATGGCTATCTTCCCCATGCTGGCCTGCATATAATTTTAATTTGATAATTATGTTGGATTTTATCACTATTTGAATATCAACCAAATACGAATTTGTCGTTTCATTCAGTGAATGAGTGATGTTATATCAAATTTTGAATTAAAAATTGAAGAGGGAAGTTTAGACAGAGTATGTTATTATCATCTATTTTTATGCCTCCGCCCACCGTAGGTGGTGCCGGAGGCATTATGTTTTCGGGTCGTCCGTCCGTCCGTCCGTCCCCTTTTCGTTCTCGCGATAACTTCAAAACCGTTTGGCGGATCAGTTTGTAACTTGGTCCATGTATGCATATGGGAGGGACGATGAACTGATTAGATTTGGGGGTCTCAAGGTCAAAGGTCAAAGGTCATAGAGGTCATTATATACATAAAAATGGTTAGTTCTCGCAATTTAACTGAAGAACTGTTTGACAGATCAACTTCTAACCTGGCCCATGTTTGCATATGGGAGGGACGATGAACTGATTAGATTTTAGGGTCTCAAGGTCAAAGGTCAAAGGTCAGAGGCGTCATTATGTACATAAAAATGATTCGTTCTTGCAATAACTTCAGTTGTTTGACAGATCAACCTCTAACTTGGCCCACGTATGCATATGTGAGGGAAGATGAACTGATTAGATTTTAGGGGATCTCAAGGTCAAAGTTCAAAGGTCATAGAGGTCATTATATACATAAAAATGGTTCGTGATGTATGGAGTCTAGGCCTACCTATTTTTGAAATTTCAAGGGGACAGTGGTCTATTTGCTATAAAATATCTATTTCCTTGGTGTATTTGATGATTGTAAGTCATCAATGGTAATTAAGTTTTTTTATTTGAAAATAAAATGAAATAAATTTTCCGTCTCCTGTGCTTTTGAAGTGAAAAGATTTGTAATTTTGATGGACCAATCCTTTTTAAAGTACACACATGTATGCCATACATTGCCAATCTGATGATGGCGGAGGCGTGGTCGGAGATTCATCTAGTTTAAATATGAGTTTAATAATTTCAAGTTGAAGGTAAAGGATTAATGCAGAATCATGATGCAAACATAATTAGACAAACTAACGTCAGACCTGGAATACATTCACAAAGGTTCACTTATAAAAATTTCATCTGTTCCTGCACTTTGAAATTATGCCAAGCTAACAAGAGACATTTTCTATTTTGTAAGATATACAATTAGTAAAGCCGTTCGGATTGCTGCTTACTGCACAGAGAAAACGCTGTTTTAAAAATGCAAACAGTTCTTTACAATATGAACTGAACAGCCCGTTGTACAGTTCATATTAGCAATTTTTTTAAATATTAAACGGGTTGTATAAGTTAAACAACCTTTTCTGTGTGACTGTGTGTAGAGACAACTGCTTACTGCGAAGACAATAGTCTACAAGGAGAAGGTGGGGGTGGGGGGGGGGGGGGTGGTTGTTACCTTCGAGGACTTTGAAAATTCAAATATTAGTGGAATTATCACCTCATATTCGTTGTAATTTCTCACATATAAATTCGCCAAAAAATCCGGAAGCTCACATTTGATTAATATTCTAACATGTAATATTAATTATGATTATCATTTTATTCTTTATCATTGGTATTAGCCGGTTTATTTCCCTTTGCAATAGACGTATTACCCCAGTAAAATTGTGCCATTATACCAACGGTGCATCCTGTTTATAACAAAAATGTTAGCTGGTCGATTATAAATAAGATAAGATATATAGATAAGGCAATGCATTTATTTTCTTTAAGGTAGTGTAGTTATTATATTTACGATACACTGAAAAAAATTACTGTATGAATTTACAGTAAATTAGTGGTAACCCGCTGCACGGTAAATTACTGTATTTTTCACGGTATTGTACTGTTTATTCTACAGTTAAATGGTAAACAGCGGTATATAACTGTAAAAATACAGTATTCAACTGTAAATGATACAGTATTTTACTGTGCAGCGGGTAATTTTTTTACAGTGTATACTCCTATAAAGTGATAACATTTTATTGATTTCTATTGCCGATATTATGATAATATAATGCACGTCGAAATTGTTTAGCATGTAATATTTTACTTTGAAATATAAAATCCTTAAATAATTTCGGAAATGCATTATTATGCAAGTTTTGATTTTAGCTTGTCCCGTGCAACGTTTTCAAAGAAGTATATCTTTTAGGTCATTCCAGTTTGTTATCTTGTATTTACATTTCATTATTATATATAATAATAATTTCCTAAAAAGAATTACTCATGTTATGAAACATTTATTTCATATCAGAAGTGTACCTGTGTAATGCATTTTATATCTGTATGATTATTAAAAACCGGAAAGATATATATGAATGAAGGGATGACAGTGGATGTGTTGTGTACTATCATTATTCTAGTATTTTGTTGACTAAAGTGCTACTAATATCACAGAATTTTAAGATTGACCTGCCGTATTTTGTTGACTAAAGTGCTATTAATATCACAGAATTTTAAGATTGACCTGCGGTATGAAACATGAACAAGAATATGTTTCATGACATTGGAAGGTGAAAACTTGAAAGAATACAATTTCTTGGATGTTTGCAAGTCCTTATAGGCAGCTTTTTAAAAGATTATTTTATTTCTCAATTCATTCAATACATAAATAATTATGCAGCACATGCATAAACAAAATTGTGATTGATAGTAACATACATATACGTACATGTGTATGCTATATCAGATTCATTCAAGTTCTTGGCATTTTATTAAATTAGGTTTAAATGCAATTATTCTTTAAGTTTTTTTTTCAATTTGATCTAAACCCAAATTAAAATGTTCCATTTTTTAATGTCTATTCATCAAATTACGTTTAAATGTATTATACCTCAGTTTTTTTTTTCAATTTGATCTACATGTAAACCCAGTTTAAAATGATAAAATATGTTTTTGAGGGTTACAAACAAACTTCGATATCACTTAACTTTTGATATCCTATATTTTGGACTGCAGCCAATCCTGTAAATCATTCCACTAGAAAACAACAAATAATTCTATTCACATCAGTTTACCATTTGGATTGCTGGTTTGAGTCTTGTGGAGGCATTTTGTTTTCCAGAAATGCGTTATAACAAAATTTTGTGACCCTTCGACTTTTTAAAAAAAACTTAACTTGGTTGGTCAACATGACCTGTTATATGGACTTTTTATTGCCTTCTTCCATGCCAGTGGTATTGCAGTGTAGAAATATAACATAGAAATATAGAAGCATCGATCCGCATAAAAACAAGCATGCTAAATCAAAGATGTATGCCAGTACGTATGATGAGAGCCAGTACTCCGGCAGATGAAGAACCATAATAATATTCATCTCATGCGCTAATCAACAAGGGCATGCATGCTAGCGCGCTGTTGACGACGAAGAAAGTACTTCTGATGGTAGCTGTAAAAGAAAAACAAGAAGGAAATAAAAATATGCCCTTGCAGTTTTTTCATATCAACCATATACATATATTTTGTCCTCCAGACAAGACTTTAGAATGAAAAAGACACATCTTGGAATGGTAAAAAATATCTGTCAGAGCTTTTTATCCGAATTTGAGAAAAACAATAATAAAGTAAATGAAATACATCACAGATTCGTGTGACAAGTTTTTGTGAAGTTGTTTACGTAAATTATAATGGAAGTCATGACTAATACTTGAATTGAACTGAATTTAATTTAATTCCGCATCTCCATTAAAAAAAAACATTCATAAAACATGTCATAAATATCTCCAAACAATTACATAATACAAACAAGTATGCAAAGAAAAAAAATAACTGTAAATGTGGGGGGATCATAAAACAAGTTTGGTAAAAAAAACTTGTAAACCGTGATGATCCCATTTCACATGAAAACAAAAAATATACAAAAAAGGTAAAGAAAAATACCATAGAATAAAAAGCAAATATATATAGAGTACCGAAGTGATGACGTCACAAAAAGCTATTTTTTAATTTTGACATTTTTTATACCATATCTCAAAGGAACATGGTGAAAAACATCCAGAGTCCAAATCTTATGGCAATTGGCTCATTGGGCCCCGAGATATGGCCGCATGAATACCTCCTTAGCCCCATTGAAGTCAGTTTTAAATTGGCCTGGTTCTAAACTGTTAAAGACCTCAGCCTGACCGAATTTTGAAATATACACTTTATTCATCCACGGGGAGCTATATATTTTCTGAACAAATTGAAACCAACTTCATGAGATTCCGTTTCCTGTGGAATGACTAACAGCGTCCCGAATGTTGAGCCCCGCGGTTGTTTTTCTGACGAGGGCCCCGTCTCTGAGGAACGCTACTTTGCGGGGGTGAAAACGACATATCGTGTAGACGCACTCGGAGCTGTATACATGACATGTCGTCACACGTCTAACAACCCCCTGCAGTTTCCTCTCTTGTTACGCAATAGGGAGGGGGCGGACCAAAAAAAAATAACTTTTTTATTTTTTATGGATAAACGGAGACGAAAATTTATGAATACCCAGGGTAATTATATTCTTTGTTTACTAAGCTTTACGTCAATATATGGTTGTTTTGGGTCAGGCTGAGGTCTTTAAGAACCAGGCCAATTTACACTGACTTCAATGGGGCTAATTAGATATTCATATAGCCATACCTTGGGCCACCATGAACTGATTCATGTCAAATTTGATGTGTGAACGTTTTCCATTATGCTCTACCTAAATATGGTCATAAAAATACTGAAATACAAAAATCAAAATTTGATGACGTCACACTTCGGTACTCTATTTAGCACAGAGAATTGTAAATTAGAAAAAAAATCATAGCTCATTAAAGTGTATTCTTTATCAACAGGTACTCTTTAAACTTGCGTTTGAATGCGTTTAGAGATTTAGTGTCCTTGATGTGTTGTTTATGTCATTCCATAAAAGGGGTCTTTTGCATGTTATTATTGACCTAGAAAAGGAAGTACAACCACAATTAACCCGATAGAGCAGTAGAGTATATTCAAATAGTAGCTGTGTTATTATAAATTAATCTTATTATCACATTATTATAGTCAAGTTTACCCCGAGTATTATAATCGTGAAAATTGCTATTTTTGCTAAAAATTGAGTTGAATATTTTTGGTAAAAGATTCTTATACAGAAACATAAAGGTACCTAAATTGTAGTTATATATGAGGGTGATACACAGAGAGTATATCTTAAGTTTTTGAAAGAGGCATAGAATGACTACGGAAATCAGAGTTTGCAATTATTCTAACTATTCTTTTTTGTAATTTCAATAAGCTGTCAAGTAGATATTTATTACTACATCCCCATAAATTATATAAGTAGCATAATTAATATCTTTGAGGAACAAATTCTCTTAATCTATTAAGAACACCAATATTCCTAGAAATATGATTTGATATTTTTTTAACAAGGCTTTTCCAATTCATACCATCATTTTTATTAATACCTAAAACTTATACAGTTTTTCTTGTTGTATGGGCTTACTATATATAGTTTAACATCATTGATTCCAATGCGCCTATTTCCAAAGATCATAAAATGGGTTTTATATGTTTTATATATTCAAAACCAATTTTTTTAGCTATAAACCAATGATTAATTTTTTCCTAATTAAACATTCATGATAGCATTTAATTCATCAACTTTTTTATGTTTGAGAAATATATTTGTATCATCTGCGAATAATACCGTATAAGCTTTAAAATATCAGAATGCAAATCATTTATGTATATTAAAAACAGGAGCGGGCCTAAAATTGACCCGGGGTACCCACATGTTACATTTTTCATTTTTGATGAGTTTTAAATTAAAAACTGTAAATTGATCACTTAAATAACTCTGCATTAATTTCAAAGGGGTTCTTTTAATACCATAAGCTGAAGTTTCTTTAAAAATATGTTGTGACTGATACAATCAAAAGCCTTTTTAAGGTCTAAAAATACACTACCGTTACCTTTTGTTTCACTTTTTGTAGGTGCCCTTTTCCCTCCCAAAAGTGCCCCTTTTTGTTGGTACCCTCCCCCCCCCCCCCCCCCCCCATTTTGAAAGACGCTCCGCCGCCCCTGGACTCTGGGCAGCGAGAGAGAGAGAAAAAAAAACGAGAGAAAAAGCGATAGAGGGACTCTCCACGGCAAGCTTTGTGAGAGCTGAGGGAAAACATTTCCATGTTTGATATTAAATCTGTACGGAAGCTAAAAACTAGTGCCCCACAAGACGAGATAAATTAGGACGAAAAGACGTGAAGACGAGACAAGAAGACAAAAAGACGAGATATTCGATCTAGTCAAGTCGACCTGATTAAGTTGACTTGATGAGATCCAGTAGGCCTATCTCAAGATCTTGTCTTCTAATCCTCATCAAGTTGACTTGACGAGATCCACTCGTCTTTTTGTCTTATATTCCTCATCAAGTTAACTTGACAAGATCCAGTATCTCATCGTCTCGTCTTCTCGTCACGCCTTCTTGTCTTCTTGATTCGTTTCCCTGTCTTCTCGTTCACGCTTCCGCGTATTTTTTTGTTCTACGCTGGGTGCACGCACACAGAGTTTTACGGACAATATAATTACAAACGTCTTGAACTAGACTAGATAGACGGGTGCATGACCTTAGTATAGGTACGGTGTGATGTACTAGGCAATTCACACAGGGATAAATTACTCAGGCAATGTATGTAGTAGAAGTAGTAGTAGTTGGAGGACGCGCGGATTCCATACCTTCACAAATATTGGAACAGAATGGATTATAAGCTGGCTCTTATTAGTGTTTGAATCATCACAAGAATATCTTTAGTCACTAAAAATTAATTTTTCAAGCTGCAAGCAGTGCATGGGCTCAGGTTTGAAGATGATTTCCTCTCACACCAGTCTAGTAGTTTAAACCATAGGTTTAAACGTAAAAGAATCGAATAATTAGAATAATTAGCCTGAGCGCCCGTGTGACCATGCATGGCGGGGGGGGGGGGGGCACATTTTAGAGGCCATATAAAAAAGTTACACAGAATTACTCATTTCACCTTTGAAATGGATCTTGCATAAAGTCATGATTAAAGTACAGATTAAAAATTATAAGGGACAAACAAACGAGAAAAAACAAAAACAAAAATCAAAACAAAACAAAACAAAACACAAAACCTGCGAAGACGGCGTGACTCAAAAATTATCATGAAGTGAGAAAATTAAATATGGTCCCATAGTCTGTATACACAGGGCTTATTCAAAATCATATAAACTGATAATTTACATTGATTAAAATAAGGCCACTTCTACAATTATTTTCTACAGATAGATAATTTTGCCACCGGGCATTTGCAAGGCACAGAGAAAAAAAATAACGATCACATGGTCATGGAAGAAGTTTTAACGAATGTACCAACTGTAGGGTTCGTTTTTTCTCAACAGAATCGTCATATTCATTCCATGCCCGAAGGGCACCATAACAAATTAAAGTTAAGTGTCCGTTTTTACGTACTCGAATTCGGTACAATATTGCTCATTTCCACTGGCATACTGGTGGGGGAAAAAAGGGCAAAAAAAGAAAAAAAGATAGAAAAAAGGAAAAAATTAAATTACCTACCGGATATAGGTCTAGATCTGTGACAAAATTACAATTTCAATAAAAAACGGTCGATTTTTTTGCTTGCTCCCTTCGCTCGCTTGCAAGTATTCAGAAATTGTGCCACGTATGCCTATGTTCACGTATGCCTATATATCCCCCCAGAAAAAATTGAGGTGGGAGAATGGCCTATATTATCATCCCCCAATATTTTTGGATAAAATAAATAAGATTTATGATACATTAACTTAAAACTAATAATTATCCAAACTCATGATGTTTGATCTTGAAAGACCATCACATTCTTTAATGATGAGAACTAAGGAAATAAGAAATGCCATAATTTCAATGCGAAAATATCGAAGAAAATTCATTCGCTCGCATTGTTATTGCCGTAGATTCGTGCATTCCTTCTTTTTCATTAAAAACCATTTTGGGATGCTCTAAATTGCAAGTTTTATAGACAGATTTTTGAAAAAGTCCCTGGTGTGGGAGGGGGATAGCCCCTCCCACACCCTTCCCCGCCCGGTAGCTTCGCTCAGTGGTGTATCGGGGGGGGGGGGGGGCAGGGGCACGTGCCTCGGGCTGCACTTGGAGGGCGCAAGAAACACAAAGGAAAGAAAGAAATATAGGGGGAAATGAAAAAAAAAATCTTAATCTTTACGGATCACTCGCCCCCAAATCCGCATGGTAAATGCATTAAAAGGGGGTAAAGAAGCTCGAATTTTAAACTCTAAAATCGGGAGCAAAACTAACGAAAACCCTATAGGCTTGAGAAAGAGTCGAGAAATTCAGCAAGGCGACCTGAAGTTGAGATTTCTTTCAAAAGTTGAACCTTTGCAAATGCTATATACACTTTATCCTTTATTGGGAGCGAAATATTTAGCAGGAGTCATATGAGACTTACATGATATAGCGTGCAGAGCAATTACATCTTGATTTTTTCAAACCTTTTGAACCCTTTAAGCTATTTAAGATCTATATACTGAGGGCGCGAAATTACAAGATCCTGAAAGAAAATAATTATGCGAGCGAGCAAAGCGACCGAGCGTTGGAAAATTTTTAATAAGTTTGTATTTGAAAGGACAATATCAAGATTATGCCCTTTAGTTACGGCTTTACCAAAAGCGATGTCCAGAAAAAGAAGAAAAAATAAAGAAAATAAAAAATACAAACATCTTGATTAAGACTATAACCATTTCCCCCTGGCACTCTTTGTATTTACACTCTTTGGTACATCTCCGATGCATGGCATGCATGGCATGAGTTACTCCTCTGTTGCATCAGAATAACCGATGAAAAGGTTCGTATTAAAAGTCTGTTTCTAATATATTCATAGTGTTGCTCATATGATTTGGAAGTTGGGAACAAGCTACTTAGTACTTTGAGGTCGATGTAATTTTGCTTTCTCATGTTTCTTGTGATTCCGAATCCGAACAACGAACAAACATCATCATGAGCGTGCATGCAGGCATGCAAGGACAGGTGACGTATGATTCACCAGGCATCATGACCATAGTCTCGACTAGGCTAGTATTAGTAACGCTGTCACGGCGTCTGGTCGGGCTAGACTAGTACTAGCCGAGTAGTACTAGTACTAGTAGTAGGCCTAGTTCGGTAGTCAAGATTCTATCCGTTTATATATTTTTATATTTAGATCACTCATAGGTACACGCCATTGCCGACTGCAGGAATGCAGGCGGTACTAATCATCCCGGGGGGTCACTCGCAGACTGAAGTGGTACCCATGCTCGTCCGAGCACCTCAAAATTGGACCCTAAATGGCGTAATCCTTGGTGTCTAAATCTACCCCTTAATGGCGTAAATGGCGTAAAATTATGTAAAATATACCCCTAATTGGCGTAAATGGCGTAAGACAATGTAAAATATACCCCTAAATGGCGTAAATGGCGTAAGACAATGTAAAATATACCCGTAATCGACATAAATGGCATAGAACAATGTGAAACATACCCCTTACTTAGTGGCATAATTGGTATGGCACAGTGTATAAATGGACCCCTATATGATGTAAATGGACAAAGTTTGTACATCATTAAATTGCATGACATATTTTAAATCATACACTTGAATGAAGAAACATAAATTAATCCAGATTTTAGGTTAAACTGTTTTATTATGCTCAAAATTCTTACTTCACTGTCTTCTTTTTCTAGTATTACAAAGTGAAAGCTCTTTATGTAATCGATTTGTCAGCAAAAGATAAAGTGGTCTCTAGTTATAGAGAACACTGTTACAGGGAACTCTTGTTATTAGGAGCAAGGTCAAAACAAGGTTTCATTATAACAAGCACAATTTTCTGATCCCCATTTTTCTTTTTTCTCTTTATTAGGAGCAAGGTTAAAACAATGTTTCATTATATCAAGCATAATTTTCTGATCCCAATTTTTCTGACATTCATAGTCAATGTTTAACATTGGGATGCACTGATTACAAAATTGCATTCCCTGTAGAGATACATTCATGTACATATGACTTGGTAATAAAGCTTCTCACAAGAGCAGCTAACTTGTTTCCACATGTAATTATTCCAGTATTCATTAGAAGGCAAGTCATGATACTACTGGTCGTATAATATCCAGTTATTTTGAGTTATCATTGCAATAACGGTTAAGTCCAGCCTCCTGCCTGCGCCTGATAGGCCTACTTATAAATGATATCAGCATTGTTGACAAGAATAAAATGTTCAAATTTGACGAAGAAGATTTCAGGGATGTCATCGATGTCGGCAGAAAATCCGGTCAGAAAATCAACATGCTCACACAGACACAGAGAGGCATACGTGGGACTAATATTACAATTTTTGTTAAGTGGCGATTATTTCTGATCAGAAATTTGTTTTATTTTACGAAACGAGCACCTGTAAGTTAAAATTGTAATTTTCAAATTTTTATGTAGGCCAAGACTAAGAGATGTCTGCATATTAACTGCTCACCTTTTGTCTTTTACGAAAACCAGTACTGCAGTAGGCAGTACGAAAATCGCAACCTGTTGACTGGTTGATCTGACATGATATCTAACGGGTTGACGAAGCCGCCCCGGCCGGCTGGGGCCGCGGACGGCAAGGTACCGATATCGATACCGTTACTCCCATAGGGAGCGTTTCATCAAGTGTCTTGTCAGTGATTTTTACCGACAAGTCTGCTCTCAGCCAATCAGATGCAAGGATTTTCATAGCTTATAACAGTTGTTAGTGATGACAAGCTGTATGAAACGCCGCCCGAACTGTCTGTCGAATGTCTGCGTGATTTTCTCTATGTATAATCCATTCGCTCGCGCTCGATCGTGTCGATTGACGTCGAAGAACCAGCTAAATTGAGACCCTTTTTCTCAAAAACGTCGAATGTAAGACCGAAAAACACCCCCTTTTTCAAAAGACGTCGTCGACGCCTTGGGTCGGAAATCCGACCCTTATTCGACGTTTTTTTGGACACGCATGGGTACCACTTCAGTCGGCGAGTGACCCCCCGGGCTAATAATGCATCAGCCATCACTGTGCATTTTTGGCTAGGCCTAGGGTGCGCGCGCCGGTATTCGGTCACTTAAAAAGAAATCGCCGCTGATATGAATACCTATCTCTTTTAATTGACAATCTACCATCAAAAGAACCGCAAAATTGTCCTTTAAATAATTATCAAAATAATTTAAAACATGGAAACTTACCCCAAAAAATATCGCCGACAGAAGAAGGAGAAGTTTTCCGCCCAGTATTCGGTCGGCGCCGCCCACAATTCGGTCACGCGATAGTGCACTGCATCTCGGGAGAGTTATATAACCATTTTTGTCACATTTCTGCGTTTTTAGGCATTTTCTGTGGCTTCTATATATTCATACTTAAATGTATGAGAATTTTTATCCATTAAAATCCACAAATCGAAGCTCTAGGGTCAGAAATAATGCACAAAATGTATTTCTAAAAAGAGCAAAGCGCGTCAGCAAAGCGCAAAGCGACAAGTTGCACACAAAGCGCGTTGGCGCAAGGCACTCAATGTTGCCTGACCGAATACTGGAAGAGCGCCATCTCACTGGCAGGGGTGAGGTATATATGCTCTTGCTCATCGCTGAGATCGCCATTTGCAAATTCGCTGCGATAGAAGGAAGACCCGGAAGCTCCTCTTCACACACATACTAAATTCATTGCACCTGCACACATAGTTATTTCACCATAGGCGTCTACATATGGCTATGCGTGTTAACTCACGCGCTAACGGAACCCGGAAGTGCGGAAACTTGGGAAACACTGACCAGTTTCGAGGGTATTTGGAGATCTTTTCCAGGGCGTCCGACCTGAATTGCTTTCAACATTAGAGGTACCTTGTTCATGTGTCTGTTATGTACAGGTTTCGAGCCTCAAAAATTATTCATGAGTTCTTCACAGCTGTTGAAAGAGCTGCGTGACCGAATTCTGGAACATGACCGAATACCGGGCCGCGCACCCTAGGCCTATATTTAATAATAATATATTAATAATGGTGGCTTCTTGTATAGCGCTCATGTCCGTCACGTTGTGACGCTCCTGCGGTTGAAATCTACTTAAATATAAAGAATTATATTGAATAATAGATGATTAAAACTTACCAGTTTGTTTTGTGACCTTTGAAGAGGGTTTCCTGAAATTTTGGGTACTTTTTGTCGATAACTCCTATCGAGTCCCGTCAGAGCATCCATTTTCTATCTTTCACGATTATGATGAAGGGAGCCCTCAGCGCTCGTAGTGGTACCGGCGCGATCGGTTCGTCGATCTCCTACGAAGACCTGGAAGGGCCAAACTGACGACGTAAAAAAATTAAAAATATTACGTACGTACGTAATAATACTATGTACGTACGTACGTAATAATTACTACGTACGTACGTAATAATTACTACGTACGTACGTAATAATAATACGTACGTACGTAGTAATTATCATGTACGAACGTAGTATTTAAAACTTGGGTACGTAGTATTATTACGTACGTACGTAATATTTTTTATTTTTTTACGTCGTCAGTTTGTACGCATGGTTATGTCTGTGACTATGGGAGTGGAATGCTGTCTCCGGGCACTGGCGAAATGAACGGAGTGAATGGACTGGTGATGACCTATTCCACGATAATACCTAGCCCTAGGCAAACCTGGAAAATAGGGGACCAGACACGTGTGCTGTATTCAATACTGTGTGACAATACGGTTTATTCTGTCAAGAAACTCGCATCTGGCGTATTATCACACACAGTATTGAATAATACAGCACGCGCATCTGGTCCCCTATTCTCCGCCTCCGGGTTTGCCAGATTATGTTATGTCGTTTTCCCTAAGCTTAATAATTCCGAAGGTTCGCAATTCCATAGACCATAGGTTTGGAAATGAAGGGTTCAGAATTCCTAAAATGAAAAAGGTTTTGTAATTTTGAAAATTACCAGGAGTCAATGAGAGAGAGAGTGAGAGAGTGAGTATGATCGTTGCGACTCCTCAGCCTCTTCCTGTAATTTCGTCAATACCAGTACTATAATTAAAGGGAAATCCAACCTTAATAGCAAGTTGCTTTGAAAGAGAGAGAAAAAATCAGAGAAGCAGATTGGTCAAGCGATAAGAATAGGTAATGTCACTGTGATGTAGCTGTGGACAACTCCCCCATTCGCTCCAACGCACAAAATGACTAAAATGTCACTTTTTTCAAAATGTATTACTCAGTAGAATCTTTTTCTTTCATGAGGACCTATAACAATATGCTATCTTCAGTATATTTTGAGTAGGCCTACTGCTCCAAGGGGGAAAAGCACCTCGAGGAAAACCGCAAATTAATGATATTTTTGTGTACGACAAATGGGAGAGTTGTCCACAAAAATGTCACAATTGACTCACCAAATTGCCAATTTGAGATTCGCATAGATGTAGTGATCTCATTTTTCAAACATCCATAACTTTTTTTAGTCCTTGTCCAATTTCTTTCAAAACTTTCACCATCCTGTTTTTCTTATTTTTCTGCTTCCACACAAATCATCTTATTACCAAGGTTGGATCGCCCTTTAATTAAAGTTTAAAGAAAAATTAACTTGACAATGCAGGGTCGGGAAAGACATTATTTCTGTTATACATTCCACCACAGTGGTGGCAGTGGAGTTCCCAGGAATGAGTAGTTAACCCTTTCAGGACAGGAATTATTTAAGGGCTAAATTGATCACATTTCGTTCTTCAAATTGGCAACACTAATATTTTTTTCTTTTAGTGCTACATGGTTCTAATAAGGTGTAATGTCTTTGAAAATGATATACAGAGCTACAAATTTTGTCAAGTTGAAAAAATTGCCAATTTTGATAAAAAATTATTTTGAACCTCTCAATGTGTTGCCAATTAAAAGATTTTAAAGCTTATTCTCGTTTTTAAATTCCTAGCCTCAAACGCAATATGGTTATGCAACAAAAATGGACATAGTGTGTGCAGAAATTTTTGCTCTTTCTACTCGTGCATCTGGTATATTTTTTAGAGCTCTGAATCAAAAGTTATTGTCAAACCACAAAATGTAGTTGATTGTCTTGAAAGGGTTAATGAATACGAGTGAATGAGTGAGTGAGTGTGATCGTTGTGATACTGAACCGCTGCCTGTAAATACATCAATTAACAAAAATGATCTCAACCACTCGGGGCTTGGGAGGCCATTAGTTCTTATACATGTAACTCATCATTATTACACATTGAGGACTCAGCCATGACATGTCGCAAAATTTTGTGCGGCCTCGGCTAGAGAATAGCATATTTTTATGTAAATCTGTAATGATGAGTTCTCAAAAGTGATTTCAATTCTTGTATATTCTATTGATTGGATTAGCTGATTTGAAAAAAACATTTCTTTCTGTTTCAGTTTCCATCATCAGTGCCCGTGGATATCCACGGGTTCCACTATTATACAAATAGTATGCAAGCCTAACCCTATCCCTAATCCTAATCCTAATCCTAACCCTATTCCTAACCCTAATCCTAAACCTGAATCTAACACTAACCCTGAACCTAACACTAACCCTAAACCTAAACAGAAAAATATAAAAATGTCTATTTTTATAAACATGCCTCTATGACTGGTGAAATAATCCCGTTTCAATCGCCTACATAAATCCACATGTAAATCCAAAAAATTGTTTCTGTGTGCATGCTTGCAGCAAGTGTAGAAGAGGTTATTGGGCTTGTTGGAAGCTACATGTACTATGTAGATTCTATTCTTTCTGTTTTTCTGCACGGTGATGTTGAATATACACTTGAACAGTAAAAGTAGAATTGTTAAAAACTTATTTTCATGTATATTTTTGAATTTCAGGTTAGGAAGAAAAAAAGAATGACCGAGTCTGTAGAAACCAAGCGCAAGGGAACCTTTAAGGTTCGTACCTTGCAGAACATAGAGGAAAAGATACAGGAGATATGGGCAGATCAAAAAATCTTTGAGGAAGATGCTCCAAAAAACTTCCAGAAACCAGGACCCGGGTGAGTGTCTCTTGTTTATTCTTCTTCTGGTGGCTTGCTTTACCCTTTCTTCTAATTCCTTTCCTGTTTAGAAACCCCAAGGAAACAAACAACAACCCAGTGTTTTATTACTTGCTTTAACCCTTTCCTTGGAGGTTGTCATATTGATCCACCTTACCTTATCCATGATGATGACATGTGGTTTGATGACTTTTTTCTGAAGTGTCCCAAGAGACCAAGTCTGCAAAATAAATACGACTATCCATTTTAACATTTCGTAGTCGCATGGTGGGCCAAAATAAAATTACAATACACGTTTGAGTACAAAACACATGGAATATATGAATTGTAATAAATTTCTTTTTCCCTGCTCTCTCTCCATGCTCCAATAAAGAAAGGACAAGTTTCTTGTGACGTTTCCTTATCCCTACATGAATGGAAGACTTCATCTTGGTCACACTTTCTCATTCTCCAAGGCAGAGGTAGGCTTCATCCAATTAATTTTTTTAGAACAAGAGTGGAAGAAGGGCCCGACTTCATCATAATAGTTTTTGAGTTACAAAGAAAAACTGAAATTGTTTATTGGTACTTTCAGAGACAGGATGTTTTCATCTTCATGTACTAAATAAATAATTTTCATGGGCAAGTCCCAGGTATGTCCCATATATTATCATGTATTGTATTATGGAATTCTAATAAGGAATTGTGAGCATGAATTGGCAATCAAATATCATTTTTACTTGATATTTTGTCTGTTCCAAGCTTTAGGAGGGCTATCAGCCTGATACAGTCATCAGGGGAGCGTTTCATCAAGTGTCTTGTCAGTGATTTTGACTGACAAATTTGCTCACAGCCAATCAGATGCAAGGATTTCAGTAGCTTATAACAGTTGTTGGTAAAAATCACTTACAAAACACTTGCTGAAACACTCCCCTGATATATTAAAATCTGATGTAGTTGGTAACGTATGGGACACTAAAGGTATTGCTTTGACTTGCCCTTCGAATACACTAAAGCTTCCTCAAGATTGAAACATTCTATCAAACTTATCTCTGAGGGCATTTTGTCTCCACAGCTCCTAATGTACGGGAATGTGGGGTTAGTACTTTGAGCAATGTGATTTACTTGTGTGTCTATGATTAATTTAATGAAATACCTCATGATACTTCATACATTGTACCTCATGATACTTCATCCCTCATGATACTTCATCCCTCATGATACTTCATCCCTCATGATACTTCATCCCTCGCACATCACACCTCATGTTGATCATAGGAATGTTGCTAATAGAGTGTTTAAATTATATAAGAATGATTAAAAATGCCACCAATATCTGGGTTTTACATAATAGGCTTGCACAATGCCAGATTGATGGAGGTTAATTAGAACCTGTCTTACTACTACATGTATGGGTTATTTTATGAAATTTGATGTTTTAGTGTAGTAGAGCTTTTTTTCATATCCACTATCTCTATGTTGTCCAGTTCATAGTTGGGTATCTGAGAATGAAAGGGAAGCATTGTCTCTGGCCATTTGGACTTCACTGCACAGGAATGCCCATCAAGGTATCTATTTTCCTTCTTTTTATTTTGATAAACTCTTTGTACATCATGCATCCACCTGTGCCACATTATTCTAATGTAACACCTTTCAAAAGTTTTTATGTACAGGTTGTGCAGATTAAAATAAGTTAACTTTTTAATATGTTGGGGAATGTATGATCTGTTTAGAAAAAAATAAGACTTTCCTATATCAAATTAAATTTTTTATAATGAGTCATGTATGCAGTTGGACTGATTTTTAGCTCACCTGAGCCAAGGCTCGAGTGAGCTATTGCGATGGAAATTTGTCCGTCCGTCGTGCGTCGTGCGTCGTCCGTTAACTTTTTTATCTTCTTCTCAAAAACCCATGATTGGAATTCAACCAAACTTGGTAGGAATCATCCTTAGGGGTAGGGGACCCAAAGTTGCTAAAATGGTACATGTGGCTCCCAGGGGGGGGGGGGCCAGGGGGAGGGCCCCCAATTGTAAAAGCTATGTAAATTTCAAACATCATCTTCTCCAGAACCAGGCATAGCTCAGACTTGGTATTGTGTATGGAGATACCTCTACAGATGAAGAATGAATGTTGTTCATGAAATTTCTCTGAGTGGCCCTATAGGGGCCCTGTGGGGGTAACATACTGGAGGGGGGGGGGGCTCTGCCAGGCAAAATGTACATTCTGATCTTCTTCTCCAAAACACATGATCGGAATTCAACCAAACTTGGTAGGAGTCATCCTTAGGGGTAGGGGATTCAAAGTTGCTAAAATGGTACATGTGGCGCCCAGGAGGAGGGCCCCCAAGTGTAAAAGCTATGTAAATTTCAAACATCTTCTTCTCCAGAACCAGGAATAGGTCAGACTTGGCATTGTGTATGGAGATACCTCTATAGACGAAAAATGAAAGTTGTTCATGAATTTTTTCTGGGTGGCCCTATAGGGGGTCTGTGGGGGTAACATACTGGAGGGGGGGGGGGAGGGTGGGGCAAGTTGTCTGCCATCCATAAACTTTTTACATTTTCAGCTTCTTCTCCAAAACCCATGATTGGAATTTAACCGAACTTGGTAGGAAGCTCAGACTTGGTATTGTGTATAGAGATACCTCTATAGATGAAGAATGAAAGTTGTTCATGTGCTAGAGAGAACATGCACCAGATGTGAATTGATCCACCTCAGGTGAGCGTTGTGCCCCCTGGGGCTCTTGTTTTATATTGTTGTAGTGTTATACAACTCCAGTATAGTGTCTTATTTTGTAACATTATCCATTGAAAAGTTGACTTACTAGGGCTTCCTTGCATACCCTATCCACACATTCAAAGAGACCATAAGATTGTATTAATAAAGGTAGAGTAATTATAGGTAGAGTAAAGTAAGAACCAATAAAAGTGTCTTTTTCAAATTCTTTTGTAGGCATGTGCAGACAAGTTGAAGAGGGAGATAGAGATGTTTGGTTGCCCTCCTGTATTTCCTGAAGCAGAGGTTGAGAAGGTTCCAGAGGAGAAAGGTGATCCAGTCATCAAAGACAAGGCCAAAGGAAAGAAGGTAAGAAATATCCTCGGGATGCCAGTTGTCAGGCCACTGTGATATTATTTTCAGGCCATGTGGAAATCTTTGTGGCATACATACATATTGGGAGAGGTTTCAGGCTGTTGGCGTTGGCCCTGTCTTTATAAGGACAAGCAATTGATCCTGCTTGATTGCAAGTCCTCAAATTAATTACAAACTTACAAAGTAATAACTCGTTAGTACAGAGTTGCAATTAATATCAAGTTGCGATCAATTGAAATCAGTTGCAACAGTTTATAAGGGAGGGCACTGGATTTGAGCAACATCCCTTCTAATTATTAACCAAAGGGCTGATTCATGTAAATACTTTGTTCATCAAGTAAGAGCACACCTTTTATACGAACATTTTGAAGAACCAAATTCTAGTTGTTTGAAGAGACACATGCATATGACATGCTTGTTGAATTCTGTAATATATTGTACTGAGGCACAAGTATATGGCTTGTTTTTTTATGACAGAGTAAGCTTGCAGCTAAGACTGGAGGGGTCAAATGGCAGTGGCAGATCATGGAGAACCTGGGGATTCCCCCAGAAGACATTCCAAAGTTTGCTGATGCTCTCTACTGGTTGGACTACTTTCCCCCTCTGTGCAAGAAGGACGTATCTAGGATGGGATGCAAGGTGAGTATATCATATTTGTACTACAGGAGCGCTAGAAGGATTTGATATAATCAGTGATGTAACCACGCATGCTGACACATCAAAATTGACTGTTTATATTAACCTATGTTGCTTACATTGTTGATGGAGATGCTGAATGAGTTTGCTGTCATCACTCGTTATCACATTTTTTATGCCTAGATTGACTGGCGACGTACGTTTATCACCACTGATGCCAACCCTTTCTACGACTCTTTTGTGAGGTGGCAATTCTTACTCCTCAAAAAGCGTCAAAAGGTGAAGTTTGGGAAACGTTACACCATCTACTCCCCGAAGGATGGACAACCTTGCATGGATCATGACAGACAGTCTGGAGAGAATGTTGGACCTCAGGAATATACACTCATCAAGATGAAACTCAACAAACCTTATCCTCCTAAACTCAAGTAAGTATACTGATCAAACATATTCACCTAAACTTGAGTTGGTATACTGCTCAAAACCATATGAACCTAAACTTGAGTAAGTATACTGATCAAATATATTCACCTAAACTTGAGTTGGTATACTGATCAAAACCATATTTCACCTAAACTTGAGTTAGTATACTGATCAAATATATTCACCTAAACTTGAGTTGGTATACTGATCAAACTATATTTCACCTAAACTGGAGTTAGTATAGTGATCAAACCATATTCACCTAAACTTGAGTTAGTATACTGATAAAACCATATTTACTTAAAATTGAGTTAGTATACTGATCATACCATATTTCACCAAAACTGGAGTTAGTATACTGATAAAACCATATTTACCTAAACTTGAGTTAGTATACTGATCAAACCATATTTACCTAAACTTGAGTTAGTATACTGATCAAACCATATTCACCTAAACTTGAGTTAGTATACTGATCAAACCATATTTACCTAAACTTAAATTAGTATACTGATCAAACCATATTTCACCTAAACTTGAGTTAGTATACTGATCAAACCATATTCACCTAAACTTGAGTTAGTATACTGATCAAACCATATTTACCTAAACTTAAATTAGTATACTGATCAAACCATATTCACCTAAACTTGAGTTAGTATACTGATCAAACCATATTTACCTAAACTTAAATTAGTATACTGATCAAACCATATTCACCTAAACTTGAGTTAGTATACTGATAAAACCATATTTACCTAAACTTGAGTTAGTATACTGATCAAACCATATTTACCTAAACTTAAATTAGTATACTGATCAAACCATATTTACCTAAACTTGAGTTAGTATACTGATCAAACCATATTCACCTAAACTTGAGTTGGTATACTGATCAAACCATATTCACCTAAACTTGAGTTAGTATACTGATCAAACCATATTTACCTAAACTTGAGTTGGTATACTGATCAAACCATATTTACCTAAACTTGAGTTGGTATACTGATCAAACCATATTCACCTAAACTTGAGTTAGTATACTGATCAAACCATATTTACCTAAACTTGAATTAGTATACTGATCAAACCATATTTACCTAAACTTGAGTTAGTATACTGATCAAACCATATTTCACCTAAACTTGAGTTGGTATACTGATCAAACCATATTCACCTAAACTTGAATTAGTATACTGATCAAATCATATCTACCTAAACTAAGGTAAGTATACTGATTAAATTGTATCTACATAAACCAAATAATATATGCAAAAATTCAATTAAGTATATATGCCTAGACTGAAGTAAGTATACTAATCAAATCATATCCACCTAAATGCAAGTAAAGTATAGTAAGTAATCAAACCATATTCACCTAAACTCAGTAAGTATACTGATCAAACCATATATTTTAAGAGTTATTTGGTCAGTGACAAACTAAAATTTAGAAAATACCATTTATTTCACACAAAAAGAAAATTTGCTTGTGTTGACAGTGCAAAAGTAGACTAGTCCTATTTTGACAATGCTACTCATTTTTTTTTTCAATGCTGCTTTGTTGGTTTCAATATTGGTGTGTTGCTGCTTACTTGTACTTATTTTCCATGCTTTGACTGCCGATAACTTTAGGAATGTTGAGAGCAAGGATGTGTTCTTGGTTGCTGCCACCCTGCGCCCAGAAACCATGTACGGTCAGACCAACTGCTGGGTGAGACCGGATATGCCTTACATTGCTTACGAGATGGCAGGTGGAGAGATCTTTATCAGCACCAAACGAGCGTCAAGAAATGCTGCCTTCCAAGGAATGACTAAGTCAGAGGGCGTTGTTGATGTAGTTGCAGAACTCACTGGACAGGTATACAGACTGTGTCTAATGGGGTGTTGCAAGAAAGTATCGATTGATTGCAAGTTGGAACTGATCGGTACTGACCAATCAAAATCATTGTTGCAAGCTCATCTTCTTGAATGGGCAGACCCTGAACCATTCAGAATGGTTGTTCTAATTTGCTTATAATTTGCAATTGATTGCAACTTTCTTGCAACACCCCATAAGTTTAACATTATTGTTGCCAAAAGCTTTATCTTAAATTTTAGGTTTTGGACAAGTTGAATTTTATTGTGAGTATAAGTTTCTCTCTGGGAAATAAGGCCCAAAGTCACAAAGCTGGTTTATCTTTATAGCCCATTGTTTAAATCTCCACAAGTATAGTGTGCACTTGCACTCCTGTCCAAGGAGCAGGCAGTTATCTTTGTGTATTTGGGCATGTGGTTTGTAAATCTTAAGTTTAATATACAAAGGAGAGGAAATGAAAAGAGAAAGTGCAGATTTTGGTTCCCTATTTGTACTAGGACATACCATGATATCTGACTTCAGTATTCATGAACCTCTTGAATTTAAAAAGAGAGTCAAGTTTTTCTTTGCCAAACAATATTCTTTATGATATTTCATATTTAGGTGATATATAAACCAGTGACACTAAAAGTGTCCTTTTTTAATAGAAATGTTTTTTAAGAGTATATTTAACATACTAAATGAAGCTTTGATGAAAACAAATTAAAAATGTGGGTCATGTTACTAAGTAAGGGTTAAACTGTCAAGGGAAAAGTAACCAATTTCATTAAAAGAAAGAAGAAAAAAAAAATGAAATGTTTTGGTTGTGTTTGATGAGGATCATTTTAAAGGTTACATGTATCTAATCATCTTTTTGTTGTGAATTGGTGTTCATGGCTAGGTCTCTAATAATATAACTATAAATGAGTCATAATTGATCTTAATACCCAAGGACATTATGGGTGTGGCTTTGAGTGCACCCCTGACCAAGTATGATGTAATCTACACCTTGCCTATGATGACCATCAAAGAAGATAAAGGAACAGGTGTGGTCACCAGCGTACCCTCAGATGCCCCAGATGATTTTGCTGCCCTCAGGGACCTAAAAAAGAAAAAGGTGAGATGTTCGGATGATGTTATGTGGACATTAGACCCTGCCACTATGATAGATACTGTGCAGCAAAACTTTGTTCTAACATTTACAGCAATGGAAAATTATTTGACAAAGCTCGTTTTGTAGGCATATTAGTGATGTGGTAGTCGTACATTGTGTTAGTTATCGTGAATAGAATAAATTACTTTTCATACCACCTGTTATTACATATTATAGCTATTGTACTTGCTATTACAGTATTTTGTTTTCTTTCTACCACCAAAATCCCATTGTCAGAAAGCTTTCTATGCTTAAAACTAAAGTAAATAAAGTTCATTTCATTGTGTAAACCTCCATAGAATTATCATTTGATGAAGTTGATGAAGATATTACCAACAATTATTTTATATCTTATTCTGCTTTATGAAGCTTATATAGTTCAGTTTTTTTTTTTTTTTTTTTTTTTTTTTTTTTACTCCATCAAATGATTTTTACTATAAAGAGTACTTGTTTTATTTTTTGTTGAGGGATTTTGGGCGTTCTGTTATAACTCGCCTTTTATGCTTTAAAAAATATGATTTAACAGTGAATCCAATACTTATTTCCAAATCTAGTTTAGTGTTATGAATGTTATGGTATTTGTAATTGTAGAATGTACATGAGTATCAAAGCAAAGATAACTAGACCCACAAAATTTTCCTAGGTGACATTGTTTGGCTAGCTTGTAGCTAAAACTAGGCATGTCGGGTATGGTTTTTATGCCTCCGCCCACAGAAGGTGGTGCAGGAGGCATTATGGGGTTGTCTGTCCGTCTGTCTGCCCCGCTTTCTCGTTCTCGCGATAACTCAAGAACTACATGAGGTATGAATTTCACACATTGTGCTAGTATGTAACACCATAGGAGGACGATCTGATTAGATTTTGGGGTACGTAGGTCAAAGGTCATTTCCTGAAATTTCAGGTGTTAGCTTCGTTCTAGCGATTATGTTTTTGGGTTGTCCGTCCGTCTGTCCGCCCCGCTTTCTTGTTCTCGCGATAACGCAAGAACCATTTGAGGTATGAAGTTCAAACTTGGTGCTATTATGTACAGTTTTATCACCATAGTTAGACAATTTGATTAGATTTTGGGGTACATAGGTCAAAGTTCAAAGGTCACAGAGGTCAATTTCTGAATTTTCGGGTGTTAACCTTGTTCTTGCGATAACTCAAGAACCATTTCAGGTATGAACTTCAAACTTGGTGCTAGTATGTATCACCATAGTTAGACGATCTGATTAGATTTTGGGGTGCGTATGTCAAAGGTTAATTTTTGAAATTGCAGGTGTAGGCCTCATTAACCCGATATCTCAATCATTTAAGGTATGAACTTCAAACTTGGCGCTAATATGTAACACCATATAAAAATGATCTGATTAGATTTTGGGGGTATGTAGGTCAAAGGCCAAAAGTCAAAGAGGTCAATTCTGAAACTGTAGGTTTTAGTTAGCATTGTTAACATGATATCTCAAGAACCATTTGATCCATTAACTTCAAACTTGGTACTAGTATGTATCCCCATATGAAGACAATTAGATTTTGGCAATTGTAGATCAAAGGTCAGAGAGGTCAATTCTGAAATTGCTGGGTTTTGCCTTGTTGACACTATATCTCTAGAACCGTTTGATCCATTAACTTCAAACTTGGTTCTAGTACGTATCACCATAGGAAGGGTATCTGATTTGATTTTGGCAACTATAGGTCAAAGGTCATGGAGGTCATATACCATGAAATTTCAGGTGTTTGCCTTGTTAACACTCTTGAACTGATTAGATGTGTGTTCATGTAGGTCATTTCATTCATTATGTTCATCTAATCTTTTCTGCAGAAATGCAGACTTCAGTGATTAGTAGGAAACAAGAAATTGTGTTACGTTATATTTTTTCAATTTTCAAAACGAAATTGCATTGACCTACCCTAGAGTACTTTTCTGAAATGGTATCAGTGATTTGGCCAGTGCAATCAATAAGGCACTCCGAGGCGCTAATCTGAAAATCCATAGCCTCTGAGTTTAAATTTTTAGTTCAATTAAGTGTGGATTTCTTTTTGTACTTATAAAAGTCTCTTTATACTATGCATTTAATGAAAGTTTTCGGATATGTACACATTATAAATTCATATTGTTATTATTATTTACATTAAACTTCATGATTTGTTTTCAGGACTTCCGTGAGAAGTATGGTATCCGCGATGAGATGGTGATCCCGTTTGACCCAGTACCAATCATAGAAGTACCAGGGTATGGCAATCTATCAGCAGTCCAAGCTTGTGATGAGTTCAAGATTAAGAGCCAGAATGACCGAGATAAACTCCAGGAAGCCAAAGAGAAAGTCTATCTCAAAGGATTCAATGAAGGAGTAAGCAAATCATATATTAAGACTCTATGCTGTAGCTTTAGAAATCCGTCAAAAAGTGCACAAGTTGTTGCGTTTTACCACAGTATGACTTTTAAAGTAATTTAATTGACATATACATGAAAGAAAATGTATGAGCTCTGACATGTGAAGTTAAATATAATGATGTTCATTTAACCCGTCTAATTCTTATTGGGCTTGCCAAACTTGGGTTTGTCTAGCTTGGACTGTGGAGGCCTTTATTAAATGCTATTTTAAAAAAAATTCTGTGCTGTGATGTTGGAACCAAATTTCGCTCGTCAAGTAGGTTGTATTCTATGTTTATAATGCAGATCTATTCAGAGCTATTTGTTAAATTTCCAGATCTTTCCAGAGCTAAATCACTCATCATCACCACTTCTTTTTTCCAAAAATGATCTCAGGTGATACTAGTTGGAGAGTTCAAAGGTCAAAAGGTGAAGGACATCAAGAAGGATGTGAAGCTAAAGATGGTGAAGGAAGGTAGTGCTGTCATCTATTATGAACCTGAGAAGAAAGTAGTGTCCCGTTCAGCTGAAGAGTGCGTAGTAGCTCTATGTGACCAATGGTACCTGGACTATGGTACTCCGGTTTGGAGAGAACAAGCAGACCAGATACTAGCAAAGATTGAAACGTAAGTAATTCTGCATCTATACACCATGTTTATAAGCAGGTTTGAAATTAAAATGAGAGAAAGAAGAGCCCAACTCCATCATGTCAGTTTTTGAGGTACCCAGAAAAAGAACCTAATATTATAACAAGTTTCAGAGACATCATGTTTTTTGTTGTTGCGTGGAACCCTCTACACTTAAAACTACCAAAATATTTGAGTTTTACTCAACAACTAAATAACTGTCTCATCTCATGTATTCAGTGTATAATAGTGGAGCTTGTGTGTTCAGAATAGAATTAAGCAAAATGAATTTGGTTGATATAATGCGTAAGTGTGGCAAATGTTTTAGTTTAATAATAATAATAATAATATTCCGCTTTTATATAGCGCCTAATACATCAATGGCGATGTGTCTAAGCGCTTTACAGATATATTATTACCCCGGTCATCGGATTCTGACATGCCCGCACACAATGTATGCACATTATCCGCTCCCTGGGGAGTATTCCAGCAATGGGCAGTACAGTGACGCTCATATTGCTAAACAAACGACATTAACTTTCGCATCCTACCGGGTACCCATTTAACACCTGGGTGGAGAGTGGCAAATGTAGATTAACGTCTTGCCAAAGGACGCTAGTGCTGCGGTGGGATTCGAACCCCGGACCTCGTGGTTCACAGTCCGGGGACTTATCCACTGATCCACAACATACATGTACATGTATCTATTACAATGTTATTATTAATGGATGTTTCACTATGAAAAATGACCATTTATTATGATAAGCTACAAATGAGTATGAAAACGTTTGTAATATTAAAAAAAGGATGATAACTTCCCCTGAGTACAGTGTCTCATGCAACATTTTTTTTTTGTATACAGATATGCAGAGGAGACATACAGGAACTTTGTGGCTACCTTGGATTGGTTACATGAGCATGCATGTTCTAGGACATATGGTCTAGGTGAGTTCATTACTCCTCTTTGGCTGGAATTCATGAAGCCCATGGTTTATGCTTCCTTATCAGTAGTATGCACGTGGCCTCTTGTTCAGTGAATAGACACTACACAAATCAAGTCAAGCTGTAAAACAAACAAACTTTAACACTTTCATATAACATTATTGTTCTCTTAATTTCACTGGTAGCAAATTCATAGTTATATCATGTTCAATTATCTCTACATACCTTTTATAACAACTGCAAATACTACTGGCTACCGTGATAGCTTCGTTAAACTTTCTCTCACTGCCACATCTTATAGTGTACATGATCAACAGATATGTGAATACCCAGCAGGGCCTTGCCTGGCATGTATCCACATCTAGAAGGACTACATTTTGTGCATGTATAATTATCCTTCCTCCTCGTATTCATTAAATGCAGTAAAACATGTGTATAATCTGCATGAGAATATACCATAATTACATTTAACACCATCTCTGAACAATTTAGAAAGAGTTAATCGAGGGATTATTTGCCCTTGGAGTAAACCACACAAGACCCATGTAACCTTTTATACTGTGATTAGGTTTCGGGGGCCTAACACATACGTCAACACACCCGAAATGGTGTAGGGTGGTCTGTAAAGAAGTAAAACGGGAAAATTTCAGTATTGTAAAGTCAAAAAGAGTTTAGACCACTACACTCGCATGCAGTGATTCCATTGGTTGATTGTAAATGGTATTCAAGTAGATTCAAATGACCTTTTTCTGACTGAAGTAGCTTATGCTATTATATGCATCTGAGTGATGTACAGTGTATGAACTTCATTCGAAGAAATTTACCCTTCACGTATCTTTATTTCTGGGTGCTTTGTGATTTCAATTTTACACAGCAATAAATTATATTGCTTTTCAACTGATTGTTTTACAGGAACAAAGTTACCTTGGGATGAGCAGTACTTGATTGAGTCCTTGTCTGATTCCACTATCTACATGGCTTACTACACAGTCTGTCACTTGCTCCAAGGTGGAGTCTTTGATGGTCAAGGAGCCAGTCCTCTCCATATCAGGTGAGATATTCTTTTTTTGAATGGATAGCATGGACTAAGTGAACCATCTGGAAGATGAAGAGCGTTCCAGAGCAAAAGCTTGAGTACATTTAAAAGGGGGAAAGAGCTAAGCTTGAAATGTAAAAAGTACCAAAATGGCATACAATACAGTTCTTTAAAAAACAAACCAAAACAAACAAACAGAAGTATGTAAATGTATGCACATATATAATAACTTCTACTACACAATATTCTCTGGTGTTATAGAATCGAGGGAGCCCTTGCTAAGTCCTACCCAAAAATAGCACCTGACTGGGTTGGCTATTCTTCCAGAGTTTAATGGTGGGAAGGTGCATCATTCACGGGTTGCTATCTCTCAACCATTCATTATCTACACTACACTCAATATCATGACCACCAGAAAATGAAGATATTTACAACGAACAAGAATAACTGATCCAGATGAAACGCATTCATTTCAGTCTTGAAGAGACCAAAATCCGGAAATGGGACAGAGTTCCGTATCTGGCTTATTTGGCTTGTCTTGCTAGCTCCGTGGCGGAGTCTTTGAAGTCAAAGGGAAGGTTGAGTTCTGGGAAAGGAAAAAAAATTGTAAGCTTTCTCATTCCTTTTATGTCAATTGGAAGAACATCATAGTAGAAATGTCCCCTGAAGAGGATTTCTCTGCAAATGCCCGTATACTCGAAATGTGATAAAAAAATAGCTGAAGTGTTTGGGCCGAACATGCATGCCACATGTGTGTGCAGTCCCATATGCCCATTCCTGTGTGCGGTGCATGTGCTTTTGAGCGAGTTTGGGTTGGTTTTTTTATCACTTTGATGATTCCAAAACCAGACAGTGTACACCAATCCTTATTTAGACATGATCAACCTTTCCCAATTGCTTCCAGACAGTTTCTTTCACAATGTAATCGCATAACCAGGACCCATTCCGCTCCAGTTACCTCATCATGTTTAATATTTCACCTGCTCTTGCAATTCTTTTCCTCTAAATCCTCAGACCAGGCCAGATGACTCCCGAGGTATGGAATTACATTTTCTTCATGGAGAGTCCCTTCCCAGCTTCAACAGGCATCCCAAAGACCACCTTGGATCGTCTGAGGCATGAGTTTCAGTACTGGTATGGTGTAGACCTGAGAGTATCTGGTAAGGATCTCATCCCGAACCATCTCACCTACTGGATCTACAACCATGGTGCTATCTGGCCTGATGAAGAAAACAGGTAAAAAAATGATTTACTAAACCTTTGGATTGGCAAGATGAGATCAAATGTAAAAATCATTATTCCAGCTATTTTCTTACAGGAGTATGATGCATAACGTTATTGTACAGCTTCATTACCATAAAATACATTAACATTTTATATTAGTGATTTCTTCTAAAGATTCTTTTTAATTAAAAAAGAAATGTTCAGTCCCTATGAAATGCTTTTCTGTGATGAAGTTTCAACTGTCTTATAACCTTTGAATGCTGCAGGACATGACAAACAGTATTCATATGGCTTATAATGGACTAAACGAGGAAAGAATAGGAGCAAATGTTGTGATTTAGACACCTGTGTGGGACCTGTTGTAACTTTATTTTTGTTGATACAGATGGCCGAATGGAGTCTCTTGTAACTCTCTCTCTCTCTCTCTCTCTCTTTCTCTCTTTGGATGATATACAGTAGATAGCCCAAAGTGACCTGCTGTAGCTTGCTGTTTCTATCCGTGATTCCACAAAAGAACCTATGCAATACCTCTGTGTAACTCTCTCTTTCTTTGTTGAGATAATTTGCCAAAGGTATCCAGTAGTAACTTTCTCTCTGTTGATATAGATATCCTGATGAAACGCTTTTGAACTCTCTTCCTCTTTTTTCTCTCTTGCTATAGATGGCCTAAGGGAGCCCGTTGCAATGGTCATCTCATGCTCAACAATGAGAAGATGTCCAAGTCAACAGGAAACTTCTTGACCCTTGCTGATGCTATAGAGAAATTCTCTGCAGATGGTAAGACACTTCTGTATTGATGTTTTTGAATGATATAACAAGTAGATCTATGGTCTTATCATCACTGGAACAGTTCGAGTTCAAATCCAAATCTATGACACTTCTTGACAGCTGCAGGGTCAGTCTTATTTTGAAATTTGACATTTTCTTTCTTTAATAATAACTGAAATGACTGGTTATCTGAAAAAAGAAAGGGATGGGGCTGAATGTCTTTCTTTCCATATTGGTATAGGACTTCCGGCAAATTGTGAACACAGTGACTTTTTGTGAACATGACCAAGATATGTTGCCATTTCAGATTAAATATCACCTTTGTAATTGTTCATATGTGATTATGAAATATACTTTCTCTGATGAAATTGATATTTTTCTTGAAAGTATATCTATATCCAAAGACCTGCGACATTTTGAATATTTTTTTTTTTAGTCATCTACTGTTAGGAGTATGCAAGTAGTTTCAACAATATTTATATTGGGATTGATGTTATATAGTCGAGTGAATCAAGTTGGTGAATTTACGTTTAGGTTTTTAACCTTGATTAAAACAAAATCATGAGTTCTTGATAACTCTTATCATAGTTTGAATCTTGCAGGCAAGGTTTATTTGTTTATTTAATCTTTCTGCCTCTTAATTGAGTGAGTGAAGTAGTAACTTTATATTTAAGATTTTATCATTGATAAAAACCCAATTGTGAATTCTTAATGACTCTCATATTAGTTAGGATCTTGAAGGTTTTATATCATGCTGTTCCTGCAGGTATGCGTCTTGCCTTGGCTGACTCTGGTGACTCTGCCGTAGAGGATGCTAACTTCCAGGTGTCTGTAGCTGAGTCTGGAATCTTGCGTCTGTACACTTTCCTGGAGTGGACCAAAGAAACGCTGGGGAAACAAGGCACCTTCAGGACAGGACCATGTAATACCTTCAATGACCGTGTCTTTGCCACCGAGATCAACAAGGCCATACAAGAGACTGAGAAGCAATTTGATCGTATGATGTTCAAAGAAGCTCTAAGAACTGGCTTCTATGAGTTCCAGGTAACCCTCTGGGAGTATTATGAGTTTTTTTGTTGTTGTTGTTGTTGGTGTTGTTGTTAATGTTAATATTATGATTATGATTATTATTTTTTGGCATTACCTGTGCCTAATAGGGCAAAAGTGAACTGAGTTACTGTAAACATCGAGTCTCTCCTCGCTGTATTTTTTGTTGGGATGTGCCGGTGTACCACTACTCTTGGGTTTCCCCTAGCTTGTTTATGAAGAGTGCAGTGGGTTCGTAACATGCAGTGACTCTTCTAACGGGGCCTACATTTAATGTCCCATCACAGGGACAGAGAGTTCCAATGTAACCTAGCACAAATAGGCTTCAGTCATCTTCATGGGTTGGATTCACACCCATGATCCTGGTTTTCAACAAGCGGATGGTCTGCTGAGTAAGCCAACTCATCTCTTTGATTTAAATGCTATGATGCAAGAGGAGCATCAAGTATCCATAATAGGAAAATGTCAAACTGTTGTTTAATTCTTCATATATCTTTTTTTTCAGTAGTAAGAAATGCATGGAAAAAAATGCCAAAATAATTACCGTTTACAAAAGAGTCTGTATCTTCAAAAGTTCAAATTAATCCTAGTAAATTTTAATATGTTGCTTTATTGTTAACAGGCAATCAGAGACAAGTACTATGTGCTGTCTGTTGATGGTGTACATAGAGACCTGGTCCTAAGGTTCATTGAGGTCCAGGCCCTGTTGCTTGCTCCATTTTGCCCTCATCTCTGTGAACATATCTGGTCTCTACTTGGGAAAGTAAGTATGACTTTTAAGGCAATGCTTGTTTTCTTTTCTATAAAGATTTCTACCTGGTTTTATGAAAGCTAATATTGAGTTATTTTGGTGGAATTGAACTTCAAGGGAAACTGGTTAAACTCATTGCCTATGGGAACCAAATGGTCCCTGTATCAAGCCTATGGGAATGAGAGATTCAGTAGTATTTCAGTGGTTTGGAAAAGCATATTTATGGTAACTTTTATGCATTGCTGTATCTAACAAATGTTTTTGAATCTTTGAATAAATTTGTTCAAACATCATATATCATTTCACAACCAAAATTACATTACTTTTTTTAATGAATGGACACTTAATAATGTTGTATCATGAAGAAATCATATATTCTATATTGGCTACTAATTAGATTCATGTTCATAAAAAAGATCTGATTATTTGTTTAGAATTCGTTCAACTATTGCTTTATATTATATTAAATAATGTAGTTATTTTGTGCCTGTACTTAAATTTGATTTCAATCTCATACAGTTAATGAAACAATGGTCTGCCAGTCTAAGCTATGCTTATAGGCTGTAGACCTTTTTATGTATTATCACCTCTTTACACATGAATCAAATCTTACTATGTAAATATTAAAATGTGATATATCTCTAAATACATTGTCACACCATGTTATATATGATTGTACGTACAGTAACCAATAAATGTGTTTTACGTATTTAACCTGTTAGGATGGCCTATTGATGAGAGCATCCTGGCCAGTGGCTGGTGAGGTGGATGATGTGTTGATACGTTCATCAGATTACCTCATGGATACCGCTCATGATCTTCGCCTCAGGGTCAAGAATGCCATGAACCCTCCCAAGAAGGTAAGACCCACTACTCTAAAAACTGAAACCTTCACATGCATGAAACTTTCGCAAATTTTGCAAGTGGTTGAGATTCGCGAAAGTTTTATGCTGTGGAATGTTAAGATTAGATAGAATCGCAACACAAAACATTGTCCAAACACGGTTATCATTTACTAATTTGCGAAAGGGTCGTGTCAAGAAAGTCCCTGGTTTTGCATTATTCAACCCCAGTAATAATGTTATTCCCTTCTATGCTGTCGGTGGCGAATCTTGCCCAAGAATTCCAATGTAGAACAATGTGGTTGGACTGAGAAGGTCTACATTATTCTTCCAGAAACTAAGACAGTTATCTCTCTTTAAGATGTTTAAATCTATAGATGCTATTGCCATGCTTATTTTATTAATAAAACAAAGCATTTCATATCAAATTTCACTCTTGAAAGTTAATTTATGACAATTGTCAAAATTAAGCCTGAGTCGAATTGATTGATTAGCCGGTGTTCGATCGAAGACATCGAATCCTGATTCCGTTTTGGCAAAACCGGTGCATCGATTTGTAGTCCGCCAGATTTTTTACTACCGTAGCCACCATGAAAAGAGCAAATAAAAAAAGAAACTCCGTAACATCCAGCATAATACTAGCAGAGAACGTGAAGGCGACTTCAAACTGTTGGCTAACTTTCGCTAATTCGCTCGCGGAGGACGTCGCGCTTTACCTGTGCTTTCTCTATGGAAAAATCGTTTTGTCGTTACGAACTGAAGTTTACGATAATATTCTTGCACTCTCTCTGCATTGTCAATTTGACAATTGTATAATTGAACATGATAAATACGGGCATGAGTACAAGTGTTCCTACTTAATTCGCAATAACTAATATCACACTCTCATCAAATTGGCAATTACTTCTGAATGATCTGAGGCTGAGGCTGAATGAAGTACGTCATGAGCGACGAAAAGTTTGTTTCGTATTGTTTTTTTTTTTTTGCATCGAACAAACGTGTTCCATTCAGCTCTCCAAAGACAAAGTAAGATTATTAATTCTTTGAATTTGAATCATTGTCGGGTGTGTCGACAATGAGCATCGCTTCATGCGACACTAGAGTGATACTTTGGCTAGCCATACGGACTAGAAACTTAAGATTTTGGCTCGTCCGCTGTGATTTTTACTAGCCATTGGCTAGCAGGCTATCGTTAATGTCGAGCAGCGAGAGCCCATACATATGCCCGCGATGCCAGCGGACCGGTCACCGGTGCATGCACTGCGTGCAACTGTGTGCGACTCTGTTTTCACCGCCCATCATTTATCGATGCACCGGTATTCGATCGAATCAAAGCCGTCCAATCCCGGATTATGAAATATCGTATCGTAAATATATCAAAATCGTATCTACTGCCATTGGGAGCATTTATAAAACAGCTACACCATTTGCTGAATACTTTAAGGAGATGTGACAGATACATCAGATAGGCAGATTAACAAATTAATTAAATAAAGTTAATTAAATTAACTTTCCCAAGTAGAGACCAGATTTTACTTACTTTTAGCAAGCCAAAATAGGCATCGTTTCAAGTATTTTCATATAAAGTTAAATCTCGAGTGAGCAAGATTCTGATGTCTGTCTAAGCTTCTTAATTTCATGATTGTGTCAAGTGTGATATCCATTAGTGTAGTATTTGGAATTTAGTTAATTCTTATGGAGGTTTACTGTGCTTGTTTGCTTCAACAATCTTATTTTCGTATATTTTTTTTCTTTTGTTCTGTAAAATTAAAAGTATTCACGTAGAAGGTAGACAGGGGTTGTATGATAGATGCTCCTGCAACAGTTGCTCTGCAGTCAATATAATACACTAATCAAATTCCTTACTTTTACCGTAGGCCAAACACTGCCTAGCCCTAACTCTAAACCTAACCTAAAACTCCCTTTCTCCCCTTTCACAAACACTATGGCCCATATTTTAACCCTTTCATAACAGGAATTATTTAAGGGCTAAAATTGATCCCAATTTGTTCTTCAAATTGACAACAATAATATTTTTCTTTTAGTGCTACATGGTTCTAATACAGTGTAATGTCTTTAGAAACTATAAACATGGTACAAATTTTGTCAAAGTTGAAAAAATTGCCAATTTGGATGAAAAAAAACAATGATTTTGAACCTCTCAATGTGTTGCCAATTTAAGAATTTTAAACCTTAATTTTGTTTTTTTAAATTCCTGGCATCAAGCGCAATATGGTCATGCCACAAAAATGTACATAGTGTGTGAAGAAACTTTTGGTTTCTCTACTCATGCATCTGGTATATTTTTAGAGCTCTGAATGGAAAGTAATTGAGCCAAATCACAAAATGTGGTCAATTGTCTTGAAAGGGTTAAACCAGTCTAAATCATGTTCTAAACCTCCGCGTGGTCTAAATTAAGCATAAATAAGTGTATATAAGCGCATTACTGTCCGCCCATTGGACAAGATGACATGCGCATACTAGTACTACGCTTTTTGAGGTTTAAACCATGGTTAAATTAAACTGCTTTTCAGAATACGGGCCTATAATTTTGATGAAAATAAATCCCAGAGTAATTGTCACTTAAATAAATGTCTGATCACCATTAGTCCTTGTGATGGTGGTTGTAGAAGTAGATGTGTTCTTAACCAGAAATAAAAGAAGCAGTAGAAATGGCATCAATGTTTCCTAATATTACTCACAGGTTATGATGAATATTAGATGGCCCTTGGCTTACTTCCGTTCTTGGTTTCAACAATTCAGTGATGTAGGTAGTCTAAAGACTAATCACTCTGCTTCAAGTGCTGTGTGTTCGCTCAACCGCATGCATTGAAACAATCCAGCTTATTTGCTTTAAACTGATGAATGTCTATAAAAGTACTGTTTTGAAATGTGTTTAAAAGTACAAATTTGATATCTGATTTAACTTTATTTCAAAAGAGTTAAATGCGAAAACTTGCTTATTTCTCTGACTTTAATTAATTTTTTTTTTCTGGGGGGGATAAAGGATGTGTGGTTTGTTTTTATTTTTTTTTCTTCTGCTTGGATAGGAGTAGTTGATAAGTGTTTGACTCAATAGAGCTTATAATGGAGTTTATAACTTTCACATGGCAGCATTGTGCAATCCTTTCCCTGATATTTGCCGCACCATCACTGTATGAAATCAGCTGTTGGTATGCCACCATACTGCATGATGTGTAATCAGGGAAGTGTTAGAGAGAAGGAAAGGCAAGTCGAGAATTTCTCTTTGTACCTATGCTCGATGCCGACACCGCGATGTGTTTTTCTCCATAATTGGCTTAATGTCCCTCGATGCACATAGAGCTCGTAAAATGTCCCCAGCGGCCGCTCGTAAATCCGCATGACAGCTGGCGGATGTATACTCGCGCAATGAATTCTGGGATAGCTCTTGTCTTGTCAAGATGGATGCCGCCAGTGGACAACGCGATTCGAACGATTTTCGTGGTGATAGTAATGACATTTGCGAGGAAGAATTAACATTTGAGCCATCTGTTTGGGAAGTGGACGATTTGGAAGCAACTATTTGCACTTGTGGGGTTCCTTCTACGGAAAATTTGATCCAATGTTGTGGGTCAAGTTGTCCGATTGCGTGGTATCATCGTCAATGTGTGGGACTACAGCTAGCAATAGCCCCGGGACGCTAGCTAGCAATAGCCCCGGGACGCTGCTTCGTGGCAACGTCCTGAGTGAAACCACTACTATTCTGTGTGTCTCACAATTTACATGGGCAAATGACAATGTATAGTTGTATCGTAGGGACAATTTTTTAAATCAAAATATTATATATGTGATGCCACTTTCCTAAACAGACCTTCCGCAGATCAGCTCTTCCTCAGAAATGTATAGAATCAATCGAATGTCACTTTTTCACTCAATTGTAATCCTACCTCAGCTGTCGTGAGCGAGAATTCGAACGTATGTAAAAAATATACTGACGCGCATGCGTATTGCAAACTATACATTGGCCTCCGAAAACTTTTGTACAGGAGCCGGGCAATTAATAGGCCTTTTTTATATCATCCTCATCGAAAAGAAAGACGACAGTTATTCGGAAAGTATTGTAAGTACCTAAAGCATCCTCAAATGAAGTTATGCCATATTTCATGGTATAATTTTGACATACGAGCTTGGATTTAAGAGGCATCCAACCTTTCAAAGGACTGATGATCGCAGCCCGAACGCTATGCGCTCGGTCTGCCGCAGTAACAGCTAGCCATAGCAGACCAAACCAAAGTTTGGTAAAAATCCTCCATTTTCAGAAGAACGTTACAAAAGAACACGCAAATGGGACAACTACCAATGGAAAGGTCTTCTTTTCCCCTTCAATCTGAGGCATCATAAATGATTCGGAGTTTAGCGGAACATATGATAACATCATAATTCCATACGATATTCATAAATGAAATCGATTAGTTAACAAACCTTGTAACTCCACGATGCGTAGGCCGAGTGCGTTGATTGAAGCATCGTTTCGTTGGATTTCCCTGAATGAGATTCTCCCAACTGCGCATGTCTACAAAAATCCAGGACTCGATGCGCAGCCAGAAAGTGTAGATATTGCCTTTCTCTGATTACCCCAATATGAAAATGTCATGGGTATGACGTCATTTTTGTCGGCATCGAGCTAGTGACATCAAAAGACAATTTTTTTTTTTTTTTGACAGCGAGGGGATTACGAGAGAGGCAGGGAAAGCGATAAAACTAGCCCGGGTTGCGTAACAACCATAGCCTGCGGGCGAAATTTGGGACTGATGACAGATTTATCAGTGCTTTTCAGCGGGGTGTCCTCGATCAATTTCGCTGACGATAAGCCAGAAGGGGGCAATAAAATCTTACTTTAGGAGTTGCCTTTCCTTCTCTCTAACACTTCCCTGGTGTAATTAAGACATTCAAGAAAGGATATAATATTGCTGTTCAAAGGAAGACTGCTGTCATAACCATTTCTATATATGAAGGCAAAATTTAATCTCTTAACAGATTTCAAATTTATGCACAATTTTGTAAGTGTGGTTTCTTAAAGATAATTTTTTTTTGTCGATCATGTGATACTTATTAATGTTATTGTTGTGGGGTTTACCAAGCTATTAAACTGTAGATGTTGAAAATGACCCTCAGTGTTTGAATGTAATGTGGAAAATATCTCTTTCTGTAGGTTTCACTGATGTGATTAAACCTCAATGTGTTAAATCCGCTTGTCTATTAGTTTCATTTTCATTGAATTATGGATGATAGTGATATCATTTATGTTAGTACAGTATTAGAGAGTGGTAAGCAATCATAAACTGGTTTGAGCATGTTTTTTTATGTGTGGTGGCTATTAGATCAAGGTAGATAAATTGAATATGTAGTAGCTGGGATGTTCTGCAATAATAGAGAAGCAGAGAATGAATACCTCGGTGGTTTCAGGGTGACCGTAATAACTAAATAACCTAATCAAGGAATATCAACCAAGGTACCCTTCCTATTTATTCTTCATTGATCTTTTATTGAAATATCTCATAAACTTGATAAAGTTATTTTTGATTTGTAATAGCTGAGATGTTTTGCATATAGACAAGTGGAAATTGAATACCTCAGTGGTTTCATGATGATTGTAATAAGTAAATATCCTAATAAAGTAATAAGAACCAAGATGTCCCTCCTAGCCTGAAACATGCAGTGATCATGTAGAATCTCATCAACTTTGTAAAGGTCAAAGTCAACACATTTATCTCTCGTGTATCTAGTGTACAATCACTTCCTCAAACAGCATTACAAGTAAAGAAAATCGGTTGCCCATGCCAGCACTCAATCTTCTATTTTCGCTGTCCACAATGGTTGCTTAGGGACCTTGGCCAATTTCTTTTTATTTTCCTTTTTTTCTCATGCAGAAAGGAGCAGTACCTCCTCAGAAGCCAACCCATGGTACCATCTATGTATCCAAGAACTTCCCTCCTTGGCAGAATGCAGTTCTCACAAAGCTCAAAGATCTATGGCAGGTAGGTATCATAACAATATTGGCAATGGTATAAGGCAGTTGTAGTACATGTAGTAAACATGCTATATATATATATATATATATGATGCACCACGCGGTACCCCGGTGTAGCGTTGTACCCCGGGGTACCACGTTGTGTAGCGCCATCTCACGTCCACTCGAGTACAACCCCAGAGTTATGAATGCAGTGCGTGTACGTAGTCACAATGCATGTTAACAGTGCAGTGTTATGATGCATGGTGTGCATGCACTGTGTTGTACTGCTGCTCGCGCGCAAGCTGCTAGCAGCCCTCACGATCACAAGGTTAAGCGCAGTGGCTTTAGCGTTAGCTCCCGCGGCCCCCCGAACTAGAACTTGATTTTATTTCACTTCTTCCTAAAAAACATCACTTCATCGTATTTTAGCTGTATTTTAGCTGTCAAACTTTCAAACTTAGACAATGGTGGAAGGTAATGGTGGATACGGAAATTTACTGTAAGGGAAAGGACGTAAAAGACGGAAGATTCCAAGGACCGAGAAAGTTGAAAGAGCACGATATCGTGCAATACAGAAGTTGGGGGACGAGCAGGCCGCTGATCTGTGTACATGGCCTTATGGTAGCGGTTTTTAGGAAGGCGAGTAACGGGGGAGACAAGGAGCAGGCTGATGGTGTTATTATGACACTGCTGGCCCAATCCCTCTCTTAAATCGAAGAAATAGAAATCAATAATAGAATAATTACAACAATGAATTTGAGAAAAATACGTGACTTATAGGATGTTTTACAAGAACATGGGACACAATTGAATGTTGAAAAAACCACACCAAAATAATTTCCCTCATTTTGGTAACCCAGGGTACAGCCCTAAAAAAAAATTAAATAATTCAAAAAAATGACCGATTTTTATTTGGTACCCCAGGGTACCATTTATGTCATCATATATATATAATGATGATTGCAATTATCATAATCCCAATCTTGATAGCAAGTCTAAGGATCTCATCTCTTACACATTTCTGCTTGAAGAAACCAGGAACTTTTAGGAAAATAAAATAAAGAAAAACAGAGAGAGAGAGAGAGAGAGTACATTAAAGGATTCTGTGACTTTCTTGAGTTGAGTTACCTAGTATATTGATGAAATAATGATCAGACTACAGTTTATGGTCCTTCATTCATTCATTCGTTTAAACGTAAATTAAAGATGTATATCTTAAACACTTACCTAAATAATAATCCCACAGCTCCCTAATGTTCCAGACAAGCATCATTAGTCCTTTGTCATATTCTCATTTTCCCCATCTTAAGCCGTTTCTTTTTTCCTCTCTTTCTTCTCTTTGTTTTCTTTATTTATTTTATTGATATCACAAAATTAGAATATACCTATGTATTATTTAAAGGGAATCTATAAATTACAAGCTCTGCTTTTCAATAGTTTCCCTTCATATCTCACCTCTCATATATGTCTGCATCCCCTTTGTTAATCATCATTGTGTCATTTCTATGGATCTTTTATTGTACTTCGTTACTCGTGTTAGTACAGTCTATTGAATGTTATTTTGTACCATATATTGATTATTGTGAATTATGAAAACATAAACCAAACTGAAACTGAAAGTTTATAATGTTTAAAAGCAGTTAGTCATTCATATAAAGTGTACAATCATATTTTAGGTATTTTGAATCTGGGGCAAGTCTCTACTTTAGTACATATGGAAAGACAGATGGACAGCCTGAGATGAATTACTTTAATGATACGTTATAACGGTGAAAGCATATAGATGACATTTCATATTATTTTAGTTATCGGAATGATGTAAGGTGCTATTGATTTGATTACAGGCTAACAATGGTGCCTTTCCTGACAACAAGGTGATTCTGGAGCAGTTGAAGAGCAATGAAATGCTCAAGAAGTTCATGAAGAAGGTGATGCCTTTTGTTCAACATATCAAGGTAAGATGATGCATAGTACTAATTTGTAAGGTTATTAGAAGCGTAGAATATTTGTTGAGGCGAATGGTGATTGCTGTGTTTAGAAATGGATGTTGAATATGATTCCGCCCTTCTTTAAGGCTATCAGGGAGGTCTCGTTTTCAGGAACATTGGTTGATTTTGCCTGTTTGATAGGCATCTTTTTCTTCTTGACTTGTACCTTCACTGTGTGTACTTCCTGCACCATTCTTTGTGATCCTATTTTCCAGTATTTCTTTCTTAATGCCTTAACCCTAACGTGGGGGACTTCATGCCTCCCTCAGACTTAAAAACCTCTGAAAAAGCCTTATCTGTTTAGGTTTAACCCCTTCCATGCCACCAAATTTTTGAGCAATTGTCAAAAATGAACTTTCAAGAGTTAAATACTAACTTTCAGTGACTCTTTTCCTGAGCAAATTGGGCAAAGATATATTGCATAGGTAAATTTTGGGGCGGGATTTGCCGCCCACGGCATGGTAGGGGTTAAGCATCCTGAAGCTACATTGTCTGCATGGCATTTGATAATTCTCTGCACATGCAAGGTGTTTTTTAATTCTGTCCAACAACTCTACACTAATGTGACGGCTATTTTTATCAGCATACTGTTTGCAACAGTTTTGGAAAGTCTTTGGACAGTAAAGTGATGTTAGTTAATAATTAACTCATACAATATCCTACAATTAGAAACCAAGTCTAAATTTTAATTCTGATAAATACCCATTTCTTGATTCATAGTGAACAATGATCTGATCGTTAGCTGTTCTTGTTTCTTTGTAGGAGAATGTTGCAAGAAAAGGGGCTAGAGCCATGGATACTACAATGGAATTTGAGGAAACTGATGTATTACAGAGCAATCTGGACTACTTGACTACTACTCTAGAGGTAAGATTACTAACCTTTATAACTCTATCTCTATATTTCTCACCCCCTTAAAGTGATTTGGTAACTTTGTAGAGACTTGATAAAATCTGAGCTAACTGGCCTTACATGCTATCAGTGTATATAAATATGGTGTAAAAATGAAGCCCAGGGGGAAAAAAGCATCATATCCTTCACAAAGTAAACATATGCAAGTGACCGGAAATGCCAGACTCATTTTCCCCCATAGACTCAGTGTCAGACTAAAGCGTATGGCCATACGCTTTCGTAAATGGGACTATTCAGTCATAGATATCTTAATAATAGCATTATATATTTGAAAACCTTTCTATGCCAGGCTATTTATTTATCCTTCTGAACATCATTATACACAAGACAGATATCAAAATTTATTAAATCATGCCTCCACAAAGTTACTGAATGCCTTTAATCTATCCCTCTGTCACTATCTCTCTTTCTCTTCTACTCTCTCCTCTCTATCTTTATATGAGGTTGAGTCGAGTTGTTTAAAACACTGAAACAACTAGAGAGTTAGTTCAAGCACTGCCAAAGCAATAAAGTCTTTTGGCCTTTTGGAAAGACATTAATCTAAATTTACCGCTCTCCATACGGGTGTAGTAAATAGGTACCTGATATGAAGATATTCCTTGGGATGCTAGATACAGTCTATAAATCAGTTATCTGTATCCATATACAATACAATACAATAAGCATTTAGTACGCCCTTCCCATAAGGCTCGGAGCGTTTGAATCTATATATTGACTTCATTATATAATTCTGCATGTACTTTAGTACAATATACTTGGTATATTGTATTTTGCTTTTCTTTTAATAAAGATAAAGAATTGACATTTATTGCACAAAGCTTATATCAACCTTTTAATCTAGTGCTCCTGCATCTATTTTTGATATACCTCTTTCTCGATTTGCCTAAGAGCAATGATCACTCATAATACTCTCATCAAATTAATAGTAATTTTTATGATCTTCTATCTTTGAATCCAAGCTTGAAGGTCTAGAAGTTCGGCCTAGCAGTGAGGCTTCGGAGAAGATCCAAGAGGAATGCTGTCCTGGAAAACCTTATTCTGTGCTTGTCACTAAGGTTAGTTTCTAGGGTTTTTATTTATTTTATTTCTTTCTTTTTTTTTTTGCAGTTTTTTTTCCTGGACTAGTTAACAAAATGCATTCAGAAAAACCCAAAAAGCATACTAGGCAAATTTCAGTTTGAAAATGTTAAATGACATTATTTTTGTAAAGACAGTTTACAATTCTGATATAAGCATACATGTATATACCGCCCTGGAAAAAAATTATTAGACCAACCTCTTTTAAAGGCGTATGTGGGAAGTGTTGGTTACATCAGTAATTGAACTTTCAAATTGATTTCTACTAGCAAAGTTATAACGATTAGATGACTAAAACAATTACCCCCTAAAATAAATAACCCCTCAGACAATTACCCCCATGCTGGCATGCTGTCCAAACGGGATTGCATTTTTTCTCTTCACAGCAGCTCATTCATGTAGCTAGAATCTTTTCTTTTTAGATAACTTCAATTTTCTATTGTCTTCAATGTTCTCAGTATCATAATCATAATCAGGCCATAATGCTAACACCACAACAAGTAACACTTGATATTCACCCTCTAGACATAGTCTATTTTTGGTCAAAAACCCTTTCTCATAGGAAAATTGGGGGGGGGGTAATTTCTGGGGAAATTTGTCCGGGGGCTGTTTATCCTTGCCATAGTCGTCGTAGGGGTAATTTTCCTGGGGTAATTGTCACAAAGGTAATTGTAATGGGAGTAGTATTCCATTAATAATGAATGAGCTGTTAATAATCATTTTCCTAGTTCCATAGACAATGGACTTAACACTACCTGTATGCCTCCAACTGCAGCTGGTCTAATAATTTTTCTCCAGGGCTATATATATATATATATGTGTGTGTGAGAAATCAATTGAATTGAATGAGAGAAATAATTTGCGTTGCTAAATTCATTGTTCCTCCTTACTGACTTTCTTTTTGTGGAAATAATTGCAGGGGTTGCAAAAACTGTCTCCGCCGGGAGTCGAACGCGGGTCTTTGGCACTGAATGCCAAACGCCTTAAACACTAGACCACGGAGGCGGGTTGAGTGGTATTCGGCTACACCAGGTACAAACACTGACAGGCAGCCCTTGCAAACCCTTAGCAGTTAATTTATTCCTATTTCTTTGAGGGACAGGGGAGTATTGAACAATAACAATGGATATATATATATATATATATATATATATGTATATCCATATTTTAAACTCTTTTCATCTTATAGTGAAAAAAGATAAAAAGAGGAAAACATACTGTTAGTAGTCAATTTTGTGTTGCATAAGTAATGTTATTTGCATGTATATATGTACATCATATAATTTCATCATTATGTTTAGTTATGCTCTCATGATTTTAGGCTGTAGTAGAGAGCTTCTGAAAAATGGAATCTTATACCAAGTCTTAACATGAAATAAAACCTTAATTTCCACTTATTCAACACATGACGTGATTCCCTCTCCTAGCCGGTAAGTGTGATGTAAGACTGTCTAAAGCTTTACCAGTTTTATATATCAAAATTTCCAATATGATTTGTATCTATTGATTATACTTTCTGAATACATGGATTTCAGTTTTGTAGCTTGTAAGTTTGGTTCTGTATGTTGTATTATTTGCTTATCTATTATCCAGCCTGTCAAATGATATCTGTAAAGACTGTTTATCTTTTTTACCATGACTCAAAGCAAAATGTTTTGGGGCTGGACGTATGCTTCAAGTTTTAGAGCATATGTATTACTAGCATGCCTCAACCCAGCTTCGCCCTTGTCAAAAGTGTTCTTGCTTGCATCATATTTATCTACTTTTATACTTTTGAAGTTTTGTTAATGCATGTATACAATTGTAATTTGTAAGTCAAAATAATTGAAGTAAGTATTGTTCCTAATAAATAGTTGGAAATGATAAAGATAAAATATCATTTCTTGATGAGACCCAATTGGCCAAAATTCTAATGTTTTCAACTCTCACAGAATAATTTATTTACTTGTTTTTATTTGTTCTCCTACTAGTATTTGATCATATACTACAAGCTATTGTGCAGCTATTGTAATTGTCACATCCTTAGTGATTATACACTAGACACTGGTTGTTGTTTGCCATGCTAAGTTAAACTACTTTTCTTTCTGTCTTCTTTGGTATATTATTGTGAAACTTATGCTATGAAGCATATTAACTTCTAAACAAGAGCAGTAAACATATTAAGATACTCAAATAGATCACAACAGTTTAACCCTAAAAGGGCGGGGGGGGGGGGCTAGAACCCCCCCCCCACCCCGGACACGTGCAGCGAGCTTTGTTAACTTTGTCGCCTAAAGTCTTACACATCTTTGATACCAAACTTATTTTAAAAATTTGACAGACGGGCGTCAAAAATTGCGGCGGCCAAAGTGAAAAATTCTCCATATGTATTGTACACAATGCAGAATTGTCAATTCGTGAATATGTGAAAAATCAGTTAGCGATAATTCAAACACCATTTGGGATATACATATGAAACTTTACAGGATTATTCTTTATAGGGTACTCTGTGTCAAGTTGCAACAATTTTTGTCACTCCATGGCCGAGACCTTGGGGGGTTGGAATCCATCCCCCCAGTCCCCCCCCCCCCCTCCCCTGCAAAGATTCCATTCACAGATTGTTTAGCTGTGGATCCCATTTTCAGCTAAGATCATCAAATCTAAAACATATATCATACATATCATTTCACATGAAAAGTAGTCTGGATTATTCATAGCTGCACAAAATTATTATTGGCTTTTTATAAAAAAAGACACCTTGGCCAATTTGGCATGCCTGACTGCAACATATAAACTTCATAAATGTTTATAACCGTATAAATTCAATTTCAAATGTAAATTTCTATTTTAAGGCATGAGAAGTTAAGTTGTGATCAGCATGGAAATACTGTAAGTTGAAAAAAATGCACAATACTTGATCCACTGTTTAATCAAGTGAACTTTTTTATTCAGGTATTTTAAACAAATTCCTGCTATTTTCTATATGGTGTTTGTCTTGCAGCCATGTGTATCAGTAAGTTTTGTGAACCCTCAGCCCAGTAGTGGTCACTTTACTCTGAGGTGTCCTGTTTACGAAGGTGATACAGTCTCGAGGATAGCAGCAAGGATCCAGAAAAACAACAAGAACATTCAAGGTATGTCTTCTTAATTCAATCCAGTGCCATAGCAGGGCAGTATTGCTGAAAAATTGTACATTTTTGTCTAAAAGCACCAAATTAGGCATGTGTTAAGTAATCCATTCTGAACAATAATTGATGTGAAAGCACTTTCAAAAACGCAATTGAGGGGGGATTTTGGCAAAAATTGTAATGGTATTGGTGTACAGCTCAACAAACAAAAACCCGCCTAAAACGAATTAGGGCCCTAACAACACAAGCGAGTCTGTACCACGGTCCAGGGGAGCGTTTCATGAAAGGAAGTTGTCTGATATTTTATCCGACAACTGTTATAAGCTACTGAAATCCTTGCATCTGATTGGCTGAGAGCAAATTTGTCGGATAAAATATCTGACAAGTCCTTTCATGAAACGCCCCCCTGATCCATTCATGGATGTTATAAATGAAACATAATTAAGTTAGCTTGTAGAAACTTGATGGCGCTCAAGAACGCCTGAAACACGCATATATGACAAAATCATTTACAGTCATAATTTTATTTATTTCGTAGAGGCAGAACCAAAATATTATGATGTAGAAGTATATTGTAGTACTTAAATCTATGAACATTTTTAAGCCAAAAATATAAAAAATTTTCTTCAGATAAGTCTGATTGTGATTTCAGACGCTCAGACAATGTTAGCAATTTCGCCCTTTGCGTCTTTTCTGCCGGTAATTATATGCCCCTGTAATCTTTCTGTGGACACCAGGATCAAGTGCTTGTTGCATGTGATGGCATAGAAAGTAAACAAATGCCTTTACATGTAAAGATATGTTGCTTTTAAAACAGAAGATTTACACAAATCATCCGCGAATGACGTTTTATACAATTCAACCACAATAGACTCGCTCTTATTGTATTGGGTATACCACCGCCTGTGCTAACAAGGGAGGGATTTGGAGCCTTACTGTAGGGTCCAAATACCTAGTTGAGTGAGTTTATTTGGGAGAATTTTAGAATTACAATTTCCTTTAAAATTACCCCATAAATCAGTTTCTGAAAGTGCTTCCATATGTAATAATGTTCAGTATGTATCATTTTAAAACTCTGCCGAATTTGGTGCTATAGACAAAAGTGCACAATTCAGCTAAAAATTGGAGCTATGCCACCATGTTTTTCCGACAGTTGCCGGTATTCATATGGAGTGAATTAACTAAGAAGACATGGAAACAGAGATGGAGAAATAGAAAAAGACATGCACAGCAAAAGAGAGAGAGACAGAGAGGGGAAAGAGAGGGGGAGTGAGTGAGAGAGAGAGAGAGAGAGATGAGGAAGAACAAAGAGAAACAAAATTTATAGAAGACAGATAGGGAGTATTTCATTACACCCTGTGTGACCCAGATACCTATATCATATATCAAAGTGTGTGTTTGTAAAATCTAGAACAGTTGGTATGTTGGCCTGAAAATGTTATCTTTCAATCAATCATGATTGAGTTATCATGCTATTGCTTTCAGTACTCTGTCTATCACATTGACTGTCTATATCATGTTGTCCTTTCAGACCTGTCTAAAGTGAGATTCCTTCGCTATGATGACCCTGCTCTAGGACCAAGAACCCTCCCTCGTTATGATTGCCCTGAAGAAGGCAAGACACCTATTGCTCCTACAGCTAAGTTCACTATACAAGACAAGACACAGTCTGTTAGCGTCTGCCAGAATGGAGCTAAAATTGATATTGGTAACATGCTAGTCTATATGGTTATGTCCTAGATACATTGTGTATTAGTGGTATGTCGGTCTACACGTTGGTCTATATGGTCGTATATCATGATTATGTCCATTATGTGTTTTTAAGTTCAAGTTGGAGTTTATTCCACTCTTAAAAGTAACAATAACAAAATGTACAAATACAAATAACAAACACTTACTTATACATGTATATAATCAAAAAGGGAATTACACTCAGCAAAAAAAAGAAAGTGGACACTATATTTAGTTCAGATTTTCAATAAATATTTGAAATAAATTTGTCATTCATATATCAAGATAAACATAAGTTAATCCTCTTTAAGATGATATGCAATTGTAATCATACCAGTCACGCATGAGTGAGCAAAGCCATTTAACAAAAAATGAGTCTAAAAATAAAAATTGGCAAAAATGGGGCATATGCCCATTCAAATATGAAGAGCATTTCCATCTTGTAAAGTCAAATTACAACAATGAAAAAAGCAAACAATCGCCCATCTTGACCGTGCTTGTTAAAACCATGCAGTCCTGAGACTACAGTTGACTTCCAGAGCTCAATGCTCATTGTTTCTCATTTCATTGTTGAACAAGAATGTCTTACAGATGTTCATTAACATTTGAATGACTACTTGCTCTATTTTTGCAATTTTCTTAATCAGACCTCCTAATGGTTAAGCTCAGTACTTGATCTTAATTGGTGTTGGAAGAGTATTAATTTATTGTATATTTTACTATATCATTTACAGTTTATATGAAAATTTTGAACAATAAAGAGCGTCCACTTTATTTTTTTTTTGCTGATTGTAGATATAGAGTGGAGGAGCTGGCAGTAAGCCTATCAAGGGCTAGTTTCTAGATTCAGTTAACCCATTGCCTTCTGGAACTGGGTGGTTCCTGTGTTAAGTCTATGGGATCATAATAATTCAGTAGTCAACGGTTTAAATATGTTATCTAAATACATGCTTGTCCGTATAGTCATAGACAACATATATCATGTTTAAGACAGGGTATAAAATACATGGACTTATTCAATAGGCTGACTGGTAAGAATAGTGCCAGCATGTTACAGATAACCAGAGATTGAAGTAGATTGAGAGCCATCATCATTGCCAGTGTTTACAAAGGACAAAGAACCTTGCAAGCAATTAAGCAAACAATTATGCTGCTGTATCCATATACAATATGGTCTTATCATAGACCATGACCATTGTGAACTGGTTCAGAGTAATTTAGTAGATAGTAAGTAGATAGTAATACTTAGCATGGTATGCCATCTTTGTTATCTCCCAGCTAAGTGTACATACAGGTGATGTATGTACTGATGTAGCGCATCTTGTTTTTCTTCATTTTCTAATGTGCTTCCTTTTAGTCCATTAACAGTGGAATTTCATTATAAATCAAAAGATAAACTGGATCACACTCCTAATCATTGTGAAATATGTCATATTGTAATTGGCAGTGAATGTATTTCATTTTTCTTTTTTCTTCTGCAATAACTGTATGTAGAGTTCTGTATTGTAATTTAGATATGAAATGTAATGATGAAATGTTGTGCATGTGATGTCTGTGTATGGATTTTTGTCTCACCTGTGGAAACGTAAGCGAGACTAAGGCACCGCTTTTCCGACGGTGGTATGAATAATTCTTAGGGGAAAGAGACATCAAGTTGTTCAAGTATAGTAGATGTACATGTACTTTGTCTTCAAGGGGTCTGATCGAGGGGCTGCACTCCGAAAGTGTCCCAGTGCCAATTATTTCATGGACACATATTCTGCTTCTTTAAACACACAACTTGATTTCAAATAAACTTCACAGTCCAAGAAATCTTAGGTAAAGGGGATTTAAGTTGTACAAATGGGGTATCCGGGCCAGCCGGGGGCTTAGGGGCAACTCCCCTTAAGTGCCCAACCTTTGATTTTTCACCAAATGAAAGTGCTGCCCTGATGATTGCGCAGTGCACGCGAGACTGCCCTGGACATTTCCCTTGTTATAAGTAATGGGTCTGTCATCCAACTGCATGCTAGAATCTGGAAATGTTGTTTATTGTGATTTTTATCATGAAACAAAAACATTGTTCTGTACAATAAATTTTGAGACTGAAGGCCAATATTTAATGAGGCAGGCCTTTTTGAGCCATTCTCTAGTTTATTAGTGTATTAGTGATTCAGGTTGTGATGACATTCAGTTAACATTCAGATGAATTGTGAATATTTGTATTGTTTTAAATGAAATGATTAATTCCTTTGAAATCATTTACCATTAAATCATTACAGTACATTTTATATACATAATTGATATTCATGTAGTTACCACATGAGCAAATAACTGTATGACCATTTGTTTCTCTTTCTTTAATTCATCTCTCCATGTATTTGTTTTATAAACCATCCATTTACACAGTTTTCTTTATAATGTAAGTGCTTAAAAGTAATTGAGGTACTGTTTGCTTTTATCTAGTAATAGAGGTATTTGAATGGATGCAATCCTTGCAAAAACATGTTGTTCCAGATAATGTTCTCAATGTAATACTTGCCTGAAAGGTATGTGACTATTGTGTGTGTGCTTCATTGTGAATTTTTCATCATGGCAATCCAAACTTTGTGACATGTTGAATTGTGCGAAAGCAGAAAAATCAGAGAAACGGCTTGGTGAAAATTTAAATGAAATCAGAAAATTAAGAATGTCTTGACAGCTGAAATCATAAATCTTGATTGGTAACTTGGTCATTCGACCTCTGTTCTGACACACTGTTTCATGTTTGAATAAAATGATAATAATGCTAATGCCAATACTTGTGATAATGATGATGATTGACATATTTGGGGACTGCTTTCCCATTTGTTGACATTTGTACACCATTAGATATCCTGCAATACCCTTTCTCTCTTAAATCTGAAATCTTTATTATAATATTACATATTGATGTAAAGTTAGGTAAAAAAAATATAGAGGAAAGGTTCTTATTTCAGATATTTTATTTAAAATCCTGTAAATGTCATCCTACATTTGGAAAATCCCAAACTGCGGTATAAAATGATTTAGTGTGTTGCCAAACTTGTTTGTTTTTGTAATGTCAAAATGAATTGACTGTCTGTTCTGGTGAAAATGTGATTGCTCTTGCTCAAAGTGTGATGAGATGTTTTTCACACTTATTCTTCAGAATATCAGGAATAGCATAATAGTACTTCTTAGAGGAATACAAAAACGTGTCTTCACTTTCAAGTCGTATCTTCAGGCTCTGTCATATTCCAAACCCTCCTAAAAAAATTCTGCGAATATTGAAGTAATTTACATTTAGCTGGTATGTGGTAGTGTCTATTAGTGTCACACTTTGATAATGCATAATTAAATTGTAGTTAGAAAGCAAGGAAAGCAATTGATTCACTAGATTTTCCTTATTTTGTTTAAATTTCCATTTTCTTCTAACTTCACTTATAAAGGAATCTTAGTTTGTGTAATTTCAATATAGTTTTCTTCATATCTTCTTTTATAATACCTTACTGTGGAACCTTGTTATAAAAATGTTTTCCAAGGAGACCAAGGAAATGACCTTATTATTATATTCTTCTTCCTACCCCTTATTCTTTTACCTTATTATATCGAAATCTTGTATCAACTGCAAAGTGAGACCTGCACAAATACGCTGTTTATAAATTTAACAGTGTTCTTTATAATAAGGTTCCTCTGTACTTCGTTAAGCTACTACATGTACCTATTTGAAATAAGTACAATGTTACACTTTTAATGTGACACATTTTGCAGTATACATGTGAAATGATTAATAAAAGTACATGTATGTGCTAAGTGCAATGGATATTGTAATCACATTCTAGGAGGTTATAATGGTAATGAGTTTCCTGTTATCTCATGGGAATGTGTATTAGGTTAAGTGCGCATGAATGAGACTTGAATAGAAAAAAATTGTATTTGTGTATAAATGCAAAGAATTCAAAATAAAAGGGGAGACAGAGAGTAGATGAAATGAAAGGGGAGGAAGAGAGAGAGAGAGAAAGAGGCTGGGCCTATAGAAAGAGAAAGAGAGAGAAAGAGGCTGGGCCTATAGAAAGAGAGAGAAGTAGGCTGGGCCTATAGAAAGAGAAAGGCTGGGCCAATAGAGAGAGAGAGGGAGAAAGAGGCTGGGCCTATAGAAAGGGAGAGAGAAAGAGGCTGGGCCTATATAAAGAGAAAGATATAGATATATATATATATATAAATATACAGCCATGGAAAAAATTATTAGACCAGCTCCATTTTGGGGTATATGAGTAGTGTCAATTCAAGTCAATTGTCTATGGAAGTAGAAAAATGATTATCAACAGCTAACATAATGCATGTTTAATGTACTACTACCAACTATAACAATTACCCCTATGACTTTTTACCCCAGGACAGTTACCACTAGGACGACTACAGCCAGGACAAATTGTCCCGCAAAAAATTTCCCCGGACAATTACAAAACCCCCTTTTTCCCATCAGAAAGAGTTTTTGGACCACCTACTAAACTATAAATATCTGAGAGGATGAATTTCAAGTGTTACTATGTACTCTTGGTCTGAGCACCATGGGCTTCTCATTGTTCTAATGAGACAAGTGCGTGTGACATAAAAATTAAAGGTATTAGAAAATTAATTTTATGAAACAAAATAACATTCTTGCAGCATGAATGAGCCGCTGTGAGGGGAAAAAAGGCAACACCTTGTTGACAGAATGCCACAAGGCATGGCTGCTATCATCAAATGAAGCAATTTTCCACTAAGAACTGAACAAACTGCCCCCAGAGGGGTGGACATGGCTTTACGAGAAAATGAGGCAAAGCCCCTGGACATTTATCCTAAGATCACTTCTGTCAGGACATTTTTGTCCGGGGTTAATTGTTTTAGGGGCAACTACACTGGCGGTAATTGTCCGAGGGATTAGTTATTACACAAGCTAATCGTTTTGGGGAATATTCATCCACTCATGAGTTGGCTAGTAGAAATCATTCTGAATATTCAATTACTGAGATAGACAACACATTGGCCTTTATAAGGAGCTGGTCTAATAATTTTTTTCCGGGGCTGTATACCCCATTTATGCTGGGAGTTGGGACGCCCCAGGACTAGTCCAGGGGCGGCCCAACTCTCAGCATAAATGGGGAAGAAGAATTTAGGGCGGTCCAAGGAGTACCTCAGGACTGGTCCAGGGGTGCCCCAACTCCAGTATAAAATACAGTGATTTAGGCCGGTTTAGATTCGGTGACCCCATGTAAACCGGAAACTCTACCGCATCCGGGTTACCTTCTTTACTAATAGCGCACGCTCTATGCTCTCTCTTGTATCATTTACTTAATATTATTAAATTAGGGTAGGTCCTATGCTTTCTTAACATTTTTCTTTAGGCAAGGGGGGGGGGGGGGGGGGGTGGCAATGTAGATCTTTGCCATGTCTTTTATTTTTGGTATTACATCTCTAAATCAAATGCGTCCTATGTTATAGGAATGGTTACACCCCGAAGTTAAATGACTGTCTATCAATGGCCCAGTTCTTTTCTGCTTCTCTGTTTCCATTAATTCCATTCCATTTGTACAATTAACCCAGGTGACTAGCAGAGTTCAATGATATTTTACGCCCTAATTTCCCTCGGAATCAGAGCCGTAGTCACACGTGGTCGAGCTTGCTGGAGTACGCCTGACCGGTTATTGCTTTTACATCCCTCTGGCAATCTTTCAACTGTCTTCCTTCGTTTCTTCTCTTCTTTCATCTCTTCCAGTGGTAGTCTGAGCTGGAGTCCGCTGAAATCATCGATGTTTAAGTAATCTGAAGATTTTTGTTCATTTCAGACGGTCAAACGAAATGGAAGATATTCCTACAAGTTGTACTGCGCATAATATTATTTTAATGAAATGTGTTCATGCATTTTACATTTCTTTTGAAACAGAAATAGTGATTTTAGCTTTAATCATCCGCGTCATATTAAAATTAAAATAGATCAGACTTGATGATTTAGTTCCTTTGGTGATTAGATGTCCAATTTGAAAACTCCGAAATACCGATTTTGCATTAAATATATCACTACATGTGATTATATACCGTCTCAATCCCTCTCTTCCTCTACTCTCTTTCTCTTTCTCTCTCCCTCTCTTTCTTTCTCTTCCTTTTTTGGTATCCATGGGAGCGTGGCGCCATGATGAAGTTAATCTGTGTTACAGAAGAAGAAGTCTTCCACCTTTATTTTAATCATCATGTTCATAATGATTATCCCTTTGTGTTCTAAAACCAATTATGTATTTCAATATGGCCTTAACGAACATTTTCATATAATTAAGAGCCCCAAAATATATTAATATATCATAATCTTTATAAGCACCTCATGAATGGAGTAATACAAGTAGCAAAATACATAATGTACTGAAAGAAGCATGCTTTACAGGTCAAACAAATATGCAAGCACTAAAAAAATCATGCCTTATCACTCAAACAAATATGCAGTACACGTTATTTCACAGGAAATTACTCTCTGTAAAAAAAAGAAGAAAGGAAACAACCAAAACAACAACAACCATGAGAGGAACTTCAAGGCTTAAATTCATGTTTATGTTTTCCATGTTTATTTTCATGTTTGAAACTTAGTGAATGAAGTTCATTTTCATGATTCTTAAGAAATTGGCAATCATGGATGACCAGTTTGGAACAATAGCCCCACAGTCATTTAAAAAACAATCACACTATCTTATGTCAAAGAAAGAAGAGTGCTCTGCATAACAATACAACTGCTTACCAGTGCATTTTGCAACTACTAACTTTTGACCCTGAACTTATTCTGATGTGTTGCTCATTCCATGAATGCGAAATCATAACAGATATGACACCAAAGTAATAAACACACTTTCTAATGATACTAAATAAAGCGATGATTATGCCATGACGAGAGAGATATAATCGATCAAACTTGAGTTTCCAAACTTTTGAGGGGTTTATACATGTATATAATTTTTAAATTGGTATTTTGAAGGATACTTCCTTTTCATACAGAATATATACATCTGCATTTTCAAAGGAAATGCCTTTGAGGGAAAAGGTATAGCCTATTATCATAGCTAATGTTAATCCAAAATCTAATAATCTTCATTCTTTACTCTTCTCAGTGGTAGAATTCGGTGTTAGAATTCTAATTGCCCATTATGAACAGTATGTTTACATTTTGCAGTAGTGTTTGAAAAATAACGCATTTTCCAGTCTTTTATTTTTTTTAAAATCTAGCAAGGACTTCTTAAAATATGAAAATTGAAACACCATTATTCACTTAGATTATATTCATGAAATATTCATAAATAAATGCAATTTGAAATGTTCACACTATCAACATGATCAAGTATTGAGAGTGTCAGAGTAGTCAGTTTGCATGTAGTGTTATGCGTCTGTAAACCTGGAATGATTATACAACCACTACTTGGGCTACATATCTGCTTATCACACCATGATCATGATGATATGTTTGCTTTCCAGAGATCGGAAATCGTTCTCCAGCCTGTCCTACATTTTTCAGCCCCCTTCTTGGAAAAAACCCAAAGGCTGTCTGGAGAACAACCGTCAGAGCAGATAATTATCTGCCCATCAGCCAACAGGTGGCGCACTTCTATTTGTGATAATTGAGATCGCAGTCCTCTTATCAGAGCACTGAGGGCAGAAAGCTCTTCAAAGGCAGGGTACAGCTCAGTAAGAGAGAGAGAGGGGGGGGGGGGGGGGGGTGTCAATATTGATCTTTTATCTTTAATTTCTTCAATAGTTACATAAACCTTCACACGTTATTGTTTTATTATAAGCGATATATCGATATATCAGTTAAATCAAAGGGCTTGATATTCATCAATTTATCCTTCTTTCATCTCTGAAAATTTTCAATAGATCGGTGGAATAATATCCAATACCTTTTCCGCATAATTTCAAGAGATGGATTTTTATAGTTGCATGCATAGTTATCGTCATCGGTGATTTAGGACCGGCCGTTAACGATGTCACGTCCAGAACACGATTAATATTCATCATGGGCTTACCCACAAGATAGAGGCAATGGTCGGGACGTGATCTCCATCTCATCCTTAATTATACAAGAGGGAAGCAAGGGGGTACTGTAGTCTCCATCTTAAACCCTATACAGGGCAAGATTAGGGGGCGTGGTCTACCTATTTGAATTGGGTTTTATTGAAGATGATTGGCTTGAAGCGCATCACATTACACCCTGGCTGGAAGAGAACTCTAAATTAGGTCGCATTCTGGAGTGCGATCTTTAATTAGGTTAATGAATTTGTCGCATGCGTTCCGTGCTTACAGAGAATGGCATTGATTTGTGAGCAACCCAATGTAAGGGGGTCCTCTGCATGTGTTTCATAATGAATGTGAAGGGATTGCTTGAAGAACCATTACACTTGTATGACATAGATATTCTCATTGTTTCATTGATGTTAGGGCATTTCAAATCAAATAAATGGAAAGTCTGGACCCATGCATGTTTTTTCTATAATGTGAAAGGAATGAGAGAATGATGGTTGCGTAGCTTCAAGCTAAGCAACCATTATATATTGAGGGAAATATTCCTGGAACGTACATATGTATACAAATATATATATATATATATATATATATATTATTCTCTCATTTCCTTTCACATGCATTGTATTTATTTCCACGAGAGTTGCCAAAGCTGTTGAATATGTTATTTCCTTACAATTATATATCATATATTTATATAACTATCTAATCTAGTTATCTAAGCTCCTGTTTCCAGTCGAGCACTTTACCACTGGATGGTTTTACCTATACTTGGATATATATATATAAATTTCTCTGGATTCCGCATTTGGGAGACACGGCTTTGTCATTTCAATTGTTCCGCGTGTCCCCCAAATGCGGTTCGTGTCTCCCTAATGCGGTGGTCGTAAAATATATATATATTTATATATACATATATACATATTATGCAATTGTATGGAAATAACATATACAACAGCTTTGGCAACTCTCGTGGAAATAATACAATTGTGAGAAATGAAAATTGTCATTACTCTCAATTACATATGTATGTAATATATATATATATATATATTCAAACAGAATAAATCAGACAAATTTAAAGACACAAAAGACACAAAAATGAGTTTTTACATTATATTCATGTTATAGGAGTTCTATCCGAAAGGTTATCTTGAAGTTTTTATCTGATTTTCTCTGTTTTGTAGCCATAACATCACACACAGAATAAGAATTCATATGACTTTATTTTAATATTAAACAAAATTGAATTGAATATATGGCTCTGACACACCATCATGGATTCCTAACATATGATTTTGAGGGCAAAGTTTGTTAAATATTACTTAAACGTACAAGATTTTCATTTTCATTCACTGATTCTCCAAACCTCTAGTATTTGAGTCTGCTCCATGGACTTTGCTTTTCATTAGGCTTTCCATTTGCGTGTTCAGCTATTTCAATTTTCTTACAATGATGAAGGGTTTTCTTATTTCCGATATAATATTACATATTTTTTGTTTGGATGTTTCAATGAAATGGAATTCAAAAATAATTTTTGAATCAAATTAATGTTTTATTTACATTTCACTGCAAACCATAACAAATTGTATATGTTGTAAATGGGACTGAGCAGTTGATGACTTATACCTTTAAATCGTTTTTTGTTTAATTTCTACCGGTATACAACAAATAGAATGAATAAATAGAATTTCTGCTGATAGGTTATAGCGGTGTCGTTCAGTATAAACGACCACATCCAAAAATAAACCAGTCGATTCTATTTATAGAATGGTAAATTAGGGGAAATTAGTTAGCGTGCCTATTGATTGGACGCAAAAAAATGAGAGTCCGAGTTATCACTCTGTTGGAATTCGCTTCTCATTTGTGCACACGCCATTCTGTCAACATGATAATGACAAACGATTGTGTTTAGATGGCTATATAAACCAACCAAGATCGTGATAAAACCAAGCTAAAGTGATTCTGTTTGTACCACATTTGTTCAAAAAATCTATAGATATGTTATTATCTAGTAATACGAATAGGGGCTACGTATGATTTTCTACAATGCATATTATCAAGGAGCTGTATGAATCTCCTTGATATTATACATGTAAGTGTGTGTTGAGTCGTTATTGAAGCATGTTATCATATCTCTGCTTGCTCAATGAGTGTACCATGTCCCATCCAAACATCTCATTTCATTTCTGGTAAATTATGTTACAGGCAATCAAGATATAATTATCAAATGAGATTGGAATGCATGAGACGTATCCACACTCAACCATCTCAATACGTGATGTTATGAACACACCTAATATACCAGTGTTCTCCCTTGGTAAGCATTTTGGGTAGCAGTGCAAACAGATGCCTGAGGCATTTCTCACGTACCCTACGATTAATATCAATTGATCTATCTCACAGAGTTCCTACATCACGATGTAGTTTACATCAGTGAAGTACATGTAAAGCTAAGGATGCATCCGCATACTTATTAGTGAAATGGAAAATTGACTGAAAATGAATGTATTCTCATTGTTTTTCCATTAACGAGCTGTTTGACACCAACACATGACATTCGTCATTAATTATGAATTATTAATATGAAAGACGTGTATTTGCAGGTTAAGAATAATTTTGTTTCGTGAAAAGGGTATTCGCAAGCTAATAGATAATAAAATCATCCATTTATTTTCTTGATGGAAATATTTTTAAAAAATATATAGTATGAAATACCTACAAACTGTACGTAGATAGGGGTCATCTCGCTATTCATAGAAAACCGCTATTCGTTTAACACGCGTTATCAATAGCGGTCCTAATGAATAGTTATGAATAGTGGTCCTTATGAATGGAGGTCCTTATGAATAGCGAGGTAATTTGTCTATGGTTTGCTAGAAGGACCGCTATTCATACAAAACCGCTATTCATTTAGTCACGCGTTGTGGATAGCGGTCCTTATGAATATGTGTTTCTTATGAATAGCGGTCCTTATGACTAGCGAGGTTACCCCAGTAAATATACGTTGAATGGAAATGGAAATGATTGATGTGTTCAAAATCCTGATTACTCGAATGTTTTTACCATTATTGTATGAAAAGAGAAAATAACGATTGCACTGGTCATTAAAAACACATTTTAAGAGGGCAGTTGAGCTCAGCCCTTAGAATCCCAGCCTCATCGTGCGAAGTGGATAAAGATGATGCATCTTTTTTTTCATACTTTTCTTTTTCTATAAAAGAAGTACGAGTGTCTTTTATATTAAATTCTGCTGCTATCAAAATTAAACGAACATATGGGAAAGCCGATCTAGTTCTAAAAAAGTCTGGAAGATCGCTATACACTATAGCTTCCATCTTGGTTCACGCTTTGTCAACACATGCATACAATGTAATGGGAAGTTCATGTTACATTCTCCGTTTAACACACATTGCTCTATAATTAATGACACATTCAGACGAATCGATATCATGATGATGTATTGGTCAATAATATGGATTGGGTGAAAACATTATCTAAATAAAAAGAAAAACGAAAAGGGGAAAAGAGATAATTGATAATGATATCTAATAGTATTAAAAGATTAAGCGGTCAAATCTGTTTCACTATTTAATGAATGTTCTACTTTAAGCATCCCTTTAAAGGAGAAAATATTCATCAAAGTGAATTAGGGGTTGTGGCGCTCCCCAACTTTTGAGATATTGATATACACTGTACATTATTGTCAATGATTCTGAGTAAGATGGTTTTAGGAGGTTAAAGATGCAGCTGTTCTATTCACCGAGGCGTAACCGAGTTGAATAGAACAGCTGCATCTCTACGTAAAACATCGATGATATCAAGCAGCATGTGGAACATAATCAATGGGTGCTGTCACACTGACAACTCGATTCCTGGAATATTCTCGATGTTTCTAGTGTGTTGTCACATCGCAGTTTAAAAATACGCGTATATCAACTCCGGGATTATCCATCATTACCGAGCATGCTCAATAATTTCACTGAAAAGGATGAACTTGATATTATGCCCTCACCTCGTCATAGACCAACTTCCCGAAGTATGTGATCAGACTGGCAAAAAAAATCCTTGAATGAAAATTCAAGGAATATTTGCCAGTGTGACCAAACCCATTGTGAAACAACAGATGAAACATTGACGATGCGAATGCAATACAAGTCTTTGTTTTTAACAAGAATCAACGAAAGAGTAAGCTGTCAATGGAAACATGTTTTTCTTAAAGTTAAGTGACTTTAAACACTAACTGAACTTTGCCTGTTCATGATTAATTTCAGTTTATTGACTACAAATATTCACAAATTTAATCTTTTACTTTTTTTTAATGTTGCTGTCGCATTTTCCAGCATAAAAGGTTAAATCACAGCAAGAGGAATGGTACGAAAGAAATCGATGCTCAAATTTCAGTCTAGATTTGTCTCTGATCAACACCACTTTTCATGATTTCTCCCACAGGGAAGTGCGTCGTAAGCCTTTTTTGGAATAATTTATATTTTGCAAGTACCGAGTTTTGACACAGAATGTCTCGATATCTCGATACAGGGTGATTCAGGATGATTCGGACTCAAGCTTACTATTTTTTATGTGGCAAATATAGTACACTGTACATTAAGGAAATTATTCGTATTTATGGTAATATCAAGTTTGAGCAGGAACTTTGATTCTTTCCAATAGACCGCTTCTGTAATGTATACAAATTTATGCACATAATAGTCTCTGAGCACCTAGTGACGTGCTATTCCATGAACCTGCTTCTTACAAATGAGCCTCAATGCTTGGAATCCAGTTTGCATACATTACTTGTAGCTATGTCCGGCAAGCTTTCAGGTTGTCAAGAACAACCTTTGTTTGAAAGGTATGCATAAAATTTGTATACATTACCGAAGCGGTCTATTGGTGACTCTGACGAAGGACATTCATTTACATAACAGTACATAATTCGGTCATTCTGCACACTAAATTGTTTTTGCGCTTATTTTATTGTTTCAAATAAATAACGCTAAAAGTATCAGGCACAGACATAATACTTCAGAAGAGTATATCACAACGCGCTTAATATAAAAATGAACAGCAACATGTAAACATGTTTTCCAAGGTGCTCGCAGTGTATAGTTATGATTTTACAAACAAGATTTTTTATTTTCTTAGATTCGCTATAATAAATAACATTATTACTTTGGCGCTCCAAATTTTACATCGACTAACCGCAGTTCATGCCCGGAAGTATAAACCTTCCGGGCATGAACTTCGGTTATTAGCTGGAAACACACAGCCCCCATCAAATTTGCAGCTCTGAGAATTCCCTAGAAGATTACAGGTCTACAGAGTCAAGAAATTTAATCGGTAAGGGGAAGTCTGCATCGACCTTGCCAGTGTTTTTTTTTAAATTGAAGAATAACAACAAATTTGAAATGCAATCACAGCATTCCCGATTTTTGTAGATTTGTTGATCAGAGCGATTCTTAGGGTGAATTATTTACACGCGCTTTACTTAAAAATTGTTTCCCTAGAACAGGGCCTATGCAAATTTGCACAAATTGCACAGGATATATATTTCATTTCCAATAGTTTTGATTTTTAATATTCCCTCGGAAATGGGTCCAAATCATACACATTTTAATATATTTTATTTCCAATGGTTTTAATGATTACTCATCATTTTTAATAGTTCCTTAGAAATAGGTCAATATTATTCTGAAGCACGCTATGACAAATTCATTTTTCAGGACATCTTCCCGTGCTATATCTCCTTTTGTTTTTGTCCTGCTATTCTGAAGTTAGGTTAGCAGTCAGCTGCCCGAGTGTCACCTGTACCCTACTTCCTAAAAATAAGTAAAAACAAATTTCATGAATATTTACAAGCAAAAGTATACCTAAGAGCAAAACCATATCCAAGATATTTTGCTAAAAATTATGTGCATGCAATCTCACCTGGCGGGAATTCACATATCTAATGGATTTTTTAGAAGTCTTAAGCAGCGGGACGTCACAATGTTATACTTGTGATCACGAAGACAACGATGATGATGATGATGACGATGATGACAATTGTGATGATAATGATACTGATCATGATATTGATGATGATGATGATAATGAGGATGAGAGATAATGATGCTGTTGTTGTTGATAAAGATGATTATGATAATTAAGATATTGATGATGATAATGGCGAATGCTGCATGTGATCACTGTTTAGTTGTAAAGGTCAAAATGATAAGTAGTTACATGTCATAATTATGGATATATCAATAGTGATAAGTGTGATAACGAAGAATATAAACAATTTTTGAGGAAAATATTTGTCTCCATTATTAAACATTGTAGTGATAAGAGTGACAACGAAGAATATAAACAATTTTTGAGGAAAAATATTTTTCATGATTATTAAACATTGTGAAATGCTAAGATGCATCTAGACTTGCATGTTTTATGAACGCGTAGAGCATTATAAAAAAAGCCACACAACGACATTAGAACACAGAAAAAGGATTTAGAGGGTGCCTTTTAAAAGAATATTATTTCGATTTGAACTTGTTATGCAGATTTCCAAGTATTGTCAAACGTTCAGCACTTTGCATTACAATATTTCCAGGCAGTACTATTGAGCTGCAAGCCTATGATAACATATCAAGACAAGAGAAATTATTACATTGAAAGACAGAAATGGGGAGAAAAGGATCTAGAGAAAGAAAGAAAGAGAGAGACTTTGTAAGATAATGCGGAATATTAGTGATTAGTGTTAATAGTTTATCATATGACCATTAATTCTAATAAACTGCTAATGCATCATCATTGATTACAAAAAGATGGGATTTATGTGTAAGTGTGCCTGAATCACAAGCTAAGGCCTGGATTCAACGACCTATACCAGGTTTTGACTCTCTCTTAATTTGATTGGTAGTGAGAATAGCAATACAAACACGCATGAGATATGGGCCTCGGGCATCAAACAATCTTCCCATGTCATACATGCATACTATAACAGGGTTCGAATCCGGGGAAAGCAAGAAAAACAAGAGTAGATCGCAGTGCCTCTTGCATGCCCCTCTTTGCTTCTTAGTTTCTTCTCTAGACTATAGTGTTTTCCACGATGAATTTATCTGTTTTTATAGAAGAATTTGCATCACTTTGACATGACCTAACGTAATGATCGGAGTGGGGAGTAAGATCATGATCAACCCTCGTGTAATGTTGACTTGTAGAACCAAGGGCTATAGATTCATACCGAAGTCTTGCTAATATGACTCGGAGTCACATTTCTGCTTGATTGCAATTCCTGCTCCAAGTAATTAATTTCCAGCAAAACATGGTTTTGAATTTCAAATTCATTCGAAGAAAGGGATGGTAAGATATTGACATGTATTTTTATGTTTTTGTTGGTAGGTGTCTGTGGGAGAGCTAAGGGAAATGAATGATGTAGACAGAGTAATCTTCAGTGAAGTCACCAAGGATTTGAAATGAAGATAAGACGCATTCATGGATTATGGAAGTCACCACGGAGATGGAAAGAGAAATGAACAGAGATTCGGAGATGAATATATATATATATATATATATATATATATATATATATATATATATATATATATAGTTGTAAAGAAATGTAGATGGGAGAACGTATAGAAAAAATAATTTAAAGTAAGATAAAGTTCACTCCGAGAACAAAGACATAATAGATATCCGCAGGTTTGCTTCGACAAGCGCTTTCGTTTCTTCCACCTGAAGAATTGGAGTGAACTTTATCTTACTTTAAATTATATATATATACATATATATATATATGTGTGTGTGTGTGTGTGTGTGTGTATACCTTGTTCAGTTAAATTGTACTATTGTTGTTTATTTATGGATGGCATGTTATGGAAATATATAATTTGTATTGTGTTTATTGCCATGTTGAATTATATTTTGTAATTAACGCTTAATTTGTAATATTCATTTTGAAAATTTGAATCAAGGAATAAAAATTAAGAAAAGAAAAAAGAAGTGGGTTTGGTCTGGTCTGTGCGCGCGCGTGTGTGTGTTTTTCGGTGAGTGCTTGTGTGGTGTGCAGAGAGAGGAATAGACAGAGAATGAGCATAGGACCTTTGCAGATGGTTCACAAGTAAAGGTAAGAGACGACCAGGAAATATTTATTGTTTACATAAAAACCTAAAGAAAATTGTTTTATTTTACTTTTAACAGTTTTCAGAACCTCTTATCACATGTTTCGTCCAAAATGATTACAGATGAATACTTTAAATCCACAGAAAATGTACAAGGTACATGATGTAGCAGTTATAAATGTTTATTTCCTTTTATGAACTACACATGTATATCTCTTCATGCAGAACAAAAGGTTTGTGATATATAATTTAGAGAAGATATGTTTAACGATAAGACACGATAGAGTGCAAAATGGAAAGAATAACCGAATAGAATCCAAATACCATTCTAAAGGAAGAGACTTTGATAATTTTATAATAGTGGAATGAACATTTTTGTGAACTAAGGATATAGCGCATGCACACACTTTATTATTTGCAACAGAGAGGCATCATCGCTCTCGCAAAACCAAACCTTTATGAATCATGCAAGTTAAATTATTATTGATAATAAGTTTCATCTCATTTTGCACTGTTTACCATGTTGGTACATTGATAAAAAAGACAATACTTCCTCGGGATACCGAATGTACAGAAACATACCGACATATTTATAACAATTGTTGGTATAACAAGGATACATAAATTAAGTGATCTACAGTCTTTATTAGAAACATAATATATGCAATGTGATCTATAATCCATCCAGAAAAAAATGGGATGTGGTAAAATCCATATAATTTTTTTTCACATCATAGGTACATACATGTTATATTATGTGAATACAATATAACATAATACATTATATTCACATAATATCATAAATACCAATGATTGTTATATCTAACTCATTATTATAATATGTGGATATAGTATTATATTATATCATATTGTATTTACATATATAGTAATGAATATAATATAATATAATATAATATAATATGGCATTATATTCACATATTATAATATTGAATTAGTTTTAACACTCGTAGGTATGCATATTATATCATGTAATTATTATATTATATCATATTATATTCACATAGTATAATATGTATAGACCTATGACTGTTAAATCTAATTCATTATTCATTTCTATATCTGTTACAATGTAATTGTTTTGTGAAAAAAAATACTCTTATATTTAAATGTGTTCAGTAAATTTTTTCATTAATCAATTATTTCATTTATTCATTCGCAAAATTTGTGCCTTGTGAATATAATTGGTATTGTAATGTTTACGCTTTACAAAAGAATTATAGTATAAAGGCCACGCTTTAAATAGCGTGACATTTTGGGACGCTTTAAACTAAAATGTAAAGGCTAGTCAAGTGTACATGAAAAGTTGGCATCATTTTGCAAAAGGGCAACGAGTCGGTTTGTCCTAACAGCTCACTACCGAGAACTCGCTTTTTAAACCTTTGAATATATTGTAATCGACTGTCAATCTGTTCAACCCATCCTTGTCAAACATGTCTCATTGGAGATCAGCCATCTTCCATCGTGACATAAATCAAAGAAGATACAGTGATTACAACATAAAACGGTAATTTGAAGCCAATCGATGGACGGTAATACAATATGTGACGGCAAGGTTACGCATAGATTAGAATTCATGAATACACAGGCAAGGCGAGTTGGATGACAACTACAAAACGGGCAAAACAGCACCCTATGGGAGATCAAAGATTGAAACGTTTTATCAAAAAACAAAACAGAAATCTACCTGATGAATATGCGTCCTTGACATTAAAACAAGGATAGGGTGAGTCACTTGGGAAACAGAATAAAACTTTGAACTCTCGATGAATAAAGAGTTGCATGTAAATCAGTTAATGTTATGGTGTTAGGGAGAATACATACAATAACAGATGTTAGCGACAATAATGACCGGGGGAGGATCATTTGACACCCTACCCCACCTTTGGCTATGGCTCATATAAACGTCTAAACTGAGGGAGGGGGGGGGGGGGTGAAATAACCCTTTAATTATTACCAAAATGAAACAAGAACTTTTTTAGAATTGGTGTTTTAAGGGCACCCCACTGTATTTTATCTGGAGGGATTGTAAACATTACAGGTTTGGATATTATTAAATATGAATTATTATCATTTATTAACTATTATTATACAAAATTATCATAATTATTATAATTAATATCTATGATATCTATAATAAATATCTCTAGTATTAAAACATAAACTACTATCACTTATATAAAATTATTATAATTGATAACTATATTTAAAAAAAAGTTTAATAAAAAGTTTTCAATATTTACTATTTATCAAATAAACATCAGTTTCTCTTATGTAGAGGTGTCGTAAGCGAGTGATTTCAATAACTCCTTTTTTGATTTGCACACTTGACTAGACTAGATATGCGAAGGTCGTGGATTCGATCCTTACATGATGTAATCAGTTACATCAAGGAGTTATCATAACTCCTTGGTTACATGAGGCATTGAGGGATAGCGGGGTTATAGGAGGAATGAGAACAGTTACTTGGGTGAAGTGGAGAGAATGATTACAGCTCCAGTTTCCAAGATCGTATTTCGATTAAGGACTGGTCACACGTTGACGATTTGATAAAGGATGATGAAAAATCTGTCCATTTAATGTATGGTGCTCAGCGATTTATGCTGAGGAGAATTCAGCATCGATTTTCTCGGATTCCATACACTTTCGACACAACCAGATGTTATCGTTATTGTTATCAAATCGTTGATACGTGACCAGCCCTTTAGAACACCAACCTTAGCAGCCAGGGGCCCGTTGTACAAAACTTGCGTTTAATCGCAACTCCTAAAAACCAAACGCAAGTCCTTAATGCGCACTTCTAATTGGCTGAAAATAAAGTTGCGTTTGATAGACTCTAGAATGGGCGGAAATATGCAGGAAATTCTTTTCATGGGAGGAGGGGGGGGACACGTAACAATAGGTCGCCCCCCCCCCCCCGATGAATAGAAACGTGTAACAAATCTCCGCCACTGGGCTCTAGAGTCTATCTATAAATAAAGAAAAATGAGGACGGATGGAATGCTGTGCAGATCTTTCATTCTCTCCGATTCTCTCCTTCTTCCTCTATTCAAGAGTGTGTCTGGAGATGTGCATTTCTCTTTACAGAGCTTGTCAAATCATTATATACTACTTTGCACGCTTCATTGCTCTTTGGTTGCTAATGGCCAGGGGCCTAATAAAGCATGGTCACTAAACGTCCCATTGTGAGAAAGGAGGTGATCAAGTGTGAAGACCATCTTTGACTCTCTTATTCTGACTCGTCAGGTGTGTAGGATCTTACGATCATTGAATAAAATTTATAATGTCCGGGAAGACATTGAATTCACAATAGAAAACACCGAAGGACAACTTTATTCTCAGTCTCCTTCCCCTTATTCAATTCAGTATTTTATTTCCAGTTCATTAAAAATGATACAAACGAAAACAAACAAACAAATAAAAAAAGTTAAAATCATGCAAATAGACTGGCAAACAAACAAATAATGATAAAAATAGTGTTGGTACAACGTACGTCATGACAATATGATAAATTGAAGAAAATGAATGGAAATTGGGCATGTACTGGAAAAGCCAAGAGGAAGGCTTGTTAAATCGCACATACCCAGAACATCTGGATTATTTAAATAATTACAGTAAGAATGTGGCAAGTACCGAGTAATGAAAATAAAGATAAAGCTCAAAACTTATTCCACATACACTAATATCATCTAACAAATATATATAGAATCATCTTTTATTAATCAATAAATGGAGCATAAGAAGCTTAGGCTACCTGTTCCCATCAAAGAGAGTATATGGGACAAAAATGGATACAATGGACAAATAACACATTGATCAAAATTTCAAACGAATAAATGTCGAATCAAGAGTACAAAAACCTTTAAACACACTATATCTTTAGTTATCATCTTCTTATTTACTTTTTATTTACAAGTTTATGTCTAGTATGTCTACAATTTTTTAAAATGAAAACAACATATTTTTTTTTGACAATATGAAACGCAACCACGTTAATATTTCATCTATACAAATGGATTCATTTAGTTTCATTATTTTCATTGCTTTATTTTGACAGAATATCTAAGCAAGCAAACAAAATATGGCATATTAATTTTTATTTATTTTGGTAATATAATTCAGAGCAAACTAGAGAGTGATAAACATATAAATTGCCAGTGAAAAGCCTTGCACAAGCTAAATTGGACTGAACTTTGGCTTTAGTACGATTCAGCTGGTTTCATTTAAAAATTTATATTTATTTTTTTTGAAAATGTGAAATTAGCAATATGCTACCGTGGTAAAACAGAACTTTTAATTCATTTTAGATTAAATCATTTTGATGAACATTTTCTCTCCACCAGGTTTAAGAACACAACAGACTTTCCCTTCATTAATACCTTTAAAAGGAGATCCCCTCATAACTGCTACATGGAACAGGACACATATGAATACAACATTAGTATCAAACAATCGACTTGCAAAAAACCCAGTCAGACAGTCAGACGGACAGACACAGACACACACACACACACCCTCACACACACGCTCATTATCTCACTTGTCTGTTCAAATGCTACATGCTTCACGTGCCGTCAAAAAAGAAAAGCCAATTCTATTATCAAATTACTATTGCACAATGTTTCTTGTTTCTTCTTTTAAATGGGAGCAACATAGATACTCATTCCAATGTACATTCTCGTTTTGAACTTCAAACAGTATTGTGAATACGTCACTCATTAGTTGTAACTTGTCAAATGTCATGACAAAAACATTGACTCTGATAGTTCGTAGTGAGTTTTATTGTAATGTTTAACTTTTGATTTCCGCATTGAGACTCAAGTCAAAATGATCACTTCAGAATTATACTGGTTTAGCTATAATAAAATTATGATTATACGTGTTTGTAAAATCTCATTATGAACATGTGTTTTTGATTAGGACGGGCAGAAATTTATTTTCATTTTTTTAATTATTATGATAATTGTTGATTACTATTTTAGTCAAATTATGTTATACTCGACTTTATTTTTTCATGAATTTTAGAATCCACACTGACCTACAACTGGCCTACAACTATGATTGTAAACAAATAAATATTTTACATTACTGGGTAATGATCTATACCCAGAAACCCCAATAAAACCAATAAAAAAACACAATCTAGTGATATATTTCTCCAAAGATATGACTTGTGAGTGGTTTTAATTAATTTTACCCACCAAGGTGTTTTTACAAAACGCAATAAAAGATATATATTTATATATTTCTAAAATACTTTTTCTATTTCTATTTATTTCAGTTTTCTAAAAATAATTCTCTTGTAAAGCAAAACGCACCACATCAACTTTTCCCCTAAAAAGGCTTGGTATTAAGGCTTCCCAGTAGTTAGAGTTAGAGTTGTAGTTATCGATTTATAATTAAAAAAGCAATTTTTTTAGGTCCAGCCTTTGCACTTCTCCCTTTCTCTTGAATGGGGGATAGTGTAGTTCCTGGCTTCCAAAAAGAAGCTTCAGCTATTCCCACAATTTTGCTGTCTAAAGCGATACTTATTTCACTTCGACGGAGCAAGAAAACACCTTCGGAAATGGGTTCGATAAAGCGCGCTAAATTTGATGACAGCCTTTTGGCGGGAAGCGTCACAACAGATCGAAACAACAAAGACATAGTCTGAAAAACAGACCTTAGCATTAGGGAAATCGAATAACAAATAATGTGGTTGGCATTCAGTTATGTGCAGAACAAGAATCCGTCTTTCTTGATATAAAAAAAAACAGCCATCCTCTGGAGGAGATATAGGTTTGAAATGACTAAGATTCACCTCACAGTTTCATTCAGGGAAAACTAGAGAAAGTAAGAAAGAAAGAGAGAGGAGAGAGAGTCAAAATTATAAAGTACAAATCCGGGGTTAAAATATTCCTCGCACTTTTTATTAGTCATTCCATGTCCAAAATATCATTTTACCATTTCAATCACCTCCAGCCATGGGAAAAATTAACGTCCAACATATCTTGTTCTTAGACCATGATGGAATACGGTAGTGTATATCTTTGACTTCATGTTAAAGCTGTATACATTAAGACATTTTATGTCCAAGTTTCCTTGTGTACAAATATAACAGATTCATTTACTTCGCCATTGCAATTTCATTCTTGCAACGTTGCATTCAATATCTTTATACAATTCTCACGAAAAAGAGGGAAAAACTTACATTATTGTTTGCCAACAAGCAATACATCTTGAAAGTACAGACCATGCAATCTAGAGATCAATATGTTTGGGACTGGGAGTGGCACGGTCATATTTTGAGTCGTAGATGTATCGATTTTCTTTTTCATATTTTGATTTTCATTTCATATCCATTTCCTTCGCGTTCATCAAATGCATACAAACAAATCTTTACATTTAGATATATAAACTAGAAGAAAGAAGCGAAATGATCTGGTCGCCGTATGTAACGAGACAATTTCAAGTGCCTTCAAAACATATTAAACGTTGTTCATTTTTCTTTGAAATATTCAGAGATGCCTTTTCTGGCATTCTGAAACAAACTCAACTACTTTTCTTGAAGGCACTTGAAATTGAACATCCGAAAGAAGACAAAACTGAATATTTATAAACATATATGAAAGCCGAATGTGTCTTAACCAAAACTTACTTGTCAAGTAATGAGGGAACCTTCTAGGCCCTATACATTGCTATATCAGACATTCCACAGCATCGCCTAAATTAAAGAATGTGCAGTAGTCCGCGTGTGGCGCTGCTTATGTCCATGTAGGCCCCACTTACGGAATGGTGTAATAAAAAATGATAACACAAAATTCTACCATTTACTACTATAAGAATGTCTTTTAAAAAAATCTTTTGAGGTTTATGTGACATTACTGTACTCATTTCTTTCCAATGCAACAACATTCAGTTGATATTCAGTTCATACACTCGGAAAGAGTACACATGTTATAGTTGTTAACTGTGCGACCTTTTACATTTAACGCCAAGATGACTGGATTTGCGCCATGTTTGTGCCTACTGAGATTCTATCGACAAAAATCGAAGATCGCTTTCCGCTGTGCTTGATTTAATCCTGTTCATCATCTCTCACGCTGCATCAGCTCTCATCAAATGAGATTGATTCAAGCAATCACTGTGATCCGCTAGACAATCACTTAAAGGTCCCTTCAAGTCAGAATGTATCATAAACTAAGATTGATCTCCTAGTCGGATGGTACATGTAACATAAAGTTTAAGTGATCCGTTAAGCAATCAAAAGGTCCTTTAAGTCAGTTTGTTTCAAGGAATATCAGAAAATGTATAGGCCTAAAACTTAAGATTGCTTATTACAGTTACTAGAATGTACCATGATCTGCCTGATATAATTACTTGAATTATTTTTAATTTATTTCATGTCAGATAGTAATATTCAGTGATCTGAATGGCATTCACTGAACGGCCTCAGAGGTCAAACTGTACGATGCAATTTCTACTCATGAAAATTTATATGACAATTTTAATTTTGAGATATTTCTATGCAGTCTTCTACTTATGAAAGTTTATATGACAATCTTAATTTTGAGATATTTCTACGCAGTCTTCTGATATATCAAAAACTTAATAAGACTGAAATCCCTTCAGATGTAAGATATCCTTTTATATATCCTTTATCTGAGTGAAATTTGAACGTTGCTATACAAATTTTAATTATTAAATGCTTAAAAAAAATTATTACCGATACTAAAAAAATATCAAATTGGCCTACTATTAGTGTCTTACTAAAAATATTATGAGTGTAACATGAAGGTTATACATGTCGTTTTTCCGAAGGCTCATAATTCGGAAGGTTTGTACTTCCGAAGTTTCATAATTCCGAAAATGAAAAAGAGCTCATAATTCCGAAAATGAACAAGGGTTCATATTTCCGAAGGTTCGTAATTCCGAAAAGTTATGTAGGACTATATTGCATTTTCGGAATTACGAACCTTCGGAATTATGAACCCTTTTTCATTTTCGGAATTATGAACCCTTTATCGTTTTCGGAATTATGATCCCTTTTCCATTTTAGGAATTTCGAACCTTCGGAATTATGAACCCTATTTCAGTTTCAGAATTACGAACCTTCGGATAAATGAATCAAATGTTCGGAATCATGAACCCCCTTCTATGGGAAATTTGTGTTTCGGAATTACGAACCTTCGGAATTATGAACCTTTGGAAAAAAACCTTCGAAAAAGCGAGTACCCCCAACCTGAATAAGTTTACCAATATTATTTCAAAAAAAAATTTAGCACGTATAAACCTACCTAATGGGAAAATTTCCTTTAAAAGCATTTTAGGGGTTTTGCGACAAAATAAAAAAAGCTATCGTTTTCTATCAATTAATGGCAAGGCGTTTGACAGGAATGTCTCAGGAAGTTTACAATGTCCTCATCGATGAGAAATACGAAGAGGAGGTCTAAAATTACATCATTTAAAAAGGGAGGGTAAGATAGACGCTTTCAAATCTCATGTGCGTGAAACAGATAGGTGATCAACAAATAAGCAGTGATCGATCAAAGTTTACCTTGCTCGGTACCGTTCGCTGGAGAGTGCTTTTTTGACATTGGATTTTCCCCACTTTCTATCCGCTCTGTCACTATGAACATGACGAACAAATAAGCGGACAATTTATGCTGCTCCTCATTGTACCCTTCACAATTGCACTGGTTAACAAAAGAACATCCATTCATTGCTATCCTGTAAAAATATGTAGAACAGGTGTCACATAATAGCAGTGAAGGGATGTCCTTTTGTCTACTAGAGCTATTGTGGAGGGTACAATGAGGAGCTGCATAAATTGTCCGCTCTCTTTGTCACCGTGTTCATAGTGTGTTTTGCTTACCGCTTACCCTAGCTTTAAGTGACGTATATCGGCGGCTTTAGAGCGTGTATTAGTAATGTTTGGACTTGAGTAATCGGGAAGATCTTGTTTTTTTCTCGTCATCATGATAAACAACGAAAGTGACATCATTTTCAAGATGATTGATAAAGTAAGTCTTGCACTGGCAAATATGAAGCCTTTCTCCCACTGCCTAAAACACTGAGACTTTGATGCTTTACAAATATCACACTCTAGCGAAATTTGAATTATGTTAGAATAGGTATGATGATATAAGGATTTCTGTAGATCATTGGCCACAGATTCTGTAGTTTGGTAACATTTGATTTGCAAGCGAAAAACATCATTCAGGCTGTCAAGAAGATTGAATTCCCCCCCCCCCACCTCGGCCTCCCCTCCCCCGGTCCAACCAGTTCTTTAATCTTGAATTGGTTGCACCCAAAAAGCTTTCTTCACAGCTGTCCAGTCCAACCCTTGTTAAGAACAATGGGTGGAATTTAGCCTCCCTACTCGTCCTAGTTTAACACTAGCTACAAAAATATCTTCACTTGACATAGATTTTGGTGTCAAAATTCTATTTCCATCACCTCATTTGTTTTGTTACGAAGACGATTTTCACCTTTACCTAAAATATTCAAAGTCACAGAGAGCATCGTATGCAATCAGGTATGCCGTCCCCTAACAGGCATCAACTTCTGTGTGACACTCAATATAGCCTTCGGAAGAAGAGGTCTACAGTGCATAATTTTATGCTTTCCTAAAAAACTATGACTTAATTGGAATAACTGATTAGACTCCCCAAAAGAATTCACAGTCTTAGCCCTTGACATCAAAAGGCTTTTGATCGTGTATGACACAAGGGTTTTATGGTCAAGTTCTCTTCATATCATATGACATAATGGGAAAACATGCATAGTTAGCATATTCTCATTGGAGGTAGTCAGCAGCATTTTGTTCTAAATGGCTCGTCATGCACATGTTTGCATTTTCCTATGTTCATTGATGACTTTGCATCACATCTAGTATATGATCTCCGCAGTTTTGCAAACGATTCTCCTCACATTGCCATTAAGAATGCAAATGACAGCACTCTCTGCAAAGAAAGCCTACAACAGATTTGAACGATATTGAAGCAGTTCTCATACATCATACCTAACTAGCTTATGCTATGGTCACAACTGATCGCACGTGCGTGTCCGCAGCTACGATGGGCTGTGGGCCAACGCCTGTGATCCATACGTCCTCCGTTTGTCATGGTCACAACCAGTCGTGCACCTCTTTGTAGCTCCTCTTGGGGGTCTTGCACCCTCCTCAATAAAAGGTTGGTCACAATCGGTCGTGCACCTCTTTTCGTGTGGTCTGCGACAGATTTGACAGAAAATCCTTGCATCGCACGCACTGGTCTGCACGAAGGAGCATGCAGAACACGCAAGGTGGCTGTTGGACATGTCCAACAATCTCTGCGTGTGGCTATACGTGGTCTGATGAACGCACGTGACCTGCACGTGCTTCTTGCGTCTATCGCACGGGCTCTTGCGAAGGTCTCACGAAGTGAAATCCGTCGCAGACCAATTTTAATGTACTTAAAATATCTTCACGACGAAATATGCGACTCGTAGTGAATTTCGTCACGAATATGTTCGCCAATATTCGCCAATATTCACGATTGACTCTGCGAAGTCGCAAATTTATGAGTCTTGAATATTGGCGCAGATATTCGCGACTAAATGTACGATATCGCAAAGGTAGAAGTGAATATTGGCGAAGATATTCACGATTTACGATGTCCCTTCAGGGCCACCATATATTCATGATTGCGTAGCTGTTATATTTCTCATTTAGAGCCTATATTGAATCAGCCGCTCTCAGGTGGCCAGTACGTTACACACCAATTTACACAATTTCATGTACCGCCAAAATCCTCAAGGTCGAGATCGATCACAAATTTTGCGATCGATGAACAAGCGGCAGACAGTATTTAGTTTATTAGTAAACAACCCATGGGTGAACTTATGACGTCATCACACCGCTTTGGCGAACAATAATTGGTCGTAATTGATAAAATACGGACGATTATCACGGCGTTGATCTTGTGTGGCTTTAGGTATCTCCCATCTTCCCTCGCTCGCTTCATCATTCGATATCACTCATCATGCTCACAATATCGAAACAAGAGATGCATGTCAACATGCCTAGCCTAACATGCGTGTTATCTACTGAAGATAACATTGGGTAGAATGACAGTAAAAGGGCATAATGTTCTAGTTCAAGGGCTCTTAATATGTCAGGTGGGCAGTTTTCGTTGCGGGTCACTGAATATCCACCTTTTCATGCCCCCACTCAGAGTCATACGAGTAACAATAATTATTGTTTCCATTCCAATGTAATCTTTTTTTCTCATTAGGCCTATATCTAACAGGATATAGTGATTTTTGTACTCTCTAAAAAAAATCGAGTGATCACTGACGTGACTCCCCGGGCGAGTGAAAATGGACTGAAAATAGAGTGAAAAGCACTCTTTTCTTTTTAGAGAGCACTCGATATTCACTCAATATTCACTCCTAAACAAGTGATCACTGACGTGACTCCCTGGGAAGTGAAAATAGAGTGAAAATTCACTCTTTTTTTTAGAGAGAGTATATACGCGAATAAGCGAGGAGAGGGAGTAATAATTTTAAAAAATGTATTGATACTATACTATATTAATTTATAGTCGTCAAAATTGAATCAAACAAAACAATATCAAGCTATTATTATTCCAGTCATGTAAATCTTATATGGGATATAAAAAAGAATGGAGTCGTGACAGGCTTATGACCCATTTGACAGTGTGTCTCATAAATTTGGTAGCGATTTTCACATCATTAAGAGATCCAAACTTTTTAACATGTTTAATGAATTCTTTTATTTTTTTCTATATTATATTTCTCTGAATTTTTTTAAAAAGTGATTTAATTTTTGACCAATGTTCTACTTGAAATGCAAGATGCTGATATACATTCATTTATAGTCTGAAAAATAGAATTTTGGGGAACTCAAACTTAATGATCAATATTAAAAATTATATTTGATGTAACATACACATGTCCAACAGTGAACAATTTTGACAATATCTATAATCAGCCATTCTTAAAGTCAACTGAAATAATAAGCTTAATACAGGAATGAAATCATTAAAAAGATCATGTTTCCCAGTTAGATCACAGTGTTCTTGGCTTTCATAAACACTAGCTTTACTCTCTTCTTAAATTGATTAAAGAGAGTTTTAATCAAGAGTTCATTAATTCACCTTTGAAAAGCATGCTATGTGAACAGACTGTTTAAACCAAGTAGAAAGGAGACATGGAAATCATGAAGTTAGAAATCGCTATCTCATATATATTTTCATAATTAAAAAAAAATACATTTATGAAATTGCATAAGTGTCTACCTGTACAATCTTTTAACTTTGTCTGATGACAATGACACTACATTGTACATGAGTTGAGTTTGGGTTTATTGTTTACATTTAACTGAAGTGACATGTAAATTGTACATGCATTGATCAAATTGGTCAGAGTGTACATACTTGACATGGCCCGTTCTACTGACTAAAAAGCAGAAATATTTATGCAAAATTCAGCACCAGAGAAGATTATGGAAACGAAAGGCAGCAGAAATAGAGCGGAGAAAAAAGAGGGATGAGAATTAGAATTAGATGGTATGATGTATGTAAGACAGATGGACATACTGTCACATGCTAATGTTTAGATTTTGAAGATTTGCTTTCCAAACCGTGGTCAATTTACTCCAACATATATCTTCTCGTACTCTCTCATCCTTCCTTTGAAACTATTAGTTTGTCTTTATGTTTCTCTACACCTGCCTTCATTTTATATTTCGCTCTTTCTTGACCCCGTTCTTAACTTTCTTCTGCTTGGAGTATACGTATCTGTTTCATTATTGAGGTGTTCTACCGAGATTCTTTAGGTGTTATGGTATTACTACCGCATTTACGTGACTGTTGTTATTGTTTAATTTGTCCCATTCTAGTTTTCCAGGATGGTTGTTTTTAAAAAGATTTTTTTCCAAGGCAGTGCATGAAATGGCATAGATTTTTTTCCTGCGGGGGTGGGGTGGTCTGCATTGGAATGGCTTCTTCCAGTCGCACATCGCCATGGATGATTTTTCTTTGGAAAAAAAATCCTATTAGATAGAACTAGTAATTGCTTAAATAGATCTCTGCGTCAAATCTTGACGGGTTTTAGAATTCAATATATTAAATCAGTAGGTACATTTATGTCATTGCATGTTTTCCGTAAAGATACAGAGTATTCCATTTGTAAACACAAATTCATGGCCTAAAATAATCATGAATTGCCCACCACTGGAAATAGACTATTTATGAAAACAATGCGAACACGATGGAAATGAAAACGTCAATTGCCTTTCTGTATCCCAATTCTTTTCCGTTCCTCGTTTTCTTCCAATCAAGAAGACACAGAAACTGATAAGAGGAAGAGCAATCACGCTTTGAAATAACTATCTTCAAATCTAGCAAGATGTGAAAACCGATGGGATATTGACTTACAAAGAAAAGAACATTGTAAGGATATGGAATTACCTCGACGACCAATTTACAAAGAGATTGGAATCCGATTGATTGTGGAATAAGAATACGTACGTTGAGCGCCAGACAGTCAAAGTCAAGACGGCTGTGGGGGTACAACAGGGTAGATTTTTTTTAAAGGTTAGGCCCTGGTCACCATTAGATGTAATAAAAGATATAGGGAATAGATGTATAGAAGCAGAAGTCTATATCTGGATCTTTTTTAAAGTACGTGTATGTTTAGAAAGGGGTATCTGGAAATTTCCCATCCACCCAACACTGGAACTGTTTGAAATTAAATGCAAATCGCTGAAATAAAACAAGTAATTTGTCATAACAGTTTTGATATTGTCAACACTCTAATATCATGGATATTTTCAAAATGATGATATTGGCACGATATTTATTATCACTTAATCAAATTTTACGGTGTGTATTTTATTTCCAATAATTTTATCTTTATCACAATATGAATAAGGCGAAAACTTATTGATGACGAAATACTCGAATGAAAAGGAGGAGATGTGGCTTAATCGACAAATCGACGATCTTGGTGTTCTGGATTCGAGACATAGTCTGTGCATTGAACTACCTCTTCAAGCTGATCGAACTTAGTTGTGGGTGACATGGAGCATGGATATTTACCCATGTCTGAAGGATACTTGAAGGCACATGCAATTGCTTTCTTATTGAGGTAATCAATGACAATTGCATTATTATTATTATTATTATTATTATTATGGTCATCATCATCATCTTTATCTAAAGTCTTGGAATAGATAGGAGTTCAAAGTATGGATGTACTCCAAAGTTATTTTTTTGTGGAAAGAGTAATTCAGAAAGAAAAAAGAAACAGTGCCGGCAAAACGAATGTTTTGCAGTTATCCCAGTTGGTATCTATTGGTATCGAATTGTAATCAGGACCAACAAATACAATACAATCATTATTAATTTTATACTGTGCTATGACATAATTATTTTGAAATTTAACATCTCTTTATTATTCAAAAAAACAACAAGCAGAAAAATAATTATTATTAGCAAGGATATACTCCTATGATATCGATAATTTTCGAAATTTCACATGCTATGTAATTATATTGTTAAATACAATACGGATAATAACCATGAATAAAACATTCACATAACAATGATGGTAGTATTGATATTGTAATATTGTAGTAATCATGATAACCTACTGTAACTACGGCTAGTTATTGTATTCATTACAATAATCTGTCCCCTGTCTCTTTATTTATCTCTCTGTCTGTTTTTCTATATTTTTTGTCTCTTTGTACTTGTCTCTGTACGTTTCTGTGTCAGTTTGTCGTTCTGTCTTATATATTATCTGCCTACCTCTCTTATGCTGTTTTTCTTGTATATGACTATGTTGCCTCATCCTCTACCTCTCTCTCTCTCTCTCTTCACTTGAAACAGTTCAGGCAATCTCAATGTTGTTGTACATGTTTTCGCAGGGAAAGAGGACACTTCTAACTTAATTGCACCCGATAGGAATACCTCTGTCTCTATGCATCTTATTCAATTTCCTGTTAGGATATGTTAATTCTGTAATTTAAAGGTAATCCATCATTATTAATATTATTATACAAAATTCTGAGGTACTAAATAGGTGTACAGTGCTATGGTTATACTGAGCACGACAACTTTGTAAGATTAATGATAAAAGAGACAAGACCAATTAATGGAACAGTGATTTTCTGAGTGATAGCATTGGAGGTGTATGGTGCTAATGTATTTTTGCACATCACTACATCTTAGTTCTTTTCAAAAAGAGAATTACTGCTAATTAGGTGATTTGGCCTTTATTTTGTACAAAGGAGTACAGATTTTCTAAGTGTAAGCTAAATATGTTTATAGTGCTAAGATCGCGTAAATGCGTTATACTGGTACAATAGCTTGTACATTTTCCCTTGATATAATAGGAAAAGTATCTAACTTTGATATTAGATGAAAGAGTATTGATCTTGTCAAAAACACTGTTGAACAAGTTTCAAGGTTGAATGATTATCTGGAGTTTTTGAACATGCTGAAGGTTTAATTTAATGGAACTCTATCATGCACGTTTCACCCTTCACCTTTAAAAATCACGAGGTTTTTTTATAAATCTTGGTATCAATTAATTCACTTATATTCATGGATAACTGTCATTGGGAAGGTTAGGGTTTATTAAATAAGGAATGCTCCTTCCCCTAGAACTTTTCTCACCTTCCTTTTAATATTGACAATTTTTGAAAGTTTCAGATGATACTGACAACATACAGGAGTTCCTCAGCGTTTCTTGGACGATGATTTTCATACTTACAACGGCAAGGTCACAATTTACAACTCGCTTTTGGTTGGCAAACTTGCAAAGACCGAACCGCTAATAGAAAAACAAAATAACCGCAATAAATAGAAAAAAAAATAACTCACAATAGTTTCAAAACCTTTAGTGCCAATTGCACACACGTCATTTCTTCTCGTGACTTAGTGAACTGAATTCATTCGCTTATACTATACTGCCCTTATTTCTTCTAACATTAGAGGTGTTGTGGTCTAGTGGATAAGTCACCGGACTGCAGATCACAAGGTACAGGGTTCGAATCCCACCACAGCACTAACGTCCTTTGGCAAGACAATAATCTACATTGCCACTCTCCACCCAGGTGTAAATGGGTACCTGATATGCTAGTTACTTTGGCAGCTCGGCTATAACCAGGGTAATAATGTCGAAGCGCCATGAGCGTCACTGCGTGACGGATATGAGCGCTATATAAGTGGCCACTATTATTATTATTATGATGATTATCAATATTCACAAGTTAATTACAACATAATATTTAAGTATGGCAGTTTTATGTATATCAGCTTCTTTATTATCTAAACACGATAAAAACTACTTTCGAAAAATAAACTCAAGGGCAATTTCAAAGGCCTATTTTACTGCCCATAGAAATCACGTTCGGATTATGTAATATACCGTTCTAATGTTCGCACATTCCAAAGGTGATAGACAGGGCTATTGAAATTGTCTTGAGTTTATTTTTTCGAAAGTAGTTTTTATCGTTAGTAAATGAAGAAGCTAAATGGGAGGAATTTTAATTTGTAAACAAATTTTTTTTTAGGCTTTTACTCCCAGTGTTATAGATCGTATGCTCGATCTGTAATGAAAATCACAAGTCAGAAAAAATTGGAACCAGCGGGATTCGAACCTGTCATCTACTGCTTGCCGGGCAGCGACTTAACCACCAGGCTATTCTGGTTCACGGCCAAGTCACGATGAACTAGAATCAAATACCCAAGATCCTCTTCTTTCGGACTCATTAATATTCAACGGTCCGCCGTAGACACTTGTTAGTAAATGAAGAAGAATGGGAGGAATTTTAATTTTAGGCTTTTACTCTGACTTGTGATTTTCATTACAGATCGAGCATACGATCTATAACACTGGGAGTAAAAGCCTAAAAAATAGTTTTTATCGTGTTTGACTAATATCTAAACAAGATGGTAATGGAGCATTAACCTTGATAACGATTAAAAGATTTTACAATTCAACTAAACTTTGAGCCAGACGTCGCAAACAAAACGCGAATCTGACATGCTCTGGGAAAATCAGTACTCCGTCATGTATTATAATATTTCGACATTTTTTATATTTCATGTTTGGGCCATTCTTTGTAAAGTAAAACTTATTCGATAAAAATGAAATTCATTCTTACAATTTTTGAAAAATATTATCTTGAAGATTAATGTCTATAAAGTTACATGGAACACATATTTTTTTAACTAAACACCCAATTATGCTAATTTGCATAAATTTATTTTGTCATAAATTCAAGTAAAAAAATAACCCCAAAATGTTCACTATTTATAATAGTCCTCTATAATTATGAGTTTTTATAGTTGTTTCCACTAACATGTGGAAGTATACCCTTCCTATATCCCTTTGCAAGTAATTAAGTCGAAGGAAAACTTTTGTGTAAGCATGATGTAATAATTAGCATGCATGATTAAGTAATTCTGATGTCACACACGTGACCCAAAAATATAACAATCTTATGCTATTTGAAAAATATTATTCGGATAATGTTTCTTTTTCCTATCATAAGCTAACTTATATGTGTGTTACATATCACCAAATATTATTACACATGTGATTCTCGTTCTTTAAATACTGCCCAACTAAATTGGTCATACACGTGACCTGAGGCAGATGGTCAAGTGGGCGAGTCATGAATACATGAGTCTGGGAATTTGAGTGATAGCTGTTAAGGTGTATGGTGCTAATGTATTTTTGCACAGCACTACATGTTAGTACTTTTCAAAGATAGAATTACTGCTAATTAGGTGATTTGGCCTTTATTTTGGTACAAAGGAGTACAGATTTTCTAAGTGTAAGATAAATAGGTTTATAGTGCTATGATTTTTTTCTGAGCCCTAAAACTGTTCAGGATTAGTCAGAGAATTAAAGCCAACTAAGATATGTGTTTTTTAATCATTATACAAGCAAGCTTTCAATGTCATTTGTCTTCAACTAAAATCCCTAAGAATTCATGATGTATATGACTTTCAATTGGAAACATAGAGCTAAGTGACCCAGTTTCATGTAATTTGTCAATAAACAAGATTTGACTTTTTATGCATCAAAACAATCATCAAATTATAGATTTTGAATCGTGATTGTATATTTCATGTTGAATCTCCTCCTTCACCCAACCTAGAAAGGAAAGGCTGCAGATCAGAAGTTTTCATTTATATTTTGACTATATACCAAGCTATGATAATCGGTCTTTAGATGAAAAGCTATTTCAATCTTTGATAAACATGCATGAGAGGTTTATTTAAATGATTTTGCGTATTGATTGTAATACACACTATATTAAAGATTCAAATAAAATTGTACGGGACATGAAGTGTTTCAATTTTGTGCTTGCAGTGCAATATACCTATTTATGTTCTTTCATTTATTTCTAAAGCAAGTGAAGAAAGATGCATTACTGATATACTTTTAAGGAAATGTGCTTCTAAAAATAATAGTTCAGAAAACAAGATGAATATGAATATACTTGTATATATCAGTATGGATAATCTTTGAAAAATGTTGTTATATATTACTTTGACTCTTTGTTCCGAACTTTTATTGCATATCAATGAGTGTATGAACATTAACATATAACTAGTGTGTTCCCTATGTATTGTACATAAACTGATAAAGAGAAGATCTGAGTAAAGTCCCACCATATCAATGAAAATTCATAAAGAGCCTCTGCAAAAATGAATAAAAAAGACTAACATAATGATTTTTCAAATGTTCACCATGTTTTTACACATTTTTTATGGCATGTCACACATGTGACCCAGAAATTGGCACACACGTGACCATACATCATGATAACCAAAATTCGTATACAACTTTTAAAAAAATTAATGCTATGTTCTAAAAAATAGAACTAAGAAATATGTCTACCATAAAATAGCTTTTGAAAATTGACAGAGATTTAAAGATGCTATACACGTGACCTCCACATTTTGACCTCTGACCTTTTTGTGCTCTTTAATCCATAGGCCTATGTCTGTGTTTGTTGTATATACAGTGCGTCCCAGAAAAAAATAACCCTAAAACAAAGGGTTATTGTGACCACACTGTGTGCTATACAACAATAATTATCTAATTTCCATAAACTAGAAGTATCATGCTTTTCAGGATACCTTGATGGCATCCATCTGTACATGCTTTACCCAGCAGCAGCATTTTGAAAATGACATGACTTGTACAAACTCAGTTGTGCCGGATTTTGGTAAAACCGTGAAGACGGTACGGTACATGAAATTCCCTTGTGTGATCACATACATTCAATCAGAAATTCATTTAAAAAACGGGTCAATACCAATTTAAGTGGTGGCATACGCCCCCAAACTCTCCACAATCAATAAATATCCCTCAAAAGATGAAAAGTGCATTTCTTCTGATGGAAAAGGTGCCCCTCCTGAGGTGGGAAAAAGTTGCCACTAAATAATAATCTTGATATTGTTTCTGCCTGATGTGCCCTTTCTACCTTGTATTTCAATTTGATGACAATGGGAAGTACAACATACTTTACTTTTATGAAAAACATCACCTTTTTATCCGCTTTGTTCTTAAAAGAAACTTCAGTTCAGAAAATGCAAAAAATTGCTTTTCATTTCGATTGCAGGTACCATTTCAGTACAATACATGCCCTTTCTTAACCCCCCAATATCGACAATACATTGACCATCCTTTCTTTTATGATGAGGGCATTGTCCTTGCTCTCATTATTGAAAGAAACAGATGAAAACAGTTTCCTCATAGGGTTTTAAAGGTCATGTTACATTTGGGTCATGTTCGCATGTGATCCTAACGTTTTCACAATTTTACCCAAATCCGGCACAAATGAGGTTTTACATGTCATTTTCAAAATGCTGCTGCTCGTTAAAGCATGTACAGAACTACGGATGGATGCCATCAAGGTATAATTTAAAAGTATACTACTTCTAGTTTATGGACAAAAGATAATCATTGTCATAGAGCACATAGTGTGGTCACAATAACCGTTTGATTTAGGGTTTCGAATTTTTCTGGGACGCACTGTATAGCGAAAACCAACACAACTAGAAAATTAATAAAGTTATAGGGCTCACATTGGTCAAATTACCTGTTCTGGGGTCACACACGTGATTAAATTCCATTTACGGAAAAAGAAATAACAATAATAATAATGATAATAATAATATTAATAAATTGTTTCTTTTATAGCGCAATATCCAATTTAAAAATGATCAAAGTGCTTTACAAAGTAAATTAATCAGTGCATTAAAACTCAACAAAGAAATATGATGCAAATGTAATGCAGTTAATTACAATGTAAATAGGTCTTTTTAAGATGCTTCATAAATAATTCGACTGACATACTACAACGTGATTGACATGGTAGCCTTTTTCACTTTAATGAAAACTTCGCTCACCCATTTTGAAAAAGAAAAGAAAAGTATTATCTATCATACCAGCATATTGTATATAAGCAGTTTGAATTGGTCCTAGAGGCTATGGAGTTGAATGTCGTTTCCTTATATTAAATTACAGTGTATGTAGACTACAACATGCTTTGTACTTCCTGGAGCCAGATTCTTTGACAAGTGCATAGGCCTATGCTATTTAATAGCATAGGCCTATGCACTTTTGTCCTTCAGCTCGTATTCTTTAAGAAAAACTGCATTTCTTTACAATTTCAATTACCAACGATAATAAATTTCAAGATATTAGTTCAATATTGCTTTAATGGCAAGTTTGAGTGCTATCAAAATTCCCCTTTTTCAGTGTTCATGCCATCTTTCTAGACTTTCTCATTAAAGGGGTAATCCGGCCTGAAATTAATATGAATTGAATAAATAGAGTAAAATTCAACAAATAAATCACTGAAAATTTCATCGAAATCGGATGAAAAATAATGAAGTTATGGAATTTTTAAGTTTTGCATTATTTTGGTAAAACAGTTATATGCACGTCATCATGAATATGCAGTGAGTGAGTGATGATGTCATATCCCCACCTTTTCTTTTGTATTTTATTATATGAAATTGCAATTAATCAAATTTTCTGCTCCAAGAGCAAAGCCTTTGCAATTAATATGAAGAAAAAAAATCATTTGTTTGGAGAGAAAAAAATAAACATAAGCCAGCCATCAGAAAATACAAATATGAAGAACGGAGCAAGGATAGCTTATCTTGGTCCCAACATTTGTGATCAATTATTACTTTTCAGAGGCTATTTTCAACCGTAAGAGAGACATCTCTAGTCACAGCATGTTAACACAATCCGAATTATTTTCAAAGAAAAAACAAACAAAGATATTGAAACTGTGTGCTTCTGCAATAGCACTATTGTTGTCCCTTTATAAGAGAGTTAGGACATGACGTCCACTTTTTATGGAAACAAAACGGCGTTTTCATTCTTTATATTTAAAACATACAGGCGCTTAATATCGCACTTGAAAAGAAATGTTGCGTAATAGTGGAAACAACATGGCGTTCAAATCATAGGTTTTCGTAACTCTTCTATACAGGGACTCTATTTACGATACAGCAGGTACGCCATCTATAGCTCCATATTGTGTATATCGTGAGAAGGACTAATAAATGCACGGATTGTCTGTCCACAGCTAGCTACCTCGTATGTCATCTAATGTAGCGTGGCGTACTGAACGTATCGGTATCCATCGCTCCACTCTCCCGTCACTCACTCACTCTTAGACCACGTGACATAAGGCTACCAATCAGGAGGCATATGATAGGAAAGCATTGGAGATTGGGTTGGCGCGTGAGTATGAGTGGTAGATGAAGCCGCATCCTCCCTGCCTCCAGAATGATGCCAAAAATCCGCTGGTAAATTCCTGCCCCATTTCTTCAACATCGTGCTTTTACAATCTGGACTAGAGGAAGGAGGGGAAAAGAAGAAAAGACTTACCAATATTACACTACTAAGAAGGTCTACAAACATGCTTATTTATGTCGACTTTTTAATACAAGGAGATCATGCATTCTGTTGTTAGTTTGGTTTTTTTTGTCATCATTTCGCCCTAATTTCTCGAGCAACAGCATTCATCCTAGTTCCTCGTTGTATACCAGGGGTAAAAGCTGAAAAAAAAAGAGTTCACATCGCTTGGAATATATTATCGGATTTCTCCAGCAATATCTGCTACTTTTTTGAACGAATTTATATTCAGGAGGCTGTCTGCGATTTGGAATTCAGGCCAGCGCCCGGAGACATGTAGCGTATTAACGGTTAAGTCCAGCCCCTAGTAAATCTCCTTCTTTGCTCTTGTTCCAGCATTGAATTGTTAAGCAGCCACTGCTTGATATGGTACATGCTAGCGGACCTAAGAAACCTAGATCCATTTTCCATTAAGCAACCGCATCTCCGCAGTTCAGGAAGAGTCATCAGTTCAGCGCATATTGGAATTCTGCTCCAGTCCCGCCATCTCGGCCTAATATCTTTCGTCGGTTCGCCCTGCCGATGCCAGACTCGCGGGCGAAAATCGATCTCCCTCCCTCCCTTTTCCCGGCGAATACATGATTGAATCTATAAGTACAGACAAACAAGTGGTTACAAAAAAGTGAAGTTAAAAATACAGCAGAAGGCCCAAGAAAGTACAGTTTTCTCGACGGCCACCTTCAAGTGAATTTTGACCCTTGTAAATGAGGAATAATTATGGAAGCCTTCAAAGGATAGGGGATTGTGCTGTGAAGCTGCGGATCTAGATGTCTCCATGCTGGGAGACCCCTCGGATCTGTTAGATGTAAGACCCTGGTCAGAATGTGAGCCAGGAATAACTTGCCCACATCAACACCGTGACGACTTGAAAATTGTTTCGGAACTCGTTGGTTCAGGCACTCGCTTCTACGATTTAAAAAGGTATTTTGCAAGTTTTAAGTATCCATTTTGTAAATTATCAACCATAAATGTCATTTACATGTTATGTTTATAAATCGGAGAAAAAACAAATAATGATAATTCGTTTGGAGCTTTTACAGGCATGCATGCTAGTAATAAGAAAAGATAGAATAAGAAGGACAAAGAGAAAAATGGGTTTCTTTGTTATTCATCACTGAGTTGTAGAAGATCCCTGTCAAAGGTTGTTGGGATAAATATTCGCTGGGGTTCATTGTCAAATTAGCATGACTCCTGAGCGCTGCAATTGATGGGTGAGAGGAAGGTTTGACAAGTAATTTATCAGGGAGCAGCCAAACCGTAACAATCATGACGTCTGCTATTATCTTTGACACTGAAGGTAAAGAAGTGAAAGGAGTGAGATTGAATTCCACGTTTAAATCTTTTTGTGGTACTTCGCATAAACATAAACGAACAAAGAAACTGATATTTCGTGATAGCTACGATGTTCAACATATGAGTAAGTAGTCAAAATTTCGTTCAACATTTTTAATCTTAGCAAGATAAACTTCTATTTCAAAGATTAAATAATTGTATATTCATTTTAAAGAAAAAGCAACAATTAATTCAATTTCATTTCATTCATATGTCTTCTCTCTTTGTTTACACAAATAGCTGCAAAATGTTGTCAGCTGTAATGAGATGATAATTGAACTCACCTATTATGAGGGTGTGATTAAAACATTAACCCTTTTAATTTTAATAAGGCTGATGTTACTATCTTCCTTGCAGTTTTCTAGGGGTTAAGGGGGGCAGACAAATGCTTCCGGAAACAATCTTTCCACCTCGGAGCCTGAGTTATCGAGTTATCAAACTCGATATTGATTTCATAATTTAATTTCCTCCCGCGGAAGGTGGAGTTGAAAGCGATCGGCATTGTCACTTCGGCTATCTTTTCTTTCTTTTGAACGGGAGTCTCTTCTTTTCATGAACCTCGACTCGCACTTCGTGGTGGGTGAAAACGATCTTCATCTTGTCTTAGTTTTCAGTCGTGAGAATTACAAGAGACATGGTAATAGTGTTCACTGTGCACTTCTTCTTAAAGTCACGTAGATGAACACTTGGCTGTAAATGCATCTGTTGTCCTAAATAAAATCTCGCTCAGTTAATGTCAGAAGCAGTCTACACAGCTGATGTATGGTTTGATATATTTGTTGTCAACTGCCTCATCTTTATGCCCTCCCCCCCCCCCCCCCCCCCCCCCGTTCCGCGCATATCACATTATTATATATATGCGATTCCAAAGGATTTTGAATTATCATTCACTTAGCTCCGGCACCGGTTATCAGCGAAAGGTGCATTTCAAGGAATAAATTCTACCAGGTACCCATTCAACACCTTGGTGGAGAGAGACAACTGAAATGCCTTGTCTAAGGACATACGCACCAGGCGTTGATTCGAATCCTTAAGTTGATTTGGAGTCAAGTGAATGAACCACTATTAGTGAGCTTTCGAATTTGTCGACTTGAACGCCGTCCTAGATCCTCCCAGCTACAATGGCCTGCTCTGTGTTAGCTGCATACCGCGCTTTGTGCAAGAACGGCTCACCCGTCCACTGGCTTCTCCCTCGTCCACTAGTCAGATCGAGAACGCGTCAAACATGGTTTTGCCGCCTTCTCTAAAACGTGAACCTCGCTTCACACATTGTTAGTTTCATGCTTCACCTACTTTGTATGCAGTCAACACAAAGCAGTCCATTGTCGCTGGGAGGATCTAGGACGGCGTTCTAGTCGACACATCCGAAAACTCCTTAATACCAGGAAGCTTCATGGGCGTAACTTTACCAGAAATCAACTTCCTTTGTCATATCTTCCTCCAACCATGGCCGTAATGATAAATAAAGAGAATGATAATGACAGCATCATTATTCATATTTTAGATTAGTCAAACAGTATAAGAAATATCTCCTCGAATCACTCTTAGAGACTAAACTAGACTAGTTGATTTCAAATTAACTAAATGTATTGTTTATCATCAACCATGTTTAAAAATATCTGATTATTTTTAATCAACAAATTGTGTTTTGTACTTTGATTTCTGCAATCTATGCAAACATCTCATCATGCTCATAGTGAAAATAAAAACCGCCAGTGTGTATACAAGATATATCGACTGTCAAAATCTTGAATAGAGCAACTTAAAGAACATGGCAGCGATTTGACGAAACAAGTGTATTTTGCTTGTGTTTGACAGACTTTGCTATTTCTAAAAGGACTTGTTTATGTTATGATGTATAGATTTTGCCAAGATAGCCAGTTTTAGTTGATGAAGTGCATTTCCAATGTCTGCAAATAATGGGAGATATAAAGTATACGACTAAAAATGCAACCTTGCTATGCTACGCTACCTAAATATACAAGCTTTTGCGCGTTATTGTACACTATTGCTTTTCATATGATCTGATTTTTTGTTTTACCGTGCTGTGTAAGGTGTGATACGAAATAAATCTTATCATCTATACTGTCTGATCTGTTAATGATGTTTAAATTCAAAGTGGAAAAAGCACAAAGCGAGTATCAATAGACGCCATATGTAGCACAGGGGAAAAGTTCGTTTGCATAACTTAAAGTATAGAATTTATGTTGTTGGGGAAATGATGTAAGTACGGAATACTCGGTGGTCTCGCTATTGGGGTAAATTTGGGCTATAAAAGAAACATGAAGACAGTTGTAAGTAATAGAGCTTAATGTTAAAAGCATATGCTGCAGAAATGACATGAATATCTATTCTTCCACTTTACACTAAAAATGGTTCAAATATCTTCCATGAAATATTGAAAGCGGTGTATTGACATTACAATTACCTAGGGAGTATTGTCTACTCTGCTCAAATCGTTTTGAACCAATACGAATTCAAAGTGCTTTAGATATGAAGCGAGGGGGAATTTCTAAGAAACATGAAGGATAGCATATGAAAACAAGCTAGGTATCTGGGACTGTGACATCCGGGTTATTCATTTCATCAAGGTTGTCGGAAGCTTTGAGCTCTGACATTGTACAAGATATGAATATCAATCATAAGACTTATTTTTAGGAAAAGAGCGTGCAAAGATGGGAATAACGTAAGAAATTTTTCTTCCCATCGAAATTGAAAATCAGATTTAAATTAAATGTTTGTGAGTAAAGATCCCATGGGCAAATCTAGTTTTCTTTTCTCTTATAAATTTAGACATTTCTTTTAGAGAAAAACAGCTCCGCCCCACTTAAACGGTATAGGTTTTGAACGCCTGTGTTTTCTGAGACATCACTGACATATAGATGTCATGACCCCATTATGAAATCCCGGTAACATTTGTGTTTGTGACTGAATTTTTCAGAAGAACAATGTAAATATTATTTTATGATAATGGAAATGAAATAAACTTGTGTATATTTATTGAAGAGCGTATCAGTATCAGGGGAAATCTTTTCTCTCTTTTTCTCGGGGGGGGGGGGGGGGATGAGACAAGACTGAAATATTAGTCTCCTATTTGATGTGTTCATTACACAATATTATACTAACCTGTAAAACCATACATCTTCATTGCTTCATTGCTTAATACTTTGGTGTTTGAAATGTCACTAAAAAAGAAATATACTAAAATATATTATTTAAAAAAAATATTTGAAATTCATAGAATCATTATCTTATGGAGCAAACATTAATTTTAGTTGTTATTGATAGTAATTTGGTGGTTTTGCTTTGATCATGTCATTATTTTTAACGTCCGCGTACAATGAGAAGAACTGTTTCTTTTTAAATTTCACAACCATGTGTACAGTTACTGCCTCGCTCAGGGGCGGATCCAGGATTTTGTATAAGGGGGGGGGGGGCACACAAATGCAGGTTTGTCAACTTTTGGAAAAGGTAGACCCGTATTTTTTTGGTCTCGCCAGCTCTCGAAAGTCGCTCAGTAGGGGAGGGTGGCGACAAAAAAAAAATCGCCAGACCTCCGAAATTAGCTCCGGGGGGGGGGGGGGGGGGGGGGGTGTGATATGGGAGTCCAGCTTCCCTCCATAATTCTCTGACAAGCAAAAAAAAAAAAGGTTTTCGTATTTAAAGGGGAGGGGGACAATACATATTTTCTTCCAAATGGGGGGGGGGGCACGGACCGGAAGTGCCCCCCCCAAATCCACCACTGGCCTCCTATCTAAATTTGCTTCATAACATTGCATGTTTTATCTGATGAATGACGGCCTTGATAATTCTAACCATCCCACACATCCATCTATACCTATTAAGAGCCACTTCTGCGCCATAATACACGAGTTCATTTTTCATCACAATTCATCGCGTCATTAAATATTCAAAGTCTGGTCCAAATCCATCGAGGGATCCTTGCTCAGTAGTCCACACAAAATGCTTTATGACATTGTAAGCTTGAGGTATATCCATCAAAGCCGCAAACCACTTGCCATACTCCAGTAAACATACTTTATAAAATAAAAGGAAGTATATATATCTGATCTACATTACAATGCAGTATCGATATACATATTGCGAAGTTGCGAAAGTGAAAGAGAATTATGTGCGTATGTTCTGCTTTATTCTAACAGTTTCATAACAAAAATAATATGCACACATTTTTTGGAAGACAACTCATCTCTTGTTTAATGAACATGCAGGCTGTTCACTTTGATAAAGGAAACGTAGTCTCCTGAAAATTGTAACAATATTCAATTGAATATTAGTACATAAAAAGTAATACATTGGTGTTGTATTTGTCAGTTTGGTCCTATACAAAAGAATTGATGATACACAAGTACCCCCCTTCTCTCTCTCTCTCTACTTTCCGTATAATCTTCCATGTGTCTCCTGTACCAGACACAACATGAAACCGTGTTTTTCCCACGCTTTACAAACAGCAGTCAATCAGGTTTACATGGTTACTAGCATTCCTTGTGACTCATATTCACTCAAATTCGACATCTCACTCAACGAGGAGATCGAATTCCTTCAAAAAAAAACCATGGAACCATACACCTGCATGTTCGCTGGCATGGTATTGATGTTTGTAGAAATTGATCAAGAGTATTAAAAGTGACGAAGACTGGAGAACCTTTCTGGCCCACTGTTCCGTTTCTCTGTATTACTTTTCACTGATATCGTTTTCATGATCTTATGCCCTATACGAAAAGAGATTATCCTTATTATGGAGATCATTAAAATTACATTTCAGTCTGAGTTGTATATATGTCTTTAGGATACGAACAAAATATATAATGTTTACAGGACAAAATGAATCAGAAAATAACTTGTATACTAATGGATTATTTACATGTATAAACATGATAATGTGGTTTTACATTATATTTATTTTATGGAGACATGTGCGTATGTGAATGACCTAACCATTTAATGATAAATCATAATTTTGGATTCACATTATTTTTTGTAGTTGGTAAAAAAAACCCACATAACCGTTTAAATATTGTTTTAAAAGGTAGATATGCATTTGCTTGAGTCCCTTCTTTTCAGGCTAAATTCTCCTTAAACATGCACGTACAAGGATAGCCGTCCACCCCATCTTTTTTAGGGCAATTGCCATAAGCAATGCACATATGATTTGCCTGCGTCCCTCATCATTATTATGAACTCCCATAAACGTTCACTTTTAAGGATATGCGTTCGCCCTCTTTCTTTCTGAATTATTGAAAGATGCTAAACACATTATAGATAAGTGGTAATATTTTTAAAATTATGTTTGAATGTATTTTAGTCGTTACCAATACTGAAGATCATCTTTAAGGTTTATCATTTCCAGAATAAATAAAAACGACCATAGTATGTACACACATTTATTCAAATACACGAAATAACCTTTTTGTTAAAATGTTACAAGTAGTAAACGGTAATACAATTGGTAATAAAGCTGCAAAATATAAACGACTAGCAGTATTTTAATTAATAATCATTCTGTAATGCAGGTTATACAGGGGTGATGCAGGTAACAATTTTTTAACAAATAATGTTTCCCCAATGTCATGTACAGGAGTATTTCCTGCATGCCGTTTTACTTTGATGAAAATGTGCCACATGATGGTCCTCCGTTTATTTATAGCAAGCATGTTACTTATCATCTGAGCTCTTCTATATCTCACTTATCTCCATTCGGCGATTGCCCTTTCAGCGCACCGCTCTTCAGCGTATAAAAACATGTCTGTGGAACCTGACATGCCCCTGTAGGCCATGTAGTTCTGTACCTATCGTCACAGAAAGCTGCAGTGCGCTTAAGGCTATGTACTCCTAGTTTGAGGCGCCTTCTGAACTATTCTCCATTTCATCCTTTTACTGCTCATATTCCCCGTCCCAAAACTAATTTCAATTTCCGAGTGGGTTTTACTTCCCTCCATGTGAGAAGGTTTGTGGGAAGGTCTTCGGTGACATATCGCGGTCGTCTCTGATCTATGACTCCTATCTCTAACTCTTTCTTATGTCTCAGCATCGTCACCTTATATATTTCTCTCTCTTCTCTCTCTACTTGTCTCTTCCTCTAAACTGGGGAGTGTTTCATCAAGCGTTTTGTCAGTGATTTTCACCGACAACTGTTATAAGCTACTGAAATCCTTGCATCTGATTGGGCTAAGATCAAATTTGTCAGTAAAAATCACTGACAAAACGCTTGATGAAACGCTCCCCTGATGTCTCTATGTTACGGCTTTCGTTTTTTTCTCTTGCTCCCCGTCAATGTTCACTGAATATCAGAGCTTTATGAGGGCCCACGCGCATTAATGTGGTTGCAGACCATCCAATATATCAACATAAATGAGGTCGAATGGTGATTAAATGGGTCATGTCGCATAACATTTTAATTAATAACACGATAAAAACTACTTTCGAAAAAATAAACAAAGGGCAATTTTTTCAAAGGCCTATTGTATTGCCCATAGAAATCAGGTGATAAAGGTGATAGACAGGGCTATTGAAATTGTCTTGAGTTTATTTTTCGAAAGTAGTTTTTATCGTGTTTAATCTGTATTCTGTCACGTTTCCCTTTTCATTTCGGACCCGACTGTTGCTTGTTTCGCTTGTTTCGGGTGTAAACTTTTCCAGGACACTAAAAGCGATATAACTCTATAAACAACGAGCAAATGGAGAATAAACATGTTATCCATTGATTCGTGACCACGATATATTTCTACACTTCATTCTTTTTCTAATGCAAACATTTGTCATTTTCTAAGACTTTCCTTTTTAGGTATGTTTGTTAAACAAGTTAAAATCAAGAAATAAAACGTGGAATCGACCAATGAGAAGCAATTGGCTAAATTCGTAATGATATTTTATTATCATTATTATCATAAAAACATACATATATCATAATCCTGTAATTCTAGATTAGAATCAAGTCCTCATGATTAACTTACACCGAGAGCCTGTTCTTTAAAGTTTAAAAGCCAGAAATGAAAGGTTAATAGCCCAAAATCAGTCTCGAGATCAAGGGGGGAAAGTATTCCAAACCCGATGACATCTGTCGTTGGCAGAGCGATTGCGTGTTATGGTGCGAGTTTGCTGGTGTTTAATTTAAAAGCGGTCAATATAACTTAAGTTAACATTAAAAATTATTTGAAAAGCCCACTTATTAGGCCAAAGAAGACCGTAAGAGAGAGAGAGAGAGAGAAGAAAATCTCACCTAGAAGAGACTGTACTGCTTAAGGTTTTGGAGGCGTACAGAGTATTTTATTTCCTGCATGTCCTCTCTTGTTTTATAATGATTTGCGTGGATCATCTCTGTAAGTTTTCAGTTTGTCAGGTGACTTGTCTTCTACTTTAAATAAACCAAGCAGCTTGACCAAGCTCAATGGTAGGGGAAACAAGGCTTTTGTACATATACATTAAAAAGGGAATTAAGAGGTTTTCGCTACACTGATGATGAAGCCTAATATTTATTAAAGAATTTTGCATGCATGTGTAGTAGGTCTTCGTCATGTTTAAAAGGTATTGGATGTATTTCCTTTAACTTTATTTGGCGACATTATGGAATATAAGCATATACGCGAACGTTGAAAATTTCATACAAGCATTTTTCATTCCGGTAGAATCACCCCACTTTCAACGGTCTTGAATTCAGTGAAAGAAGCACAAACTGCAAAGCGATGAAAATATCGTTACGTCGTTGTTATGGTAACGATTAATTAAATAAGACGTCAAAGGAAGCTCCAAGCCTTGAGAATATTCATGGAGTATAAAATAAAAGAAACACTGTCTTTTTCTTGTATAGAGAAATGTAAAGCGATGGCAATAGGCAAGGCAGTGTAGTTGGTCCTTCATTCTGACTTGTCCTGTAACATAAATATAACTTATATCATCAGTGTCTATTGATAATTGTCTTCTTTTATATTTTGCCTGGAAAAAATAGTTTTATTACATAATATTCTTTGATATTTACATTAAAAGAGCGACTTGTGTACATGTTCCTAAATATTGAAATCAAAAGAAAACTTCTGTTCTTTGGCAAGACATTAATCTACAATTTGCCACTTTCCATCCAGGTGAGGCAAATGGGTACCGGTAGGAAGGAATTTCTTGAATGCTTGAGCACCACGGTAGCTCGGCTAAATCCGGGGTAATAGTATGATTGCAGGACCCTCAGGGAGGACAATATATAATACTGATGAGGCTATCTTGGGTAAAAAAAGACATATTATTATTTTATTATTATTGGAAAGCTCCATCAACTAAAAATGAAATAGTTCGATAATTTGATTTCAGTTCAGAAGGTATTCATAATGATCGAGATTTCTTTCGTGACATAAGGTAATGCAGATATATCATTAAGAAATAAACAAACAAACAAACAAAATCCCCAAAACGAGTGAAAAGGTGTTCCTTCCATTATTATTTTTTTTACGTAGTGGGCTTCAAGTAAAATCTTTTAAGAAGGTATCTACATAATCCAATCACGGATAGGTTTGCTCTCTATTTATTCATTAATATCCATAAGTCCCTAACAGCCGAGATGATTTTAATAATCTCCTCCCATCAAAATTAAATATCACAATTGCTTATAGTTGTTACACTCTAAAAACGAAAGTGTTATATCACCATTTAAAAGGACCGAAGAGTGATCCCTTTAAAAAAAATGGTAGAATTTTCAACACGCTGGATACAACACTATAAAGGCTGAATCCAGCAGGTTAAAAGTGTTAATTTACCACTCTGAAAAAGTGGTCACTCCTCGGCCCTTTGAAATGGTGATATTAAAATTTTAGTTTTCAGAGTGTATTATATTATATTATTATTATTATATTAGTATTATTTTTCATTTTCTTATGAAGATGTAAGACAAATACAGTCTTGTAGCCCCGTGATATGGTGACCGGTTTATCTGGTATTTGTTGTCCCATGTGTCTTGCTAAAGATGGTCCGCTAATGTAAATCATTAAAAAGGAGTGCATTTTATCTAACAATCGTTTGTATATGACAACACTGTCATTTTTTAAATACATAGCATTGAAGAAAGTGAAGAGTTGACTTTTCTTTCACATCAATGTTTTCTTTAGCCTTAATAGTGAAAGTTACCATTTACCATTTACGAGGGGCGTCAGAAAGATATTATTTCAAGCCATCATGTGTCATATCGCATGAGATTTGATAATTGATTTCACGCGTAACGTTTGAAACTGAAGCACTCGACAGATGGTTAGACTGATCAAGCCGCATGCGCTGATCCTTTGATGTTAAGCTAACCGTTAGTGTGTGGATAAACGTGCTACGACCAATTACAGCTATGTAACACGATTGCCATTTTGGATGTAGCTATTTATAAAAAGGTATTTATCGTCTGAAATGCGGTGGTATATTTAATTTCTTACCGTATTTTGATCCAGAGAGGGACACACACAGACAATACACGTGACGTGTAGGTATTGTATATTAAACCAAATGAAGTGCCACAACTACTTAGTTTCAATGAAATGGAAGGATACTTCTCTAATACAAAACCAGACTAATGTCCAAATTTGATATACTGCATGCAATAAATATCATGAATTTTCAATATCTAACAATCCAAGTTTGTATACCCATGGAAAGACATTGATAATATCAACAGGGATTGAGGCTTTCTTACGAATCTCTGTTATTAGAAGTACTGTAGAATCCCTGTGGCAACGCAAATCAAACAGTCCGCCTGGAAATAGCTCCAACATCGTTGCTTCCTTGGTCCCCATATATGCATTCATGAAAGCTGTTTCCACATGCTTGTTCTATATCATCATAGCCCTGAATCACCAGTAGAAAGCTTTGTCAGGAGGAAGAAAAGAATACCTGTGGCTTTCATGTACCTTGACCCGATTGTGGAAAAAAAAGCGACACAGTATAGTGTAATTTTCTTCTCCACAAATTTCAGCGGAGGCTTGTACTGAATGGCCATTGCATGCGACATATTTTTCTAAGGATATCACTGAACATTTTGATCGAATAAGCTGGCATTCATACAGAAACACTCTATTTTGATAATTTGTATGATTAGAATAGTGATCAAGAAATATGTATAATTTTGAATGTAATTTACTACATTTCTGTAAGAGGTTTATCCTTGTCATTAGTAATTATTATTATCATTATGGTCATCCTCATCATCGTCATGGTCATCACCATCATCATCAACGTCATTAGAAAGTAATGTGGCATTCCTGACCTAAGATGTAGATCGATCCCAAAAGATGCAACAACTGCATGTTATGTAAATTCTTTTAGAAAATCTTACGGGGATTAAATAAAACAAAACTATATAAACAATATCAATTTACTTTCAAGACCAAGACGTTAGAAATTAAGCACATAAATCTACTGCAACAAAGTATAATGCAACCTGCACTTCCCAATCAATAAATATTGAAACAAAAGCTAGATCCCATGATTTAGTTCTTATACACAGGAGACTGTTGAATAAATAATAATATCAATAATAAATTTCAAGGTTAATTCTTGAATGACCTCAAACGTCAAGCCAGTGCTCTCAAGCCTATAATTATAATATAATATGCGTCCACTGCCCACCGTTCTATTGTGAATTTAGCGCTCTATCAATCCTTAAAGGTGAAACTACTTTAAAATACTTATACTGATAAAGTGGATGCGTTGCTATTTGTATCTATCGACTTTATTGTGTGGTAGTATGGTCATGTAATGAAGTAATTTTCACTTCTGAGCTTCTGTCTCCGGCTGCATATCTATCAGGTCTTCAGGAAGAGGGAGAGAGAGAGAGAGAGAGAGTGTGTGTGTGTGGGGGGGGGGTGCGCGTGTGTGTGTATGTGCGTTGCGTGTGGGTGTGCTTGCCTGGGTGTATGTTTTTATATTTGTGGAATTTATTGTTCTTTAAGATGGATTTCTTGCACTTTTATTGCTCTGACGTCACCTAATTCTAAACAAAACACGTATAACCGATGTTTTTTAGTTATTTTAGAACGAATTAATAGTTCTTTATATGAAATAATTCAGTGTTTTTCGAGTCTATTATTTTCTTCATCACTTTTAAAGTAGCAAGAGAAGAAATTGATTAGACCTAAACTTATTATTACTTATTATTGATAACAATAATTAACAATTTTATGAGCTGTTATAAATTTTAGAAATCGCACTTGACTATAAAATATTGTCATTTCATTGATTGTTAAAACCACTTTTATCATGATCACTATTCGTTAATATCAGTATCACTGCCAATACTATCATTATTTTATTACCAGCGTAAATATTGTTATTATCACTATCATCATTATCACTATTATCATGATTATGATGCTGATGATGGAGATGATGATTATTATCATTATTAACAATAATTAATGTTATTATCATTATGATGATAATGATGATGATGATGATGATGATGATAGTGTTGATTATATTCTTTGATGCTTGTCCATGTTTATCATAGACGCATATCGCATAAAGCCGCCAATAAGCCAACTGATGTAACTGCATATGCATGGTGATATCAAAAATGAATGATGCAACGTAATAAACCGATGAGAACGGTATCTTCATTCATTGGAATGCACGTATATTATGAATGACTGCATCGCCGGCCATATCAAGGCTGACACAGTTAAACGTTACTCTATTCATTGAGAAATATGATATATCTATTGCCATAAAAGAGACCCATCTATTCAAATTTGTTGAATAAATGTCTTTAGCCAAAAGACCATTATTCTTGTCTTATTCCGTCATCTCCGCACCGTAGGCACTTAGAGAAGATCGAGGAAGAAGAGGAGGAGGATGAGGAGGAGGAAAGAGAATGAGGGGTAGCGGAGTAGCGGAATAGTATTGAGATTACAAACAATTTATTCTATTTAGTACAAATAGATTTTAAAAAAAGAATAAAATCATCTTTATTTCATTTTGTTCACCTTGTATGAGCAAATTTACAAACACACAGTCAACGCTGGCAACATTGTAAAAGACTAATTCATGATGAATAAGAAAATGTTAGAAATGTTGTTAGGAGTGTGTATCTGTATTCTGTATGCATTCTACATCAATCAAATTTCTATAGACATTTCCCGAACCCAGATTAAGCTCCTATATTCGGGTAGCTTCAATGAGATTATTCTTCTGTACATGCCGATTGTGAGTGGACAATTAATGAATGAAATTTGATTGGAATTTTATGAAGAGGGCAGCATGATAATGATAACGGCGTTGCAAATCAATTGTAGGTTGAATTAAACGTAACCAGTTTAGCCTAAAGTCGCCATGGCTGTACATAGGATTCCGCCAAAGAGAACATTTTGTAATCGTAAACATATTATATATGTAGGAGATAGCGAAAGAGAGAGAGAGAGAGAGAGAGAGATGTGGGATAGACAAAGGAGGGGGAGAGAGATATGAACTTGTATCATTATCAAGATAAAATAGAAAGAGAAAGAGAGAGAGAGCATAATTATGGCTACATAAATTAGGAAAGAACGAACAGAACAATTGCAGGGAACCATGAATTACTTTCTGGAAACAAAAGGAGAAAAACAATAACAACAACTTACTGATAGTCATTATATACGCAATATACTTCGAAAAGGGATGCTGTTAGCGTTAAGAGGCAAGTACTCAGCTTCGGACTTAATAAAACAAGATAATATTAACATGACTCTGGCTAGGGACAAACCTTATGTACGTCTAAGTCTCGCTTTTCTTAAATAGTGTTTGGTTCAATCGACATCTTGAAAAATAATAAAAACAACAAAGAATTATTTTATTATCATGAGAAGATACCTGGTGAGCGTTTCAGGAAAGGAAGTTGTCGGATATTTTATCCGACAACTGTTATAAGCTACTGAAATCCTTGCATCTGATTGGCTGAGAGCAAATTTGTCGGATAAAATATCTGAAAAGTCCTTTCATGAAACGCCCCCCAGGATTCTGTCAACAGCTCAAGGTTAGTTAGCTATACATGTATAAGTTTTAAAAAATTATACAATACCTACGCTGAAACTTTACTGCGGAGCCCTGTTTAATACAGTTGCACAAAACAAGTATGCTTGGCCAATGCCAATAACACATTTGCGGTTATAATCCTTGAGGTGAAAATGTTATACAGTCCGTTACCATGAATATGTATATAGCTTCTTACAGGACTATCTACTTTAGTGATTGCTTAGCAATTGTGAAAGGACAGATTTACCCTTTAAGTTTCTAATTCCGAGCGGACACGCCATCAATTTACTGCGGGAAGGTAATCGGAAGACGCTCAAACAAGACATGAATTAATCATCAAATACTACTGGCCACTAGTTCGGCATGTGCTGTTGTTTGCTCTTTGTATTAAGGAATGGTGACAAGTGCTGCTAAGAGTATCCTCACCAATGTCAAACTCGGTGAGGACAGTACGATCAGAACAAAACGTTCAAGTCATTATAGTCGTTGTAGCATGCTTCCGAAAAAAAATGCAACTAAATGTGTTACTACTGCATGACAATGACATTCCGTTTGTGCTGGGAACACTCTCTATAGTATGACAAAAAATGACTTATGCACTTCAAGAGTGCATTGGAAATGCTTAACCCTATCCTTCGGTCAATCATTTTGTGCATGCATGGTTCGTACTATGCCTTGCTCCATTACGACGCCCACCTCCTCTATCCTGATGATGCAGGCAGCTTGAAATAATCATGTATCATTATGTTCATGATTTTTGTTATTGAAATTATAAAACACTTTTCCCGCGGACACAAAGCTAATATGATTCAATTTGTCATGATTATGTGGGCAAGCGCTCAAGGAAATTATCTTTCTACCAGTATTCGTTTATCATATACACATTAATCGAGAGTGCATATTGGAGATAAATGTTTTGCAAAAGGACAATGGACCCACAGACGCACCCGCCAAATTTCGTCAAGGGGCTGACATCTCTTGCCCGAACCTTAACTTCTCAGCGTGTTAGGGAGTTAAGAAAATTTTGACTTTATTTTAGTGTCGATGTATTTCGTCATTAAGAAAATTGGATATGTGGCGGTTAATTGCCAGAATATAAAGAATCGTGTTTTGGGGGGAGGGGAGGCAGCAATTCCGCCGCCCCCGCCTCATACGCCTAAATAATTTGAGCTGGCCGGCTATGATTAGCAGTCAAGTAAATGAACCACTGTGGCACAAAACCCTATACGCTTTTAACTAAATAAAAAGAAACATATCAATATACAGCAAAAGTGCTTTCTTTCATAACATTTTCTCCTTTGTAATTCTGATATTAAAAGTATCTGTCATATCAAAATCTGCCGTGGATGAATTGAGAGAAAAAAATTATCATGGGGATTGTAATTCCTCATTTGCGAAAGGTCAGTATCGTCGTAAACCGTTTAAAATCGTTTTCTAGTAGTTCTTTTTTTGTTCTCTCTCTGTATCTAGTTTGGACCTTGATACCTACAAAGGCTCCTCTTCCATTCTGTATACCAAATTTTATTTCCTAAAAAATGGGAGAAAATAACCTTGCTTCCTTCTTTAATGATAAAGATGATGAACATGATAAAATGAAATCAATTATGTTTGGCTTTCTTACTGGCTGATCTAGTAGATCACTGAATCGAATTCAATTCCACACATTTCAGTTCTTGAAAAAAGAACCAAGGATAATAATAACATTAATGTTAGTAAATGAAGAAGCTTAATGGGAGGAATTTTTTAATTTGTAAACAAATTTTTAGGCTTTTACTCCCAGTGTTAAAGATCGTATGCTCGATCTGTAATGAAAATCACAAGTCAGAAAAAATTGGAACCAGCGGGATTCGAACCTGTCATCTACTGCTTGCCGGGCAGCGACTTAACCACCAGGCTATTCTGGTTCACGGCCAAGTCACGATGAACTGGAGGATCTTAGGTATTTTGATGACGTTCGAATCCCGCTGGTTCCAATGTTTTCTGACTTGTGATTTTCATTAGAGATCGAGCATACGATATTTAACACTGGGAGTAAAAGCCTAAAATTTGTTTACAAACATTAATGTTGATTTTTTCCGTTTGTGTTAAGAACATATTATATAGCGCTATTTTCAAAGACCAATGCATATACATATATGAACTTATTGTTTACAAGAACAAAAGAAAGGAGTTTAACTTATGATTTCTACAGTTTCTAAGAATAAATTTCTTAAATAGTAGAAGTGCTTAGAGCATTCCGTAATCCAATCCCTCTTCAAAAACGTGTAAGCGCCGTTGAACAAACAACAACCACATCAAAACTTCCCCTTGTTTCAATTTCCTATCTAATTGTTTTTTCTTCACATAATCTCACCTCGGGAAACATCGAGAGAAAAAAATCTCTTTTAAAAAGAAATTTTTCAGTTCAATAAGGATTCTTGAGATTTGGTTTCGATTTTCTCTTTCAGTTTGGTGTCTAACTCCAGTCATTACCTTCTCTTTAATACTCGCTCAGCATAAAACTCATTCACGTTTAAAAACGTGCCTTATTCTAATGCAAATTTCTAAATCAAATTAGGACAAGACCCACGGAGATAGAGAGAGTGAGAGAGAGAGAGAGAGAGAGATAGGGAGAAGAGGAAGATAATAAAAGAAGAGAGAAACATTAGACACAGAGTTTAAAGATGAAGCCTATGACAGAAAAATAAGGAAAAGTATAAGGAGAGTGAGAAGGAGGGACATGGATCAAGAGCGATATGTATACAAAGGAAATGAGATACATAAGGAGATGGAAAGAGAGAGAGAGAGAGAGAGAGAGAGAGAAAGAGGGGGACGGCAAGATAAAGAAGCAAAACCAGTATCATGATCTACGAGAGATATGAACATCTGTTCAGAAGTCATTTCTTTAACAATGTTAATCAATTTTACTAACATTATTTTGATTGACTTGCTGCCCTACGTGTTTTTGTCACATTAATGTTCTATAGACATGATAGATGCACGATAGCAAAGAGAGATTGATCGTCAGAATGAACTAGAGTGAGAGTATGAGAGAGACAGGTAGATGAATTAATAGGAAGAGAGAGAGAGAGAGAGGGGGGGAGAGAGAGAGAGAATGTGTGTTGTCTTTTTGCGAAGTCCAGCTATTTCAGGATATGCGGTTTAAAGCAAATTCTCTTTACAAACTATATATATTTAAATTCAAGAATCAAATATCGATTCATTTATTTACATTATTACGATATGCCAACAACAAACCAATTGAGATTCTATTCTATTTTATTGTGATGTATAATATAGTCGCCAGATTTTAAAGTGTTTCTCCTTGAAAAGCTTTTATTTCAAATGAGAAGGCAACTTAGCAGTCAACAAGCAGATGCATTAGCCCTTATATCTACGTCTTCTACTCCATTGAAGTCTAAAACGATATTGAGAGGAAATACGCCAACATGGCCAATGAACAATGATTCTACCTTTTATCAAGAATAATGCATATTTTCACCAGGGGGTTTCCTTGTTTACAATAATTGATCGAATGTAAAGTAGCGACTATGCCTAAATTCTGCTTCAATTTTACTCTTGTCAATCAACTTTTTTTTTAAAGTGGACCTTTGTTCATCCTGCTTCTTTCTTCCCTTTTTCCCTTTTCATTTTAGGACAAAGAATAGAGTGAGGTATAGTGATTGGCCCATGCTTAAAGTTGGGAATGCGAGTAGTGTAGGAACTTACCGCGGAGCATCTGAATGTGAACGATCACAACTACTATCTCCCTGCCGTCTATCTCCATCCTTTACTTGTATACCAGTCATATATTAACTATACTGTTGGCATCAATAATAATGTGTAAAATAATAAAGTGAAAATTGAAAACTTATTTTTATATACATGTATATACAAATCCTGATGGCATGCAAACCTATGCTCCTTCAAAATGCAATTGAATTCTAATGTCTCGTGCTTACTCTCTGTCTCCCTCTTTCTTTTCTTTCCTGACTTTTCATCACTTGGGCACTCTCAAGAAGTGAGATGGGATCGCTCTGTCTGAAGCCCTCTTCTGAATACACCACGTGCTAAATCAAGGATTCTACGATTAAAAGAGGCAAACGGGAACCATTTATCAATCAATACCTAATTGCCTAATGTAAGTGTTTTTATTCGTAAAGGCTCTTCTGATAAAAATGTATGCGTGTGTGTATGTCTGTGTGTGTGTGTGTGTGTGAGGGGGAAAGAGAGAGAGAGAAGGAGGAAATGTTCAATGAGGTCTTGATGATAAGGTGAAAAACTGTACTTGTGATCGATGTTTAATGCAGTGCCTAATTTGATGAGAGCAATATTCACGATACAGGTGAGCACGTTGCTTAGAAGAAGGTATAACCCACCACAACTCTAACTCGAAAGATGAATTGTTAAAGACACATTTTTATAAAAAGAAAAAAGAAAGTAGATTTTGCACTTTCATCATGTTCATGGGTTAATGAGAAGAAAATACAAAAATGCGGAAACTTGATTTGTGATATTTGGTCAACTCTGTAATGTCAACTCTTTTTCTTGATCTATAAGATTACACTTCATGCAAAGGATTTTTTAGTATAATACTGTTAGTACACGTGGCGGACACGTAATGGCCATGTGCTACATGTATAATATGAACTTGAGAAAAAGAAGTATGAAAACATGCATTGATCCACAAAATTATTCTAACTTCCCTGTTGGGAAATTTCTGTAACAAATCAAGATACATTTAAGACAATCAGACATGTTTACTCCATTGAGTATCTCATCAATAAGAAAATGACATTCATTTCTTTTATGTCAAAACTATTGTATTTTTCCAAGATCTGACTTGTCCCAAGTACGTTATCTTTTAATTTTCATTATTTTAATTTCATCTATTCTCACTCTTCCAGTTATTTCCACGACTTAACAGTCCCTTAGAAATAAGCATTTATAAAAACAAAAGGGTGAGATTTCATGAATAGAAAAGTTGGTTCAAATAAAAGTCCACAACGATTTTAAAAGCTTTTACGGTAACCATATCTGCAGCGTCATTTGTGTTTCCAAATGATTTTTCCAGAATGCGCGGAAGGGCCAACATTATTTAAGTTCTAATTCTGAATATTGAAGATTCTTAGATTTAAACAAAAATACAAAAAAAGATTCTTAGATTAAAAAAAAAGCTCCTTTGTAATATTTCGTAGATGCAAAAATGATATGCACAAAAATGTAAGGCCCATTGCACCAACAGGTCTTATCCACTGAATTCATTTAAATATGTATATTAGTTGTTTCACAAAAGTGCGATTACGTGCAAAGTGTTCCGTATGACATTATCTCCCTGTATATCACCATTGATTACATTGATCTACATCCAAAACATTTTGGGGAGCAAAGTTTGGTTTAGGAGCACTTTGGTGTTTTTTCAGGGGAGTGTTACACCTCCTTCCCGATGGAATTTTTTGTCTATTTTTGTGTTTTGGTAGTATATGTTTGGCGCATATGTTAGATGGGTGTAAATCGACCTGACTTTGGGGCCCTTTTGGGGGGCTCTGGTGGCCAAACCCGTCGGCTTCGTTCGAGCTGACAAGCTTTTTGTGAATGACATGGATGTTCTAAGTTACTTTAAGGGTTCAAGTCTCATATGTAAAATGGGGTGACTATTTCGGGACAGGCTCCTGGCCTATGACGTCTGTGATGTAGACTGTGGTACGTGTTAGTGCTAATTACAGTGTGGCCAAGTAGCAGGTGGGGGTAACTCTAACCAGGTTTACCGCCGAAACTTGAGGCTAGATACCGATCAGGTTAACCTATCTGCCACACTGAGAAGGGGCAGCTGTGTCTTACTTTATTCCTTTACTTTTCTTTTCAAATAAAATTTTACCACGCGGTTGTCGTGGCTTTTTTCTTTCCAGATCTTTTACAGATTGCAAGCCTTCTTTAAAAAAAGGCTTATATGGACTCACATGTGACCGCGTGCCAGAATTTGTGGATTTTGTCTACAAAATGAGTGGAAAGGTGCATTTTTATTTGTTAATTATTCATCGTTTCCAAATCCATTGTATTTGTTACCATACTTTGTCTTTAACAAAATGACCCAGATTGGTTTCAGATTAACAGTAATGATGGATTTACTATCCCAATGTATGTCAAAGACTTTGATGATTTTTTTTTAAATTTAAATGTGAGTGATTCATGTCTTGAACGAACAGTCATTCAAGAAAAACCCATGCTAAAAACAGCTCAGCACAAAAAAGACAACTGCATTTTTAAACATTTTATATATCATTTTCTTCATACTCAGTCGTATTTTTGCCGCACATCCCATGTTCATTGCCAATTATTACAACAGGGGCATTATTGTCAAAGAAGAAATAAATGGCTTTGAAATGAAAAAAAAAATATTCGTTGTACAGAAGAATACAACTTTAACAACAATTTCTATTGCTAGATTTCTATTTGGATTCTTTCCCCTTTCAGATGTGCTACACATAACAAAATATTTTAATCAAACCAAAATAGGTATTATTGTAAGGGAAAGGAACTTTCCTACGATATCAAATGTATTTATGACATTAATTAGCAATATTTCAATTAACAGAGTACTATTTCAATTGAAATTGGAAAAAAATGTATCCCTCTTCAGGGGCATACACCTTTAGCTGTTTTCTATGAATACCGGTCCTTATGAATAGCGAGCGGACCCCCTTTGACAATAGCAATGCCCTTTGCAGAATTTCAATTTCCGACTCATTCTCCTTTTCAGATCTATTGATCATACCGTACTAAGATGAACATTAATACTTAGCCATCATTGCCATACAAAATCAGTTTGGCTTTCCTATAATTTCAAATGAAATTATGATAATAATAATGATACAATGGGTCAAGAGATATTTGGAACCAATTTCTGTTTCACGATCATTTTTTGTCAGGTTTAGTTCAAAAAGAGGATCTTTAATGTGAACTGTCGAATGCTTCCTGTATTTGGTTGGTAGATTTGTGGCAGTTGCATGTATAATAAACATAGTTAATACCTAGCTAGGTACCCTGTGATCTGCACACACCGAGGCGAGATGACATTATAATGACTTCACACTCGCTCAAATGTGATCGAGATCATCAATTATGATTATGACAGGTGAAGTGAAGGGGGGGGTGCATAAGATGGGTTCAAAGGGACCTATTCAACCTGCCTTTCTTCTTCCGTCATCATTTATGCGAATAAGAATAAGTAGATAATGTTCGCTATTCTTGTTTTAACGTAAAGTGTGTTTATAGGGTCAGCAGCTGCTTTTTGTGTACGCGGATTTCAGATAGAGCCACGATAAGTGAACGAAATTCAAAGATGAAATGCATCTGGTATGATGTGGGTTATGGTTTTATGGTACAAAGTGATTACAGAGGTTGCGGGTTCGAATATTACCAAAAGCTGTCTGTCTTTTGTTTAGGTGTGCAACATGAAATATTATGTGTGTATGTAGAATTGTGTGCGTGTGTTTAGCATTATGTCCGAGGACATTTTCGGACAAAGAACAAAAAAAAAATCATGACAACAATGGTCCTCGGAAGGCGGACAATAGTCCTCGAACGTCGAACAATGAATTTATGCCTTATTCCGTCGACTGTCCGAGGACGAGTAACAATAGAGGAACAATAGTTGTCCTCGGAAGTAAAGCCATGTAAACGTTTGTGCGTGTGTGTGTGTGTGTGTCCTTTACTTTTCTGATAGTAATACATGGTGATAATAAACATTGCATATAGGATATAGTGTAGATATTTACAAAACCTACAAAATGATTTTAAAGAAAATAGGTTCACAAAACTTGCAAATTGGCCGGTCAAAGTGTACAATAGGTATACTTGGTAGGTTCTACTCCTTCACTTGAACTGTGCACAGACGACAGTCAGATACAGTCGTATTTTCTGTAATTGTAAAACAAAGAAATGTTTAGCCAATATTCTTGCAACGTTTGAAGTTGACATGATGTCTTCTTAAAGTCGTTTTAAACAATGGATTTTTATTCGTCTACTTTCATTGTTTCATTGCTACTTCGTTAGCCATCACATGATGTGGCATTCCTTCCTGTTTACTAAATGAAATTCATGATGTCAATTTCAGATTGTCAGTTTCTCCTTTCAACATTGCTGACTGGTTGATTTCACACGTCTGCTTTGTTCAAATATATTCCTTGTAGTTTACATAAATACCATGAGTGTGAATCACATTAGGTACGTTCACACGTAGAGCGATAGCATCGATGCTATCTAGGTTTCGAGACAATTTTGGTGATGACCAGATAGTTTTAAGACCAAATGCTGTCTGAACGCAGATAGTCACGAGGTAGAAGCGAGTTGGAGCTAGGTTTCCAAACTATTCTGGCAGCGAGTTTAGCAGGAGTAAATCTCAGGATCCAGCGACAAAGCATCGACGCTTTGCGGTAGACCACTAACCGCGCTTGTCACTATTTGTCGTGTGAACGCAATCGCTGCTATCTTCACTCGCTGCTATTATAATTCTGTTTCATGTGGTGCTATAATATACAAATAATGAATGTTTATGAGTGCAATGGACAGAATATTTCATGAGGTGAAAGATGAAATATTCTGTCCATTCAACGAGGCGGAGCCGAGTTGAATGGATCATTTCATCTTTCACCGAATGAAATATTCTGTCCATTGCTCGAATGAAAAAAACATTCATTATTTGTTTTATATGACACCTAAAAATAGCTATCCTTCTCATTTGACATTAATGAATTAAGACACAAGAGTGAAGGGCTTTACATTTTGTTGCTGAGCGCGCGGCCGCGGCGGTCCGTCAATGTACTTGATAGTCGCATGCGCGCTGCAAAGGCAAGTCGTTTAAAATGGAATAATGTTCATATTTCCCGAAAGTTAATAGAACTTTAAATCTTTTTTTTCGGAATTACGAACCTTTGGAATAATGAATCCTATTTCATGTTGGAATTATTGACCCTTTTTCATTTTCGGAATTATGAACATCCTGGTATGGGTATTTTGTGTTTCGGAATTATGAACCTTCGGAAAAATGAGTGCCCCCTGTAGAGCCCACAAATGTAAAAATCAACCACAAATGTAAAAATTACCACAAATGTAAAAACATTGCACCCGCAAATGTCAAAATAACCGCAAATGTCATAACATATCAACCACAAGTGTAAAGATAACCACAAATGTAAAAACATTTCGCCTACAAATGTAAAAATTTCCATTTTTACCACAAATGTCATAACACGTCGACCGCAAATGTACAAACTCATTACTTGCAAATAATGCACCGATGTAAGTTATTATGGCAAATTGCCACTTGGTCTAATGCCAATTGGTCTAAAAACCAAATGGTCCAACATCATTCGGTCTATTCGTCCATCACTAATTCGTCTAATCTACATTTCGTCTAATAGCCATTTTGTCTAAACCCAGTTGGTCTAACACCCACATCGTCTAATCATCACTTCGTCTAATTACCATTTTTTGCTAATCATCGTTTGGTCCAATTCTCAGTTCGTCTAATGTTCACTTGGTCTAATATCCATTGGTCTAATACTACAGACAAACTTTAACCTGTCATAGTTATATAGCTTTATTGCCACTTGGTCTACAGCCAGTTGGTCTAATAGCCAACTCCTATAATTGTCTTCTGGTCTAATGATCAACTGGGGTAATTTCTTTTTTCCCCCTGGCCGAAATTTTCGAACTTTTTTGAAGTAATTGTATGTTAAGTTTCTTTGGGGGTGGTGGAGTGATGGAGCATGGCATGAACTAATTACATATGCTTAATCGATTATCTAGAGAATAAATTGATTAATCAATTAATATGTTTAGTGAATTTTCAATTATTGTTTTAATGCACGTTGCTTTAGTTATATTGTTATTTATCCCTTCATTTCTTTCGCTATCTCTCTCTCTCTCTCTATATATATATAATAGCAACAATTGGCTCACATTCTTTAACATGGTGGGGTAGTGTACTCGGGTGCTAATTATATAGAGGCAACAAAATAAGCAAACATGGGTTTGCACAGGCGTCGATGCATAAACATATTGTACATAAGATTGTTGATATTATAATTAATCAGAAAATTGAGAATATATATTCATTCTTTCTTTTTATCTTTTTTCTGCTTTTCATCTCTAATTTCGTTATGTTATTTTTCTCCTTCTTCTTCTTTCTTGTTTTTGTTTGGGGAGCGGGGGGGGGGGGGGGGGGGCTTGTTTACAATCTTCTCTTCCATTTTTCGCCATGGTTTTCTTTATTCTTCTACCATTTCTTTATCTCTTTCTCTATCTTTACGTTAGGCCTATGTCTTTATCCTTCCATCCCTTAACTTTCAATCTTCCCTATTGTAATGTTATTCATCGATTTATCTTCACTTCCGTCTTTCCTTATAGTACTCTTTATGTTCATTCTTCCATCATCTCTCTCATTGTTCCATTCTGTTTCTATTCATTATTATCATCAATATAACTACATGTACCACAATGCAGGGAAATGGAACGTTTTTGGAAGTGGGGACTTTTCAACATTTTGCGAGCGAGCGAAGCGAGCGGCCAAACATTATTACAATGTATAACTGTGATCTCTTTTAAGAATATTGTGCATAATCATTAAACACAATTATATGAAACGTGTCTACTCAAAGAGTGAAGGGGCCCCATCACCCCCTCCCCCACCCCGGCCTGGTTCCAAAATTGCCAAATAGACCAACTGGCTGTAGACCAAGTGGCAATAAACCCTTTATTTTTAATCAAAACAACAGCGTGCGTCGTATAGTGTAGGACCTCTACATTTGTGTTATATTTGATTATCACTATAGATTGAAACGATAACATGCAGGTTTCAGGCATTTCTCAACCATTAAATATTTCATCATTAAAAATCGCGTGAATAAAAAGAGTATTATTATTAACCATATCAGACATCTGAGCAATGCAATTTTTACTTTTTATTGCCCGGCTTTGCCAAGCTAACATAATTGCGTGCCGATAAATTGTTTATTGCGCGGTTTCGAAAGTCAATGGGATTTTGCGTGTTAAATAGCGGCAATAAATTTTATTTTTACAATATTTTCGAGTTCGCTCTAGACGTCTGAATCTGTTAATAACAATAAAAAGAGTATTATTATTATTAACCATATCAGACATCTGAGCAATGCAATGTTTACATTTTATTGCCCGGCTTTGCCAAACTAACATAATTGCGGGCCGATAAATTGTTTATTGCGCGGTTTCGAAAGTCAATGGGATTTTGCGTGTTAAATAGCGGGCAATAAATATTTTCAAGTTTGCACTAGACGTCTGATTCTGTTAATAATAATGATATGGACTGGCTACTTTCGGGGGATACAACATTAATTACCCTCACTAGAATCGTATTAGTTGCTGTTCTATGTAGAGATCGATGGATTATCTGAATTGTTCTTGCCATTGTAGTTTATGATCAGCTCCTCGACCCGGTTTCTGTAAACTGATCATAAAAGGGAAACCACTAGTAAACGACTAGTTTAATAAATTTTTACATTTGCGGTTGACATGTTTTGACATTTGTGGTAAAGGGTGTTTCAATATTTTAGGGATTTTAATGGCCAGGAAAATCTCTCACACACGCATACACGCGCACAAACACATACATCTCATAATAACTTATCTTACATGGGTACATTATGGAAGCAATGAGTTTTTACATTTTGCGGTCGACATGTTATGACATTTGTAGTAAAAATGGAAATTTTTACATTTGTAGGCGAAATGTTTTTACATTTGTGGTTAAATAGATTTTTACATTTGTGGGCGATTTTTATCACATTTGTGGTTATTTTTACATTTGTCGTTGACATGTTATGACATTTGTGGTTATTTTGACATTTGCGGGTGCAATGCTTTTACATTTGTGGTTATTTTGACATTTGTGGTTGATTTTTACATTTGTGGGCTCTACACCCCCCCCCCCCCCCCCGATGGTAACGGACCTATAGACCAGTGTTCATACTCCCTGTCCTATAGTAACATGTATATGTATATTTGAAGATATGCAGGGGCATCACTAGACCATCTTCTTTGGCACGTAAACATGATAATTTTTAGTAAATTTTGGATTTGGCTTTAACTGGCGTGGCTTGATTTTCAGGATTTGGGTACTTTTACCTCTAGTGGCACACAATTCGCCATATGCTAATTGATTAGACTAGCTGTTTCACACATCACATGTATGCGTAATAAGCTTTTAACTGCTAAGCAGGTTGAGAACAGGTTAAAATACGGCTCTTGCCGAACGCACCGAGGTATTTATTTTTAGGCCGGAGTGATGGTGGTGATGGTGCCCATCACGTTGATATTTGCATTAAACTTAAATAAAGTAGGTTCCTGGAGCCAAGCACAGAGTATACATGGCTTCTCCCGTGGTTAGTGCTATGTAAAGAGAGCTTTACCCATAGTCGTTGCCAGGCATAGAGAGCTTTACCCTGGTCGGCCCCATGCAGGTATAGAAAGCTTTACCTGTAGTCGGTGCCATGCAGGCCTAGAGAGCTTTACTCGTAGTCCGGAAAGTTCATATCTACTGCTGATTATGTAGTTTATTCAGGAGGGATGTAATGGAAAGTCGCTTCCGTTTAGTGAGGGGAATGGAATCGAATTCATTTAATCATCTGTCCGAAGACAGATATTTGATTTCACATAGTACATTTATCATTGAAAATAAACACATTCAGCTTCACTCCTAGAAATATATGGCCTCAAGAATGGACAGAGAGAGAGAGAGAGAGAGAGAGGGGGGGGGGGGGGGGGGGCTAAAGGGAAAATTAAAGAGGACGAAATGAAGAGAGAATGAATAGGGAATAGAGAGAGGGAGAGAGAGATAGTAAAGGAGAATTTCTTTAAGAAAAGAAAGTAATGCAGGTGGGTATATAATACAATGTGAAAAAGTGTTCAGTCAAATACCTGTATGAGGTATTTTAGAAGATACATATAGGTCAATGTCAGTAAAAGTGTAATTTACATCTCCAGTGGCGTAGCTACAGGGCGCACGGGGTGGACATGTGACTCTCAATTGGAGAAAAAATTAAAAGAAAGTGAACAGTATATAATAGCCCCCCCCCCCCCCCACACACACACACAAGGGGAAGGCCTTGGTTGGAGACCATGTAAATTTACATTTAATCCACCTATCAAAACAGATGCCTACTTTTAAGGATGTTAGTGCTCCCTCAATAGCTGCACCCTTTCTACATCAATGCAAAATATCACATAGGCTTCTCGTGGCGTTGAAACGGTTTGTTATTAAAAAGGTAGAAAGTGTAGCAATGAATTGGCTAATTAGCTGATAGGAATCGAATGTAGCTTCTGCGAAAGAAAGAAAGAAAGAAAGAAATATAACCTACATCCTATAGTGTTCGGGCAAAGGGCTGACGAGGTGTGTATAGGGATGTTATTGATATTCTTCATATTTTTTTATTTGGTTGATACTATTTAAATATTTGTGAATAATATTGTTTGTATGCACAACGTAATTCAAATTATGTAAACATAAACACATTTTTTGATTATGTAGATCCTACTATTGTGAAATTTTTTAGTAAAAACTGTTAGTCTAGTCAGGTCTATAGTTCTAATTAATTCTGATAAAAAAATATAATTTCTTCACTGATGCTATAACATGAACTGCTAACGTGCAATACTTGCACGTGTATAAACTACTAAGGCTCTGTAAGGCAGCGTTCTTTCAATTTATTTTCCCTAGGTCGCTGCAATAGAGCCATCGGTTCCCATGCAATATTGTGAGTTAATCGCGAGCCCTGACTGGTAATTATGCAAATTAATTTGCCTGACATTGAATCAATAATTCAACACGAGCTAAATGTCAGGTCAATGCTGCTTCATACATGTCAGGATGATATATGGCCACATGAAATGATTTCAAACTACAATATTGATTCAGTAGCGCGCCTATAATGTATATTGGATTTATTGAGCTCCTGAGAGGAGGATAATTGGGAATATAGTTAGGATGAGAATGATGATATAATATTCACCTCCAAACATGGATGGGCAATTTGACATGAAATTGTTAGAATATGATTAACGAGGCTGTGAAACCGCTTGTATGGTTTATTTCTATGCCACGAAGATAAAAATGAACACTAGTATTAATATCAGATTGCAAAAAAAAAAAAAAAAAACATGTGTACCCTAGTCTGATTTAAATACATTTCCATAAACCGTCTTTTTTCGAATGAATGTGTCCGGGATAATAATATTATAAGCGCTTACATAACTGGTAATATATAAACATTCCTTCATTCTTATTCATTAGCTTGTTGTAGCTCAATTCCAGAGGAGATTTACACGTTACAAGCATGCCTTCAGTCATCTGGCTAAGATATTGTGACAAATGTACTTTCTTCCCAGGCATAATTTCCCCATCTTTGCCCCCTCCCTCCCGTTACATCCCTCTTTGTTTATCTTAGGTCAGTTCAACGTGGAATATTTTATGAGAGCGATCGATCAACATCTTGGAGAGACAATGAAGTAGATTTGTGCATTATTGATGAAGTGTACAGCTGTCTCATCTCATCTAATTCAGAGAATGCCTTTATAAAACAAATACGTGTATCTATACATCAACAATGAGAGAACAGGGTAATAAACACGAGTTTAAGCTGATGTGTAACCATATCGTGCAAGAAAAAAAAAAGGGGTGGAGAGGAGGGTATGATGACAAACAAGGCCTAAGTCTAAATGCAGTTGCAAATTTATGTTGGCAATTTGAATTTGCTCTAAATTGTTATGGAGGCATTTGATAAGGATTCTATTTTTAGTCCAGAACATTATTAAAACGTGCTTTTTTCCTATTGATACAAGGTTAAAAATGATTGTCTACACACACACACATACTCCACACACACACGGATATATATATATATATATATATATTATTGCTTGCTTGCTATATTACATATTTTAATTATATTACTTGATTAAAGTTACTGTTTAACACTATTTACCTAATAAAATGGTAGAATTGTGTTATTGCGTAGAAGTTTTAGTTTTAGTTTATTCTTAATTTTATTGGATAACCAAGGGTGGCATTATTTCTTTTAATTATTTATTAGGGACATTTATGTATCAACTTAATAAAGACGAATTACCGAGTGTTTTTGCCAATATGTTTGTAAAAATAATTAAATTCATTCCTATCCCGCCAGGGATACATCATTTTCGTCTTTGCCCCGTGAGTACTGTTCTTGCCCTTAGGACAATACAGGACCCTTGCTTTGGAACAGTTTAGACACTAAGATAATTCAATCTCCCTCGTTGTATTCATTTAAGCGTAGACTTAATGATTTCCTTTTGCAACCATATACATATATGTAAGATTTTTTCTCGTTCTTTATAATTGCTTCGCTCGAGTGACTATAATCACGGACCTTGCTTACCTGTACTTATGCATATCAGTAATTTTCGTAGATTCGTCTCTCTTCAGTTTTATACAAGCATAGGTATTTTGCTTGGGAACCTATGTTATACAAGCTTTGCCTTTTAATAGGTTCCTCATATTTCACGTTATTGCTTATCTCGTACTACCATTGTTGTTGTTTTTGTCATTATGCTTTATCTTGTTGAATGTTTATATGAAAACTGTTATTTTGTGGAATGTAAAACAATAAAATCAAATCAAAATCGAATCTCTTTCTTTCTCTCACTCTCTTCATCCCTCTCTTATTACTGCTTCCCTTAATATCTCTCCCTCTCTTTCATTCTTGCTCACACTGTACCTTTCTCTCTGTGTCTTTCCCTCTTTTTCCCAAATCCCTTCTCTCTCTCTCTTTCGGTCGCCTCATCTTTTCTTTCTCTCTAATTGTCATTTCGGTACCCGTCACTTCCTATTATTGTCTTACCATTTAGTCTTTCAGTCTGATTGTCTTCCTCTTTCTGTCTGTCGGTCTGTCTGTCAGTCTTTCTTGATCTTTATCTCTATAATGTGAATGTGAATGTAAATATATATATATAACGGTTGTTTCATTCATCATTGACTTTTGTGTATTTTTCATCAACCGACGCAGTACAATTATTTTTAATTTTTTATTTTTTATATTTTATATTTAATATACATATATATATGTTTCTCTTTTTCGACCCGTACCTGTCCTTATCATCCGGCTACGTCGTATCAGATATCATGAAGAATGATTCAATGTGATGACAATAGCCATCCATCCATGTACAGAGAGGTTTCTACTCCACTCATGTAGTCAATATTCTCGCTCCTTTAGCTCGCCTCTATGATTGTCCTCCTCAGTAGAGGAACAGCTTGTCAATCTATAGTCACGTGATTTGAGGGTGTATTCAGGGTATGCCCTGTATATATGGTTTTCTGCTATAAACCTTTGTCAACGTTTTTTATATATTATATATATGAAAAAAATATTTATTCATTTTTATTTCATGTTTATATTTCACATGATAACAAGTCCACGGCTCGAATAATGCATTTATAAGCAAAGCAAACATACTAACATATTTTCTCTCTCTATGTATACCTGTGTAATTAACTAAGTGCACACAAATCTACCATTTTAGTAATATATTCATTTATATTTTCTCTACTTCGAAAAGGGTCTGAAAAAACATTGGATTCAACGCTAGAGGCTATATGAGTTTATTGTGATTCAATAGTCGAAATGCTGATTGCTTGAAGGCTGTATATTGTAATGTCAAAGAAACCGCCGATAAGCATTTGTTGCTGTTGATGTGAAGAGCACCTTTTAACGATAATAAAAACTTGATGGAAATCACATTCACTGATACCCAATTGCTCTGGTGCTTGAAACTCCGAGATCGAGGCTATTGGTCATCTTTGTCTGCGTTTTAGCGTATGGCATTGCAATCTCAGAGAGGTTCGTATAAATCCATGCACACACGGCTTTCTATTGGATTTTCCTTGGAATTTACATCCTGGCCAAGACTGACACATTACCACCCCTCATTTGTTCAATATTAAGCGTAATGAGGAAAATTCACTATAGCTTAGAAGTTTAGTATCATATTAATCAACTAAAATCAAAGGAATGAACCCCCCCCCCCCCAAAAAAAAAAAAAAAAAAAAAAAAAAAATAATAATAATAATAAAAAATAAAAAATAAAAAATAAATAAATAAAATAAAAATTAAACATTAAAAAAAAAAAAAAATACAAATAAATAAATAAATAAATAAAAATGAAAATAAGAATAAAAATAAAAAATAAAAAATATTTGCGTTGACGAAGGCTAAAAATGGGCTTGAAACTTTTTGACTTTTTTCATTGGCTATTAATAAACTACAAAGCTGCCATGACTCATAGATGGACACTCTCTACTGATGTATGTCACTCTTCTTCACCTCCTCTCCCACACATATATTTTATGATTGCCTTTGCTGTGCAGGGTCGTATCATTCCTATCATCCCTTTGCTGTAGTGCCGTGTTATCCTTAGCACGTAAAGCATACGATCCATCCCAAACGGGCCCTCTCTGTTAAACCTCCAGCTCCCTGTATTTTCCTCGAATAAACAATCCTGATTAAACATCTTTCAGCGCCTTTCCTCCAGAAATGTTTGGATTTCAATTCAATTGACGGTTCATTCTCCCGTGCCCTTTTCCGAAGTGTCCAGCACCTTGGTGCTTCATATTCTTCATACGTCCATCTCATACCGCATTCATAGATGGAAATATTTGCGGAAAAACAAAAGAGTGTTCTTCATATCTACTTGTCATTCCATTATCATAACACGATCATAAAGGCCCCCAGAGGAAACGCACAAACTTATAGAACATTGAGATGTCTTATCGATAGCGCTTTTATGAAAGAGAGATCCGAATTCAATAGTGAAGACAAAGAATGGAACATTAAAAATCAGATTGCCAGTTCACCTGTCCTTTTTAAATTCAATAAATATATAATTCAACTAAATAACTGAAAAGATGATTGGTACTGCAAAATTGAAAAATGGAGTTGAGAGAGGTATTTTCGTCTTGCACTCGTCTATTGTTTATATATATTTTGGGTTTCTGTTCGTTCTTGCAGTTTACCGTGATGATTGCAAGACCTAAAGCCTTATAATGCCCCCATTCGACACCATTTTCTTAAACTAAATATTAAAAATTGAACACCAATTATCCCTATTTGAATAAAAATGACAGACAACATTCAAATCTAAAAACAAATTACAAAATAAGTGAACATATAATGTTTTTAAATTCACAATCTATATAATTATATTCTTTTCTGTGTGGTTGAGACTTGCTCCTTATTGTGAGGTTCATCAGCATGTGTACACTATCTTAATAATCATAGAGCAAATTAGAACTGATGGTTTCAATGGATACTATAAAACACAAGCATTGATAAACTTTGACCACTATGGGTAAAACGAACAGTTAACAATAAAAGGACTTTGGTTTCCATTGTGGTTGTGAATGAAATGACAGTGTGTTCGGAAATAATAGATTCGGTTTTTTATTCCTTTTTTTTTACTTGTTGAGGGAAAAAAGGAGAACGTTGTCAAAGTTTGAGAAAATCTTACGATCGTGCTTTCACCCCGGTCCGTGAATTTAAAAATCTGTTGGGTTTTTTTCTTTAACTTTTAGGCAAATTTAGTCTGGCACCACATTAAAAATATCTGGCCACACGGCCTTGCAGGCCCCTTCCAAATATAAACATACAGCACACAATGTCGTATGCCCTCCCCGAGCAAAACCAATACCCTTTATGTCCAATGTCTTTCCAGCGAAATGGGCCCCCATCCCAGCGCTTGATAATGTGAGAGTGCGCTCAGGCATTTCAGGATAATGTGATACATTAATGATTGTCTGTTACATCTGTTTATATCCATGTGCTTCCTTGACGTATAGGTATGTAATGTAACGCAAGAATACATCTGTTTAATCAAGTCAATACCTACAGTGCGTCCACCACAAAGAAGAAATCGCGTCTGTGTTGAAACAAGAAGTAGAACCGATCATTTTAGGCATAGCCCTATCCCTTATTTTGTCAGACTATTGAACAGTAATGGATAGTAATAATTGGGTACCCCATGCAACTTTCTTTCAATTTCACAACTAGCAGAATAATTATGTATACGTTTTTCCTAGAACTGCTTAAATATCGATCTCAATGTACACATACATGTACACCCTCACACACACACACACACACACACACACACACACCAAGCTCTACATGGCTTTACTTCCGAGGACAGGTATTGTTCCTCTATTGTTCCTCGTCCTCGGACGTCGACGAAATAAAGCACAAATTCATTGTTCGACGTTCGAGGACTATTGTCCGGCTTCCGAGGACCATTGTTGTCATGATTTTTTTTTGTTCTCTGTCCGAAAATGTCCTCGGACATAATGCTAAACAGACCCACACCCACCCCCACACACACATATATATTCCTTGTTGGGTACTTCATTACCCAAATAGTGTAATGATCCATTACCACTGATTTTAATTGCAATATATCTAATTCATAACATTCAGTAAAATCCTATTCTGGAATATAATAACTTGTTTAATTTATGACACGTCAACTGCAATCACATAACTAACAGCTTTTACAATTATTGGAAATATGTTTACCTTTTGATAATCAATATAGTTGGTACTCTAATTACCTTATAATTACATTCAGTTTCATCTTGCCACCTTTTCAATTATTTCCCATTATTTACACTATATCATGATATTATTTATATAAAAAGATTTTTTTCTATAACCTTTTTGAACTCTTTGGTTATATAAACAACATTAATCTCTGGGTGTACGCTTTAAACTTTGATTATTTTGCAATTTAGAAGTTGTATTGAGTTGTATTTACTATTCTCCGTTCTGTTACTTCATTCACTATATCTTTTCGAAAACTACCTTAAACTGATATATTTTGAAGAGATGAACGATAATAACTTTGACTTGTATCCACATTTCGGTTGGTATATTTAATTCAGATTCTTTGACATAAAATCAATGTCAGTTTTAATTATTTTAGTTTTAATCTTTTTTGTTCATGCTAATGTCTTGTAGACTTCTTTCTCCATTGCTTCATCTTCCTTTCATCGTCAAATGCTTACTCATTTTCTCTATTCATTTAGTGTTTTCCTAATGTGTATTTAGGTATGTAAATCGAATATAATTATGTTAATCCTTTATTCTGAGCAATAATGTGTTACCAGTTTTGTTAATATGTGATGTATGTCAAATGCGTTTATGTTATTGTAAACTGAATGCAATCCAGCCTGTGAGCTGCCATTTTCAGTATGTATTAAATAAACAATTCAAGTCAATTCAATTCAATTACGATTTCCAATAGAAGATATATAGCCTATTTTTCTAATAGCTTTATTATGGCCTTTACATTTTCCCGAAATATATGACTATTTTAAATTCGTATACTGATTATGAATTTCAAATATATTATGGCACTAGTATACACTTAAATGGTTCGATTAATATGTTTTATAAAGTTTGAAGCTTATTTATTTGCACTGAGTGAATTATTATTATGTTTAAAACGGTTATAAATATATGGCTTACGTATTTTTGAAATGTAGATAATTAGAAGATAAAATAAGCTTTTTGCTATTTACAACTACATAATACTTATTCATATTTCATTATTCATAATTATGGCTTATTATGATTATTTTATAATTTAAAAGCCTGTAGTTTACAGTGATGCATATAATATTCCTTTTACTTTTAATCTCGGGTTACCGAATAGGAATGACATCAGGCCTGACTATCATTACCATAATTTGTTCAATGCTTCAGTATGACACAGCATAGTCAAACCTTATCACATGTACTTCGTTTCAAGCCAATACCCTACACTTCACAATCTCTCTACACCATGTCGAGCGACAATATTTATGAAAAAGTGCTAGAATTCCAGCAGGAATCACACCTCAATTGACTAGAGACGTTCCCACGTCTTTTGGTGGAGAAAGCAGCATCAGACAGGTACACTATGATGATGAATTTCATGAAGCAAAAAAGCAACTGTCCAATATTGCTTTCCATCGGCACTACACATCTCAATGGTAGTGATATCGGCGAGCTATTGCCACTATCCCAAGGGAGACCCACGCGTAATTTCCTCACAAAATTCAGGCGCAATATACCTTCAATTCAATGAACTTAAGTATATATCGCCTGGCAATTTCATTACCAAATTTTGGTATTGATTCAGGGCATGGTGCTTCTTATTACCCTAATGTAATTTGCGTTCGTTTTTAATTCCCTTTGGTTCCCCATTATCAAGAAGAGGGTGACGACATTTCCTTGTAGGCTGGAACTGGAAATCGTATTTCCACCCTTTTATTGACTCAGATGCTTATACCGTGCTCACGTGACTCAACTGTCAGGCAACACTAACCATTGACCCTCGGTAAATTGCCAAAATGAAGTATCCTCTCTTCTGTTATTAGTTAGACCTACCCTAGGGGGGAAAGGACAACACTTTCCTGCATTTCTATCCCGTCCCTTCGGATTGGTCTCTTAATTGATTATACTATTATTTTTTCAGGAGTCTGTTTTGTTTATTTTCGGTTTGATAAAACATTCTCATTAACACTATTAGCAGACCTGTACATGGACTCTGTCTGATTAAAGTTACATTGAATATCAGTGGCTACTCCTAACTTTAACACGTATGCGATCGCAATTTCATAGTTGATTAAAGGACTTGCACAAATTCGGATAAATCGCCAAACTTTTATAATAGGGCCCCTCGCATGATTTCAATGGGGTGACACACACAATGACACCCTCCCACTTACCACACGCACCCGCAACAAAGATATATATGTGTAGATTATGAAGTCGAAAAAAAATAATGAATTCCGTGAGAGAATTAGAAAAATTCGAAATTTTCGCACATAGCGCTTCATCAGGAAATAATGAAATTTATATGAAATGCATCCATCTTTTTCCTTATACTACACTCTCGCTTTATTGCGCGAGTATCCTTTAGCTCAATTGCTATTTAGGATGCTTTTCAAAAATAAATTTCTTCATTTCCTCATGAAGCCTCATGGGCGAAAAATCGAATTGTTCTACTCTCTCACGGAATTCATTATTTATTTCGACTTCAACATCCATTTTCTAATATTCCGAAGCCAAAAAGGGAAACCTTTTATCTCCGCCTATTGTTCAAATTCGCTTAACGCACGTTCGATTCGCTTTAACGTCGGAATAAACCGCATTGTTAGGATTCGCCGTAGGAGATAGACTTATATACAAATATATATACATATATATATATATATATATATACAAATATATATATACCTAGATTCAACCTGGGGGGGGGGGAAATGCTAAAAAAATCTACCAAAGGGGCAATTTCATTATTCGCTTGAAAATTATGAAGGAAGGAAGCAATTTGTAGGGTAACTGATAAATTGATTAACTGTGAGGTATTCACAAAAGATGATGACATATGGTTAACATTTGAAAGCTTAACAATAGATTTTTCCTCTAAAACAATTTTTAACCCCAGGAAAACATAACACCATTTCTCCCTAACGTTCATTTTTTACGCACTGCACATATAACATCCCAATATTAAAAAAGGAAAAAAAAAAGAAAAAAATTACTTCTAATGGACTATAGGACTAGGTATGGAAGAAGCAGTCGTTAAGGAGAAGGAAAATTTGGCCCCTAAGACCACTTTCTCCCTATGGTTGATTTTTTACGCACTATTATTCCCCCTAATCCGCAAATAGGAACATAATGTCTGTGTGTATTTCTATGGGCCTATTGTACTCTATAATTTTAGCATGAACGTGTTGTAAGACTATTAAATACTGATTGACATGCATTAATTATAAAACCACAACAACAATGTTTAATTCACTTTGTCTATTCCGAAAGTCTTTTAAATTTTGATCATTTAACACTCGCCTGCATACATGTTCTGACGGTAGCAAAGGCCCATGTTTTTTCAGTACTTGATAGCTAAACGCTATCGATCAATATATTCTCACAAATACACACCGACTAACGATTAGAAACATTTCCAATAAGTAGGCATCGAACATGAGATTCTATTTCTTTATCCGAGATGGGTATGGATGAATGGATGTTATCCATTTATTGCGCTCACTGAACAATTTTCCCACTTCCGCTCGGTTACCAAGGCAACGTATCGATATCGATTTCACAATTGATTAGAAGTGGTAGGGAATCCATATTAGTTGTGTTACGGATGTATGACAGGATAGGGTGATGTTAATCCGTACAATATCGCATTAGTTGCACTATTCTATTGTGACACAGTATTCAAATGCTCCTTTTTGTTGCCGACGATGATCTTTCGAAGGACAAAACACAGTAATGTAAATGAACTATCAAAATACCCTATCAGTGAACTAATTAACTACTGATACTGCTGCTGCTGCTCCTTCTCCTCCTCCTACTACAACTATTATTACTACTTATACGACTACTACATCAATATAAAAACTACCTCTTCCACTACTACTACCACTACTACTGCTGCTGCTGCTGCTGCTACTGCTACTACTACTACTACTACTACTACTACAACACTACTACCGTTTCTGATGCTCTTAATATTTCTTATAATTTCTACTACTCGTATTTCCTTCCATTATTTATAGTCGACTACCACAAACACTCATGGATATTGAAACCAGAATCACTTTACTACTGGGAGAGGTTGCACCCTACATGAGTGTTGTTAGTTTTCAGACATGAGTTCACTATCAAAAGGTCACTGTCAGAAATAACCTAGATAGATGGGTTTACCCGAGGCTGATGATGAACTGTCCGCCATCGTCAAAAGTACCCTAGCCCTGTAGACACAACGTGTGTGTAAAGCTATCTGAGGATCTTCAGATAAACTTGTTGATATCATTACGTGTTATCAGACTGTAAAAAAATGTAATTCACAGCTTCCCAATGTGTGTAAATTCTATGTTGATGAAAATACCCAAAACAAGAAGATATTTGCTGTCAGGAATAATGACTAGCTCCCGTAATGTTTTTTGTTATTAATCAAACTTCCGAAACCGGTATCATAACTCTATGTCACAGTCCTCTTCAGAGACTGTTTAGGCTTTTCATTGAATAGTGAGAAGAAAAAAAAAAGAGTGATGTGTGTGTGTGGGGGGGGGGGGGGCGTGCGTGTGCGTGCGAGTGTGTGTGTTACGGTTTGTGAGTAATGTGTGCTTTTACATATGCAGTTGTGGGGTACAGAGAACAAAAGAGCACAATGATGGCCTTTATTCCGTCATGCTTGTGGGGTACAAAATACAATAGGAGAAGTGCTTGCGGGGTACAAAATACAAGGCTATCATGAATCAGGTTTAACGAAATCCAACATCGAATCATAGAAAAATAAACTAATTCCTTTTTGCAAATGTTCAACACTTTCATACTATTTGTATATAGAATATTAAAATGAAATATGAAACATTTATCAATGCTTTGAAACAGGCAATATGTTTTAAAATTCAAGTTTCCTGTCATTCTGCAATGTTTATGTTGATTCACGAAATATTGATGAGATTATATATTAAATGGTGGACCAATTTCAGTGCAGTAGACGATAATGTAACCTGTCATAAGGGATGTGAAGATCACGTTATTAATTTTCAAAATTTCAGTCCAAATACAATATAATGTTATTCAAACAATATCTTCTTGTCTAAATAGATAAATATTAGCCTTTGTTTATTCTAACGGATGAATGCTTATCTTATCGACAAGCTGACTGCTACGAAGGATTGAATATGACAAGGCTGTTAGGAGTCTTTATGTCTATTTGAATTGTCTCATTCCATTGTAACAATTATCCTGCCGCTGATTAAATATTGTTGCTAGGAGTAATGCGTGGCCCATGGCGCTGTCATTTTAACGCGGGATAATTCGAACAAATCTCTCCCGCTTTCTCCGCTGGGGATACGCATTGTTAGTCTATAGTCTGTGGATCGTAGCATGATGTAGAAAGTTAAGACGAGTCTATTACATTATTGCCTATATTGAGGAGACATTGTGGAGGTTGTATTTTTTCATGACCATGATACAGGACAGAGTATTTTGTAATCAAATTATTTATGCAGTTGTAATTGTGTTATTTTTAACTCCCCTATCTCTCTTTCATTCAATCATTATGCGCAAGAATTACAGGGATCGTGTCTCTCTTACCCACTTTTCATCTGGTGAAAACTATTTGAACAAGGTGGAGCTATAATTGGCTTAGATGTAGGTTAAGTGACAATGTCGGCGAGGCACTATACAGTCTCCTGTGACTATAAAAAGGAAGTATAATTATGAGTAAGTGAAGGAGAGAGAAAGAGAGAGAGAGAGAGGGGGGGGGGAGAAAGAGAGACGGGAGAAAAGAGGCCAATGAGGTCAGATAGAGGAGAGGGGACTGAGGTGGGGGAGGGGGAGGGGTTGGTGGACAAAAATAGTAGAGAAATTGAAAGAGGTAACAAAGAGATATAGATACGTCCACACATTCTCCATTTATTTTCGGGGAGGACTTTGATATTACGGATGACTTGCTCTTCAAATTAACATATTTATCAAAATTGAGATCACTCATCATTACTACCATCACCACTCGAGCCACCTTATCCATGCATATAATTACTTTCGTTAAGACCGTTTTCAAAATTAAACAAAAACTCAATTACTAAGATAATTAACAAAATTTATTGGGGCAAATCTGAGCTTGTTTTGCCTTTACGTTATAGACCACATTTAAGATCTCAGTATATCAGATGAAAGTATTACAGTAGACCAAATAAGTAAAGTGATATACATGTTGATATATATTTTATATTCGATATAAAATCCACGTTTTGGCATATTACGAAAATACAGAAATTAAACAAAAGATTGTGTATACTAGTCGACCAGCGGAATGCAGGAAATGAATGCATATAACCAGCTGATGAAAACTTCATTATATTGGACTAGTACTATAGTATAATAATAATAATATATATATAATTTGGTAGCGTACATGGACACCAACAGACCAATTAACTTGCCCTTCATCGCTATACCCGATATACATCTAAGGTATATGCGGTAAGGTGAGAGGCTCGCCACTCCAGTGATGAAATTTTCATCAGCCGGTTATATGCATTCATTTCCTGCCTTCCGCTGGTCGACTAGTATATTAATGTTCTGTCGCCGCTACCAGGGTACCTGTGAATCAATTCATATAGTTTGTTTTTTTAACTTGTCAGCCTTGCATGAGATAACTAATCGCTTTCGTCTTTGATATCTGTGAAAAACCCCATATTTTGTCTGTATACATATGTATATATGAAAAAAAAACATTTATAAACATGTTTATATTTAGGTTAAAATGATTAGTTAGCTTTATATCTTTCTATTATCATCAATTCTTTCCCTTTAAGGCCCAGTCTCAATTTCCTATAACGCTAACTATAACGATATTTTTAATTAAAGATGTACACCTGCTTAAGCCCAATGGGACCTTCAGCAAGGATAATCAATGCCCTTTTCCACATAAATTTTAGTGAACCGATTTATGCATTAATTATAGACATATGACTAGCTATATTTACCGTGCAGGTGGAACTCGGCCTTATAGGTCTACATAAAATTATATATATGCACACATAAAATAGTGGATCGTACCATTATTGCCAACACAGTTATAGTTATGTTGTCTTTATACATGTAGGTCAGGTTGGACTGTGTCCAGAATTTCGTATTTTTCAACGCTTTCTATCTTTTTGTCTCTCTTTGTGAAATTCTCTCTCTCTCACACACTGTTGTTGGTTTTATAGCGTAAAAAGGGAATATTCGTTTGATACATTCTTTTAGCTCGAAGTCAATACAAAAATGATATGGTGCATTCTTAGGCGACACGCAGCTGTCTAGCGCACCACAAATTAACTGGTGTTCGACGATATCAGATGACGCCTTCATCTTCTTTTCAACCAAACATACGCTATGGAAAAATTCCAACTATTTTTGTCCTTGGTTTCAATATGCAAGGTCGGGCCGCGGGTAATCAAATGACTGAGGCTAATAGATGAATTATTAAGGCTATTTATCACATGTTTAATGCATTTAGCTATGCTTTTATTGCATCACAGCGCATTTGGAAATTTCAAGCTGCGCCGTGCATGCGAGCATGATAATTGTGTGTAAGACATGAAGGCGCATTACAGATTGTAGTCTAATTCTGTATTATCTTCCCTATTTTTAACAGCAATTTGAATGAAAGGATGTGCTTTCTAAGTTGAAATGGAGAAACGCAGGAAAATTTGTTTTCTGAAATGAGACATAATTGCCATTTTCCGATCTAAATTCTCGAAAAGCAAGCTCATTTTCTTATTAAAATTTTGGATTCTTTTAGTAGCCATTACGTTCATGTACTGCATATAAGCCGCCTCCTGACTGTTATTATGCATGGGGAAATTATACACACAACTTCAAACATAAATCGATTGCGGGTACATGTGACGGAAAGAAACTTTGGTTTAATATGCTTATATGAAGTATTCCCACTATACATTAAGGCTTTAATAATGTTCAATTCTTGATATAAACTCAAATGTTATACTTATGCAATAGCCTGTTTGACTTTGTAATGGCAAAAGAAAGCATCATTATCATGGAAAAGCAATCTCAAGACGAAGCTGTAGCAAATAACATGCGTTTGAGTTGATAACGTTACAGCTGAGAGCTGAAACAATCAGGAATCGCATCAATGAATATAAGCAAGACTGCATGAGCGAAGGAGAATACTTCCAGATTCACAGGAAGTAACTGTCTATATTAACATGATTAGGAATTATGTAGATGAAAGAGATCTCTTATCTTATACCTATACGCCTCATCAGTTTTTCTTTCATCCATGCACGTTAGCTGCATCCGTAGAAAGTCCTTAGTTAATAAAACCTTCCCCAAGCCATCCTATGAGAGGAGATATTCTGTCAATATATTTTTATTAATGAGGAATTCCATTTATTATTATCATACATATCATCAATATTGATATATATATATATATATATATTTTTTTTTTTTTTTTTTTTTTTTTTTTAATATATATATATATATATATATGCAGCCAACGTTCATATTTCCATACATACAGTCATGTATATGGGTCCTATTCAAATGTTTACATTCATGCAATTAACGTGTGACTTTCATACATGCAGAAAATTATGCATGATTCATGCCATCATTATTAGCAATCAATATATTCATGCGGTCGAAACATTCGGGCAAACAATGCATCAAATCAATACTCCTTTTATCATGCAATCAATGACTATGTTACATTAGTGAAGTGTTACTTTTACTCTTTTGTAATTGAATTGAAATGAATTCTGTCCATTTCAATCTGATAAACGGTAGAATTTGTTCGACAACAATCGAGTAAATACAATAAATACAGCACAATAGAAAAACAATACCCTTCCTATACGAATATTGCGTTAAAATTAAGGCACACCAGAAACAAATAAAGAATAATTACGTTAAAACATCATTATTATCAATGTGCATGTGTGTTCTTCATAATCAAAATATTTGTTATTCATTTGAAATAGGAAGAGGATGCAGAAAATGGGGCAAAGAGGGGGTTTAACTGGTATATCAATTGATATTGATATCACAGAGTATGATATTACCGATTTTGAGTACACAGTAACGTATAATGCGAGGAGTCATCCGCTTCGGGTTTACAGATGTCAAATCATGTTTTCCTACACTGTAAAAATAACTGTAAAACTACAGGTTTCTTGGACCTTGAAATTACAAGTTATTGCCGTTATTTCAATTTTACAGTCTTTTTCCTATAAAACAACAGCAAGTCTGTTGGTTTACCGGAAATCAGCATATATTTACAATCGCCCGAGGTAAAACATTGTTAAAAAACCTCATAAACCGCGGTCTATGTACTGTGGAGAAACGGGCATTCCCGGCATCCTGACTGTCAGGAATTTCCCGTGAAAAAAAACCAACACAAACTGCAAAATTGTTTACAGTGTAATTGTACAAAAGCCCTTAGAGAGCGTACATCCCATTTAAAATACGATTGATCTACCGTCTGGAATACGCATGAGTTCATGATATTACACATGCACAAAAATATAATCATACCAACTACTACAACTTTTACCACTACCACTACCCCTGCTTTTACTTCTACTAGTACTGCTACTACTACTACTACCACCACTACTACCACCACCACCACCGCCACCACCACCACCATCATTACTATTTCTACTATTACTACTACTACTACTACTACTACTACTACTACTACTATACTATTACTACTACTACATCTACTACTACTACTACTACTACTAATGCTACTACTGCTGCTGCTACTACTACTACTACTACTACAAATACTACTATCATTACTGTTACTATTACTAATACTACTTCTGCTGCTACTTCATTATTGCTACTACCTCTACTATACCACTACGACTACTACTAGTACTACTAAAATTGCTATCACTTATATTATTTGTACTACTACTACTATTACTACTACTACTACTACTAATACGACTACTACTACTATCATTACTGTTACTATTACTAATACTACTACTGCTGCTACTTCATTATTACTACTACCTCTACTATACCACTACGACTACTACTAGTACTATTAAAATTGCTATTATTACTATTACCTCTACTTTTTAACAACAACGATGACGACGACGACAACGACGACCATAACCGCCACTATCATTACTATTATTTATACTACCATTACTACTACTATTACTACTACTACTAACACTATTATTACTGCTATTACTACTACTACTACTACCACGATACGTGTACTACTATTCCTCTGCTGCCTAAATAGTTTGGTATATTGCTCTATAATGTATTTCATAGTCCATCCTTTGTAGGAGACGTGTTTGCCCCACGGAGATGGTGATATGATAGAAATGTAGTTATAACGAAGTTTGATACACTGTATACGAGCCTCGTGGCTCCGCTAATGATACACTTAAAAGCATGTGCATTGTATTAACTGAATAAAAACACTGTTTAAAATCCTCGAGGATAAAATGACTTAATTACGAGGGCGACATCCCGGCAGCTCTGCGGACAAATTGAATTTATTAACACAATTGATTGTTACTTAATATACACAAGCCCGTCTAAAATTATCCTCGATTGTTATGTAATACTTAACGTTACAGTACATATATTCAAAATAAAATAAAAAAACAAACAAATAATGCATAGGACTCTGTGTGTGTGTGTGTGTGTGTGTGTGTGTGTGTGTGTGTGTGTGTGTGTGCTTTTACATATATGCAGTTGTGGGGTACAGAGAACAAAAGAGCACAACGATGGCCTTTATTCCGTCATGCTTGTGGGGTACAAAATACAATAGGAGAAAACAAAGCTCCCCACAAGTGTGTGTGTGTGAATGCGTGTGCGTGTGTGTGTGTATAAAAGCATTTGATGTATAAAAGCATTGATTATGGTCAGAATAACTGATGGATGTTTACATCGATCTTTTGAAATACGTGTTAAATGATCTGTTCAATAGAATAAAATGAACTAAATTTAACGTAAACCTCTCTCAACATATTCCAAATAACATACCTTTCTGGTATTTGTTAGTTTAGGTAAGCCCCACCCCCAAAAAAACAACAACAACAACAACAAAACAAAACACACAACAAGCATAACAAAACAAAAAAGACAAACAAACAAACAAAACAAAACAAAACACAAAAAACACAAAAACACAAAACAAACAAACAAGCAAACAAAAACTTTTCTTGAAATGTCTTTGATTTTAGATGATGAATATCTAGATACAAGCAATGCTATGCTGATTTTAAGTTTTGTGTTTCTCCGCAAGTGGGATATATATACAAATTAATAGGTAAAATCATTTGTCTGGTCATGCACGTAAATTAAGACAACGTCAACTTTCACCAGACACGTGTAATATCAGCTAGGTCGGCTGTGTGTGGACATGTGTGTCAGAGATTTCTCTGCGAACCTCTTAGATTGCAGTGCGGGGAGTTGCCAAGGAAGAAGGATACTTTTATGGCCGTCAACTGGCGTTCCTTTCAGATATTGACACTTAAAGTCTTCGAAAATCATGGACGGTACATCAGTTATCTACCATGTATCTTTTGAGACTGCATGCAACACGTTTCATTCCAATTTCCTCTTCAGTGCCATTACTGTCCATTATGATAATAGCTATATTTATATTGCGCACATATCCATCCCAGGGATGCTCAAGGCGCCTACAAAGTACCCCTGGTATTTTCCTGGCTTTGACCCAGCTGCCCTAAGATACTTGAAACATATATACAGGAATAATTTCCTTGCATGTATCCATTTACTACACCCGGGTGGAGAGTGGCGAATTAGCTTGGTTTAATGTCTTGGAGATTATTGCTGGGACTCGAACCGTGAACCATGTGATCCACAGTTCGGTTACGTATCCACTAGACCACAACACCTCTATCATTATCCCGAATATATATTTCGGCCTAGTAATAGAGACCAGCGCAATTATTTTATTTGAAGTCAGTGAGCATCCATGTATATCTTCCTACACCTTACCACTTAGCTTGTTTCTCTACATGTATTGCTTAAATTGTATTACTAATTGACTCATATTGATTAGAAAGAGAAAGAGAGAGCGAGAGCTACAGAGCTACAGATCTATATAGAAATAAAGTCCCTTTTCATCCTATGTTCATTTTAGTGCTGAACTGCCTTCTTTATCCAGTGCCATTTTTTTTTATAGAATCCCCTTGAGCAAAATTAAGAGGGAATATGTTGTGAAGGCAAAATAGTCCACCATCACTTTTACCCTTCATTGAGCTAACACAATTATGGTGCAAATTTTATGAAAGTTTGGCACACTTCTCTGACGTAAGTAGACTCGTCTGCATTGTATATTCATAACTTTTTCACAGCTACAGCGTATTTCATACGCACTCTAGTCTTTCCATTATTTTCACCCATATATCTTATTTTTTTATGATATAAAAAAGGTCAAATGAAATATCCTGACTATGCTGACGCCATTAAGACTGATGCATAAATTCATCAGTTGCTAGCACTTTTATGGTAGTAAAAAGTATTACTTGTGGTTTAAGTGCTGACTTCTACAATCCGAAAAGTACGTTACTGCTAAAATTGGATGTATGAATGCCAGTGGTAATTCGAAGGGGGAAATCTATTTATACATATAGATACCCGTCACCTTTACTATGCCAATTATTTTCACGATTTCTCATTACGAAATGATCAATATGGGCACAACTATAGACCACGATACATCGCGTCACCAAAGTTAGACGTAACACAGTGTTGAAGTATGTTAATATTAGCACTGGCGGATGGGGGGGGGGGGGGGTTTACCGGTCCATGCCCCTTTTATAAACCCATATCCTAAATACATAGCCCTTCCAAATTCGCCCATTTTTCATTATTTTCTTCTTTCAAAAAGGCACCTGAGAAGGTGATGACACCTCATTTGCATCATCCTGCGTATGTTTGACGTATGATTTTTATAATCATGATCAACAAACTCCTTGGTTTTGAATTCTACCTCCTGAGCTACCACCTTCGGCTTCGTAGCCCGGACTATTAACCCTAAAGACAATCACCCCGGACAAGTACCACGTAGGACCACAACCCCTAAGACGAGTAACCCGTAGGACCACAACCCATAAGTCAAGTATCCAGTAGGACCACAACCCCTAAGACGAGTAACCCGTAGGACCAAAACCCACCCCTAAGACAAGTACCACGTATGACCACAACTCCTATTACAATTACCCCCTGGATAGTTTTCCGAGGGTTGATTAGATGAAATGTGTCAGAGAGGTACCTGTCTTATATTTGTCCTACTTATGCTTGTACGATTTTTTAAAACTAAAGAACCTGTTGACGGTTACTCTCATAAGTCTTGATATAACGATAATTATATTAATATGTACCGTTATATCAAGATTTATGAGGGTAACAATCTCTATATCAAAGCTCTCGATGGCGTTACGAAACAATACGAAATCTTTGCAAAACAATCAAACGGCAGCACCAAAAACTGCAGGACAATGTAGTTCATTCAGAATTGGTTTGCAGTTAGTGAAAAAATACATAAACGAGGAATTGAAGTGAGAAATGACATGAGGAAGATCCTGGAACATAATTAATGTAATTTTCTTTAAAGAATATTATATTTCTCCAGGTTAAACTCCCTTAAATTGTGTAAGGTGTTCTGCAATTAAATATGGAATAAACCTTACTACGTCATACGTTTATTTGGCATCGTTCTATAAGCCCGTAGCATCGAGGGTATACTGCTTTCTTCTATGTAAGGTGAACTCCAATGAGCAAAACAAACAAGGCACAATTTTTACCTCCACTGACAAGTTGTTTACGTCGATCTTTTCTAAAGGAAGGCGTTTTCTTTCAGCTTAACCCTCTCAAGCTCAACAAAAAAGAAAAAAAAATACAGGGAGAGAGAGAGAGAGAGAAACAGAAATGCAGAGATATAATGATAATAATGTGCTGTTCGATTTTGTATATATTAAATGACATTTCATGTTATAATTGTTTGACATAATCGCTGAAGATAAATGTTTTCTTCTGAGATATTTTACATGGATACAATAGCTTCATTTTCAGAATCCTATTGTTTGAGATAACCGTTGGCGATGTTGAAGAGAAATGTTTTCCTCTGACATATTTTGAATAGATATAATAGCTTGATTTTTAGAATCCTATCTTACGTCCGCTGACAGCAAGATGAAACTTGAGGGAATTCGTGTTTAATTTCATTTGCGTTTCATTGCAAAAAACCCACATATTTGACGTTTCAATATTGATTTCCTTGACATTTAGTGAACCTTTGTCTAGAATTCAATAAAGCCAGTGAATATCAAAGCCTAACCTTGTCGAGTGCCTGCGTCGAAATAAATTCAACTTTATATAGACTTGTATATCAGAGGAGAGGGACAGAGACCATCAAGCTTATATAACAAAAAACAATCAGGTAATGTTTATTTTCAATGCAGATAAAATTACCAGCTCCTCTTGTTAAAAAAAATTGTGTTCTCATTATATTTTGAATTACGGGAAATTCCCAAGCCTCTATGACAAAAATAATCATAGAAAATAGCTCGATAATGATCGAAGAATTCTAAGTAGAAGCATAATTGTTTCATTGAATATGGTATTTTCAGATAAAGAGATCACTTTAAGCACTTTATGACACAACTTGAAACTTTTATCAAATCTATGATACAAACATATTCATATGATCTGGCGCTTAATAAGCTATAAAGTTCTTGGAATAATATTGGCTATAAGACATATCATTATAATAAGGTGCGAGGGCTCCATCTTCATAAACGATTCATGGACCTTTGACAAATGAACAAATGATCATTGTTATTATTGATTAATCTCTAAATGATTTTAATTATTAGTTTATTAATGGCCTACAAAATCTCTACAAAACTTGCCATTCACGATTGTTTATTTTTTGCTCTCAAAGTCATAATTATTGCTTGTAATGTATATCTTTAATCATAATGTCTACCTTGTATATTACGCCGTCATTTTCCAATTTTCAACTTCTAAGTCTAAACGTAATTTTGGTCATCTTTACGACTATCCGGCTTGGCATATATTTCATGAAGCAGCTCCTTGCAATACACCCCAACATTATAATCACCTTCGAACTTGTAGCGCGAGCGTTTAAATTGAAAAATTACGTTATGGAATTTGCTTGGCTCACGTTACGAGATTGATGAGACCTCCTACAGTAATTGAATTAAGGTTTGGGATCACTTGCGAAGATTTTACCAGATTTTTTTTATTTTGCGTTCTAATCATAATTGTATGAACAACGGGGTTTAAGGGCGGCGCTAGTAGAACTGATGGCAGAAGGGGGGGGGGCCTCATAGAGAGAGGATGAGCAATCAAATCTGTTTTCTTAAGGTGTCAAACGGCTCCGCTTGGCGCAGCGTTCTGCCAATAATGATTGGAGTAACAGTAATGGTGAAGACGATGATGATATTAATAATAATAATGATAATAACGATAATAATAATAGTAATAATATTGATAGTAATTATAATGATAATCATACTAATTACATTTGTATAGTGCTTAGTACTACTGTTTATAAAGCTCTTTACATATAATTATTATCACCTTTTCCATATTGTATCGGTCTCGTGGGCTGTGGTCACTTTTATATGAACAAAAATTACTGAACTTTACTTTTCAATCAATTCTTTGCGATGTAGAGTTCAGTTTTTCTTTCACAAACAATGTGGAAAAACGCAGTTTATTAAAAATAAACATTTCTGAATTGTTTTATGTTTATGTCAAATTGATCGTTACAAACTTGATTTCTAAACGAATATGGATAGATATAATTTCTCTGATGTCCACTAGGTGTGAATTCAAATATTGAAGACGTTGACATTCTAATGAAATTAACGAAAACTAGAATTTCATTTTCTGACTCGACATAGCACCCACTGCTGTTTTCCTCTCAATAACCGGTCAAGTTTCACACTTGAAAATGATAATGGTTTGATCTTATTCCTTAAGCTGTCTGCGCCTCATCTTTAAATCATCCGTCTCATAGGACAGAAGGAAGTAATCAACTTTAAGTCTCATAATAAAACAGTTCAGGCTTGATGATACGCAGTCTGATGATACGTCTGATCACAACATCGATAAAAAAGAAGAGCCATTCTTTTTCACAATTGAATTGATATGGTAAATCCTGCTGAACGAAGATCCGAATATGTCATTAGGAGCGGATGTTTCCGGTCACCGAATAATGAGAGACAGCATAAAGTTTATAAACAGAAGACTCAAATACCAACACAGAAATGATACACATGTCGCATTCCAATATACTGTCTGTTTCTTATCAGGTCATTCCATTCGTGCATCTCTGTTAAAAGTGTTACTGATATTTTTCATGCAAACCTGACATGGCTGACACGTAAAAGGTGGTTTGAATCTAACTGACATAATTTTATTCCCATTATTTCGCCAGTTTACACAAATTTGTATTACGATTCATAACATGCAACATTCAGGAACATAAGAAAAGTACAGGGCCAAGTATCTCCCAAAAATGTACTGCAGTTATAAATATTGATCATACGTTGTAATATTTAAACTTTATAGCCTAAAATGTGATTTTTACATTTTACCTAAATAGACTCAGATTTTCAAAATGATGAATATAAGTCTATATTTACTATTGTTCATTTGTTGTACAGTAATGGTTACACGTCATTTTCCGAAGGTTCGTATTTCCGAGGTTCGTTAATTGGACGGTTCGCAAAAATTCCGAAGGTTCATAATTCAGAAATTTAAAATGGGTTCATATTTCCGAAGCTTATTTCGTAATTCCAAAAAGTTATGTAGGGCTCTATTGCATTTTCGGAATTTCAATAAATGTTCGGAAATATGAACCCCCTGCTATGGGAAATTTGTGTTTCGGAATCACGAACCTTTGTAATTATGAACCTTCGGAAAAACGAACCCTGGGAAAAACGAGAGTCCCCCCCCCCCCCCAAAAAAAAAAAAAAAAAAAAAATGGTTGACTTCAAATAAATGAAGGCTTGCATGACTATGTGAAATTTCCCCCCATTTTTTACAAAGCAAAATCTCTTTGCAGTTACGGGGAGGGGGGGGGGGGATAACCACCCCTCCCTGCAGACACTGCACCGTACGCCATTACACTCTCGCATGTCATTACCAATATGGTATTCAAACCGACAAGATATTCTAATTCAACTCGTAATGTATTTCACTCAAAAGCCTGAAGCCAAAATCATGCCATTCCAAAACAACAATGACAAGTTGGTCTCTATTTGATATTTGCTGAATCTAAACATGTATAATTACACCTGCATGTGTTTGTAATGTTATCCCTTCTGGGATTCCCTTCTATTCTTAGATCATCACTCATCTAACATCTGGTCACGTTTTTAGAGGTCAGGTTCAAAGTCAGTACAGGTCATAGGTCATTGCTATTTGACACTTATTTAACGCTTGATATAATGTTAAGTGTGAGTCAGCCTAGTCTTGGTTATTTTGTATTGAAACATGGTAGAAGGCATTAAAAATCACTTGAACCATGAAACGTTGTTTTCAAGTCACTAATTACCTACACATACATTTAGTATGATTGCACTGCTTATTAAAGAAGTTTAACAACATTTCTTCCGACAAAACAAGTGTACTGATTAATGTATCGAAAAGGCAATGTTTTATGCCACCTCACTTCGTGCGTTTAAGAACTCGTGTTTATGATCATATTTGCCCTTTCTTTTCTTATGAAATTCTGTAATGTATGATTTAAGCTTTAGTACAGTTTTCACATAAGAAGCTTATTATTCTATACTTCAAGAAAGTATCAAATAATAAACATAAACGAGCACACTCTAGATTACAGCTGTCTTGATAAAAGACTACCAGAATAGAGGCTTCTTTTTTGGCACGTCGCGGTGAAATTCCCACGATACACGTAGGCCTACATCGTATCAATTTTAGTTTATAAAGATTTCGGTATATTTCACAAAAGAAGGAGGGTTTCAGGAAGATTTATCTGTAATTATTGGTTCGATTTCTGTTCCTATTATTCTAAGATCGTTACTGATTTCAAAATTCTACATGGCTTGCCGTATTCATCAATATTCTCACAGTGAAGAAATACTAACTACTTGAACATGATTGTATAGAAATGTGTCAGTCTCCGTAATCTGACGATAAATTTGAACGCTTTGTCGCGACTTTAGATATCATTCATAAGACTGATAATTTTTCTTTTCCCATTTTAAGCATGGGGTAGGAGCAAACCATTTGATTAAGATATATACTTGTTTTCCTCAGATGGCTCTCTGATGAAGCTGTCCTAGAGATTAACACCGATCAGACAACATCGTCTAGAGAGAGAGAGAAAGAGATAAAGAGAAAGACAGGTAAGTACACAACTTACTCTTTATTCATAGCAATACGATTTTGGTGTGATATGGGTACGGTTTCAAGCATGAATGCCCATCACCATTGTGACATTTGATGCAAAAGTTGTTTAATTATTGTATAGAATCACTGCATGTCAAGTTCGGTAGTTATTAAAGTTACCTTAAGAGTAAATAAACCCCTATACCAACATTTCATTAATAATGTCCACTGTGCACAATTAGTGAAAACAGAAAATATACAAAAACTTGTTTTCATTTTATATGGATATTGGCGCACGCTACTCAGACCATCACCTTTTACACTACTGATAGATAGGACTGATTGCTGTAAAAAGGGTACTAATGAAGGGCATTAATATTAAAAAAAGACATTAACATTGACACAAAAAAAAAAACGGGCGGACAGCATTTGACAGGGGGGGGGGATAGATGCCGTTGGCAACATTATAGCAATGAAATAGATTGAAATATTAAAATATGATAGACGGAAAAAAAGATGGGTCGAACACAGGATACAAAGATAAAGGATGAAATATATTAGAGAAATGTTATACATAGGGGAACAAATAATTTAGAGAGGAGAGGAGGTAGAGAGAGAGACCAGGGGAGGAGGTCGTGCATAGTGGTTATGACGACGACGACAATGTTGATGATGACGATGAAGATGATGACAATTATGATGGTGGAGATGATGATGATGATAACATAAGGCATGCAAGGTGAGATGTACTATGCCTAGACTCATACTAGACTCCTTGACATTTAGAATTCGTGTCGTCTATCGTACATAAAACAAAAAAGGTTGATGCATCGACAAATACATAGTGACATATTGCCATATTGACATATTGTCATAGCAACTCTGAAGTTCTGTGTAAAAATCAAAATAAAAAAAACCCCAGACATTTGTTAAAGGATTAACTAGGGATGACAAAAAAATGCTTTTGATTGCATGTTATCCACATCGATATACAAAGAGATTTGAATAACCATTTCTCAAATACTTGTGAAAAATGTTTTTGTGTATGTACTTTTTTTGTAATGACATACAATTTTATTTTACACACACACACAACACTCACGCACACACACACACGTTTACATGGCTTTACTTCCGAGGACAACTATTGTTCCTCTATTGTTACTCGTCCTCGGACAGTCGACATACTCACACACCCATACTTGTGTGTCTTTCCCTTTGTTCTCTCTATTGTTCAAATAACCACACAAGCAGCAAAAAAGCCACACAAGCCTGACGGAATAAAGGAATCTATTGTGTTTGACTGTCCATTTAGTCACACAAGTATACTTCTGTTGGTACACACGCACACACCCCTGCACACATATTATATGTATGTATATATATTTATACATACATTTTTTTTACACACACACACAAAACACACGCATATTATATGTATGTGTATATATTTATACATATGTATAAATATATATATATATATATGTGTGTATATATGTGTTGTGTGTGTGTGTGTAAAAAAATTGTATGTCATTACAAAAAAAGTACATACATACATATAAATAAATATATATATATATAGCACTTTACGCTAAGATAGACCAAACCAGATATATATGCAAAGATACCCAATTTAAACATTTCGACGGCGTCTCGGTAAAATGTATAATGTGAGGATTGATGAGACAGGAGACAAGGACATAGCTGAACTTCAACTTTATTAGATCAAGCTTTCGGCCTTCCCGGCCTTCTTCAGGTTCTGAAGATAATCATACACACATATAGCATATAATTCAATATACACACATATAATTGTGTGTTTTTATATTCCATTTGATAACAAAATATACGTTGCAAATTGATATCAGCATAATACCTTCATGGCTACAGTTTAGTGCAAGTAACTTAATGAATGAATAATAAGAACGTAGCTTGGACATATTGTACAGAAATTTAATGTAAAAGACCGCTTACCCAAAGTGAAGTTTCGTTGAGGGTGACTAATTAATGTATGTGTGTGGTATCTGGGTGTGTGTAAAGATTGTGCGATCAAGTGTGAATAAATTACTGACATTTGACATTGTCTAAGGGGAAATTGGGATAGCAGGTGAGTGTGGCGGGAAGAAAGAAATGAGACGTAAATAAGAGAATAGTTGATCACAAACGAATGTAATTAGTTGCAAACATACTGCTTGCTACTGGGATTTCAAACCAATGGTAAATAAGCATGATGGTTTGAACAGGTTTACATTTTCCTGGTTGAAAATGGTGAGAGCGTTACAGGTTTATCGTGATCCATATTTAAATATCCGTTCAACATTCGTTTGTGATCAACTCTATATTCTCTTATTTACGTCTCATCCTAATTAAATCCCGCTGCTCTCTTTTTCTCATCTTGCCTCTCTTTCTCTCTCTCTCTCTCTCTTTCCTGCTATCCCAGTTTTCCCTTAGACAATGTCAAAGGTCAGTAATTCGTTCACATTGGACCACACAATCTTTACATACACCCATATACCACACACATACATTAGTCACCCTACGAAACTTCACTTTAGGTAAGCGGTTTTTTACGTTAAAATGTTTGTACAATACAGCCCTGGAAAAAATATTTAGACCAAGCTTCTGTAATAAAGGTACTATAATATGCATACAAAATTATAAAAATGATTTGTCTTTGTACTTCATTGAATAAATACCAAATTGCAGCAATTATACCTTGCTTTTATGATATTTTATTTCCTGGTTACCACAAAAATCACACTATCAGTAACAATTCTTGGTCTAATAATTTTTTTCCATGGCTGTATGTCCAAGCTATGTTCTTATTCATTCATTAAGTTACTTGTACTAAACTGTAGCCTCGAAGGTTTATGCCGATATAAATATGCAAATGTATTTATATTTATATTTTGTTATCAAATGGAATATAAAAACACACAATTATATGTTTGTATATTAAAGTACATGTATATACTATATATTTGTATTATTATCTTTAGAACCCGAAGAAGGCCGGGAAGGCCGAAAGCTTGATTCAGTCTATTTCGTTATATTACTTTCTACTTCCTTCATTCATTTCAGCTGATTTCTCCTTCTTCTTATCATATTTTCCTTATTATCATATTTGTATGTTCATACGTAACTAATCATAACGTGTGTTCAAATATATATATATATATATAAGTGTAAGGAAATAACATATGCAACAGCTTTGGCAAATCTCGTGGAAATAAATACAAATGTGAAAGAAATTGCGAGAATAACGTTGCGTAGCTCAATCAAAGTTCCCCAGAGCTGTCCTCCCTTTTTGAAATTTTTGCAAAGGCTGAAAAAATGTCTCCGCCGGGAATCGAACCCGGGTCGTTGGCTTAGAACGCCAATGCCTTAACCACTAGACCACGGAGACGGGTTAGTGGTTTCGGCGACACCAGATTCAATTGACCGACAGATTGATTGATTTGATTGAGCTACGCAACGTTATTCTCGCAATTTCTTTCACATTTATATATATATATATATATAAATATATATACGTACTTATTACTTTTTTGAGAAATTAAAAAAAGCTGCGATTATTTCATTGTTCTTATTCTTCTTGTCAAGTAATATTTTTTCTTCTTGTTCTTCCGATTTCTCATCTTCGTTACCCTTTCTACGTCACATAGGCCTAATACTCAAGCATACATCCATTCTCAATGCATCTTTAATAGTTTTACATTCACCTTTTTTTATCGGAAATCTGATATAACCTTTACATAGAGATGGGCAGTATTAATGTCTAAGTAAATGAACTATAGCCAATGCTCCTTTCTGACAAGTTGGTTGAACATGTGAATCGAGTTGGGTACAAAATATGATTGGCGGAAACGTGTTCGATTTGTACGTGGCACGCGCAGCCCGATATCAGAGCGATTAAATGAATCATTTTTGTTTAATTAAGAGGATGACTTTGATTGTTCATATTTTGTTAACTTTGGATAGTACTCTCTCTTCAAACAAACAATGAAGAGAAGATAGGTTATTTCCCATCATTCGTTGACCACTCTTTTCATTCGGTCTAAGCGGTCTCGGTTTTGCTGCGTGTGTACCATTCAATGTTATATTGCTGGAGCCTGCAGATCTTGTGCCTCTTACTCTCCATATACGTCACTTGGGGGTGTGACGTCAATTAGCCAATCAGCTCACGAGTTTTAAGGAACGGCCCCAAAACCTCTACTTTTCCCCCTTTTTCGCCAAACCGAGACATAATTTTGACAATCCATTGCCAGATTCGTGATTGGAAGGCAAAAATACATGGAAACAAAAGTTTTCTCTCTTCAATTTAGTAAACCTTTAATAACATACCCTTTACGAACGACTGGTGATCAGTTCTTGTGCTAAATGATTGAGAATCGGATTAGTATAGCACCCAAGAACATGTTCCAGTCGTTCGTAAAGTCATGCGTAACTTTACGAACAGCTTTAAATAAAGTTGCGTTTGATTTTCCCCCGAGTTGCGTTCAAACGCAAGTTTTGTGCAACGGGCCCCTGGACTAAAGAGCAGTAAAACCATGAAGCTACAATTGTAAAACAAAACCAGGATAGTTTTGTCGACATTAAGAGTTCTCATAATTTTCAGAAGGTATAATTTCTGGTTCCCTTTTTTTTAAAGTATTTTCTGTCCAATCTAATGTAGTTTGTAACTGGACTTCCCAGATATTTATACTCATTCACCAGCTCAACCTCCTTGTCATGTAGAACGAGCGGTTCGTGCTGTTCCGTTTCCTCCGAAAATCCAACACTAACTCTTTTGTTTTGGCTTTATTTAAGTCATCACACCATTCGCTGAATGCTTTTTTGCTGTATAGCCCAATAGTCATTTGTTTTTTCCCTCTTTGAGGTAACCCATAATGACCGTATCATCAGCATATTTAATGATAGTATTTGTACTATCATTGTCATTGATGCAGCTACTGGTATACAGAGAGAACAGGGCTGGACAACGATGTGGAACCCTGTACTGATTACCTTGGTGCCTGATATAATGGCTCCCAATCTTACTTATCGAGGTATTTCTATTTAAAAACTAGGAATCCAAAGAGCGCTTTGGGGAAACATTCATAGCCAAAACTCTATGTGCAAGCAGGTGTCTAGGGGTTTGGTGTCTCTGTCGACACACCTTTTTCGAACAAATCTGGAGTCGTGAAGACGGTAGCTAGCGTTTAAGTTGTTTATTTTATTGGGTATACAACAAATCCCTGCATTGAATAAAAATACAGTAGAATCACAAGTAATAATTGTTACAGAGCGCAAATATAAATGATACAATGCAATAGTCATATCATCAATTATCACCTGATATTTCGACAATTATAATTGTGAAGTTAAGTTGTCTATGCAATTGATTAATTGTAAATAACTACTAATCCGTAAAGCATTGAGAATAGTAGTAAAAGGTGCTGTATATACGTGCCTCAAATTGTATAGATTAAGGGATAATATTTTAATCATAACATTATCAATATATCGCAGAATCGAAAATAGAAATTACTCATAGCATTTCGTTATCATAGGTCCATAACCGTCTGGGATAACACCTACACGGCATGTAAAATTGTGTTATAGTAAAATCATGTAGAAAGACTATACCAATATATGAATTCACATCAAATGGAACAAATGTATATATGTGATATAATTAACTAACATGTAACTATTAATAGTATCTCACCCTAGGTGGTGTATAAGCCAAGTCAGCTCCATTATAAAGTCACGCCCTAAACATGGCGTCCATTAAAGCCACGTCAGCATGCCCTATTTTGACAAAAATACATAAATCGTGTAGTATGTGATTAAAAAAACAAAAAAAACTCAATAATTATAACGGCGAGCGAGACTGATGCTAAAATAATCATCAGTTTCTAAAAATGCCTTCACAACAGAATAAATTATCAACTCTCAAATTCCGTGTTTGGTGACTTGAATATCTAGTTATATAAAACAATAGTAACCCGCTTCAAAGTTCTAGAAGCATCAAATATCAGTTGATTAAATCATCAACATGATAAAAATAAATTTAACATAATCAAACAAATCATGCTTTTCTCGCACAAGGTAAACATTCATCTATAAATAACTTTCATCCCTAATTAAAGTCACATGACCAGTACCGCGGCAAAATTTAATGCCACGCCCAAAATCCAATCTGTACCAACATTGTACACATGAGAAAAATTGTACAAAATTTAATTTACTATATCTTAATCGATTACCTAATGTTCGCTACAATTGATAATGCTAATGCGAGTTATAATTAATTGCTACGTACCATATTTAAACGGTCGAAAACTTGGCTATGCCAACACGAACGCACGTATAGCGCCCAAACGTCTGTCGGCTGCTATTACTAGTGTGCCAATGAACGTATAGCGTGGGGTGTTGCCCGACGTGTCACCAAAAACACCTGACATTGGTATTCGTGCGTTTCTCTAACAATATAGTTCCATTTTCAAACAAAAAGAACAATTAACAATTCTGTGGAACTGAACAAATATAACAGTGGCGAATCTAGGAAATCTACAATTTCATTAATACTCTCCTAAAGCAACTATTTCCATTAATTCTTGTTTAAGAAGAAATAACTCGTTACGGTTCAATTCCAATGACAATTTCACTCAAATATTCAATTTAATTAATCCGCATCTACAGTATCCGCAAAAATGGTAGTTCGTCACTACATGTGCATATTGGAAGGACTTGATAAGTTTAAAAAATATGCCCTGACAAAATTACCACTAACATCTCATGGAGAAAACATAACACCGCATCATAAACGTCTCTGTTTCTACGGTAAGCAAACTGGAGTGGGTCGAGATGGTTACCAAACTGACTCATGAGCTTTTTCAACTCCAGTTTCACTTCATGGTATTACAAGTTAGGGATGCAGGCCTAAAATCTTTAACTAATTTATTTCCTTTTGGTACGTTCACACTTGTCAAAAATTCTATGTTCCATTACTTCCTTAATTGACAGGTGCATTCCAGGTTACCATTCACCATCACAATTAAAAGCTTTAAAGGAGGATTAACACTAGAATAGAAATGTACTTATGTTCAAAGGTGTAATATATTCTTAATCATTGACCTGTATCACTTTAGAAATAAAATATCAGAAAAGGGTTTAAATCAAGACATTCTAGCACACGGTATCATCTGCTAACACTTCATGGGGGCTGCCATTTTCTTGATGACATGGAGTTGTACATGAACCATTGGAAACCGTTCCGGTCAGGAAGATATTTTAATCCACGAGCTAAATTGCTTCTCTTCATTACAAAAAAGCCCATATATGATGGAAAATACATAGCAGGTGTATACATTTATTTCAAAATTTAAAATTTATAGATTTCTTTTTAAATTCTGCGGTTTTGCTAACTAGAAATCGATTTCTTGGTCTTGCCTGGTAGAGCAGAACATAATTTATACAACGCGCATTCTGACTTTTGAAGTCCATTATCTCAAAGCAGGTGAATGCATAGTTTGTCACTATTGACGCTCGGGAAATTCATCATCCATAAATTTGAATTAATTCGCTCCGTCACGTACGTCATTTATCAAGAAAATAGATTGTTATTTAGTAATATCGTAATTTTCAAAGAAATATAAAACACATTTTCGTTTTTAGAATATATGTATATATCTGTTAAATAATTTAAATCTCAAATGGAATTTTGTATCAGGAAGAAAGACAATTTTGCATTCGGATTAAAAATATCTTTATGTACAAATCAAGAAAATGGCAGCCCCCTGGTATCGCTAGCAGACGATAAATCTTGCTGAGAAAATCTTGATTTATACCCGTCTTGTATATTTTAATGCAAAACTATACGTAGGGCAACAAGTCGGAATAGATTACCTCTTTGAATATGAGCACATTTATATTTTGAGGTTAATTCTCCTTTAATGTCGCGAATGGCGTTTTCAATTAGCAAATTTGCTAATTGAAAAAGCTGCGACGTTGGCATAGCAACGAATAACATTGGGAAAAAGCAATACAGATAAAACAAATGCATTGTTTAAGTTTACCATGCTGAGGATTGAAACCATGACCTTCAATCAAACACGATACTCTATCAAACACCTCTATATTGAAGATGTAGTATAGAAATGTGCGAGAGTAACGTAGGTAGTAGGTAATAGAATGTGATCCTGTTCATAATGTTGGATGACACAACTCTCACAATAGACCGCTTTGGTAATGTATGCAAAGTTTATGCATACCTTTCAAACAAAGGTTGTTCTTGACAACCTGAAAGCTTGCCGGACATAGGAACAAATAATGTATGCAAACTGGATTCCAAGCATTGAGGCTCATTTATCAAAAGCATGTTCATGGAATAGCTCGTCACTAAGTGCTCAGAGAATATATGTGCATAAATTTGTATACATTACATATTGAAGCGGTCTATTGGTTTAGTTCAATAGACCTGTTTACTAAGTGTTCAAATTTATGGATGTTTCTTTCCTGGGGACCTAGTAACGAGGTATTCCATTAACCTGTTATTAATGAATGAACTACAATACTTGGAATCCAGTTTGCATACATTACTTGTTGCTATGTCTGACAAGCCTCTGGCAAGCTTTCGGGTTGTCAAGAACAACCTTTGTTTCAAAAGTATGCATAAAATTTGAATCACTTAGTAAACAGGTCTATTCTACTCTGTGCAAAATGTGACACTAGTTACATACACAAGAAGAATTCGGGTAATTTCCATCACGACCAGCTGATCCTTTCCATCCCTCATTTTATTAACACTGACTAGAAGACTTTTTAAGCAGCCGTTTGGAATCGTAACTTGCTGTGTATCAACTCAACTCAAATTCTAAAGGAAAGTTTTGGGGGGTAAACAAAAATTTTACAAAACAGGGATGATCATTGGTACAGGACCATGAAATAATTTTAGAGATGTAGAAGACGACCCTGAATCACGTTGGGTTGATTTTCAGAGAATGTAGGAACAGAGTGGGGAAAATGCAATATCAATTCATCAGGACAAAAAAGGGAACTTAATATGAGAATAAAATGAACTTCTGGTAAACTCTTTTCAGAGATGACGCATTATTGTTTATAGGACACACATCGCTCAGATTGACATTGCCGAGTGTCTTCATTGGGTCGTATCGTATTGAACAAATATTTGCACAGTAGCAACTATATGAAGTGGCTCTTTTGGAAACATATACAGGATATACTTCGCTTCTCAGTATTCCCTTCAACTTTTTCACCACTATGATGAAAGGAATAAATTGTGGAGTAGTTCCTTTTTTAAGGGTGTTCAGTGCAATTATCAGTTTGAATTGGATGAATATCTAGTTCATTTTAGATGTGCATAATCTGAATCTGGTATGGAGTGTTCCGGGTTCATCAGACGTGAGCTTTCCATGAGTATGAATGATAGAGAAAGAGAGGGAGCGTGAGATGAAGAGACAAAGAGAATGAGACGGAGAGAGAAACAGAGGGAGAGGGAGAGAGAGAGAGAGATGAAGATAACAAGAGAGAAAAGGATGAATAAATATAGCAAGAGAAAAGGATAAATAGAGAGAGAGATCAAAATATATAGAAAGGTAAAATAAGAAGAGAGAATGATAGGGATAGAAAAAAGACAGATAAAGATATAGAGAGGATGGCGAGAGAGATTTTTCTTTGTTGTTTCTCTTTCCTTTATTTATCTTTTTTTTGTTTCACCCCCTCTTTTCATCTTGTAGGACGTGTTTTGTATTTCTTTGACTTTCTATTTTTATCCTCATCTCTTTCTAATTTCGTTTCTAAGTACGTTTCCATTTTCCGTTCTTTTCTCTTCACTTTCAAAATTCCTGTAAGTAATTATTTTAAAAAAATATTATCTTACACAATTCTTCCCTTTTCCCCTTTTTTCGTTGCCTTTTCCTCTCTTCTTGTTTATTTCTTTTACTTCTGTGACGATACATATATTCATAGAACAGAAATGCATAACAATCATAGACATATGATAATAAATCTTAACTTAACAGCTGAAATTCCTTAACAGACAAGCAAAGATTGAAGAGAAATGAGAGGAAACCAGCCGAAAAGCATATAGCTTGTAAAAGGTGGCTGATTTCCCGAATCGTATAACAATTGTCAAAAAGTAAAAGAGACAAGACTAAGAATCAGTTCAGGGAGTCCAGTTTAAAAATACTAAGTATGTATATAATACAGGCCCAAATTGCTTTGCTCATCTACCTATAACAGAAACATAATGTGATATAGTGTTTGAATTGTTTTAAAAATTGTCAATTTAGCGATTTTCAAGTTTATCTTTATTCATTTGTATGAGGTATCAAGAAATTTCACTTAAAGGAGAATTAACCCCTGAGTACAAATTTACTTATATTGAAAGGTGTAATATATTCCTACTTATTGGCCTAAATCATTTTCTAATAAGATATTAGAAAAGGGTATAAATAAAGATATTCCAACACCCGGTATCGTCTCCTACTCATTTACATGGGGGCTGCCATTTTCTTGCTGATTTGGATTTGTACATGAACCATTGAGAAATGTTCCGGTCAGGAAGATATTTTGAATCCAAGACCTAAATTGATTTTCTTCATTACCTAAAATCCCATATGTGACGAAAAATATAAAGTGGGTGTTTACATGATTTATAAAAATTAAATCTTTATAATGATACTTTTAAATTGTCTGGTTTTGCTTAACAAAAATCTATTTTCTTGGGTTTGCCAAACAGAGCAGAACATAATATATGCAGCATGCATTCTGACTTTTGAAGTCCCATTATCCGAAAGCAGGTGAATGCATAGTTTGCCGCTATAGATGCTCAGGGAAGAAGCATTCATAAAATTTGAATTAATTTGCTCCGTCCATTGCGTCACAGTATCTAGAAAATAGATTTATATTAAGCGAATATCGATTTTCAACAGAAATATATAAGGAAATCTTCAGTTTAAAAATAAATTGACATATCTATTCTATATTTTTAATCTCAAATGGGTTTTTAATTTTGAAAAAGGCAATTGGGCATTTGGATTAAGAAAATCTTCTTGTACACATAAAAAAAATGGCAGCCCCCATGTATTGCTAGCAGACGATACATATTGCTAGCAGATGATAAATTTTGCTCAGAAAATCTTGATTCGTATCGATCTCGTATATTTTGACGCGAAGCCATATAGTCTAACAAGTGGGAATAAATAACACCTTTGATCACTATCGTCTTTATTGTTTGAGGTTAATTCTCCTTTAATTATTTTACCAATACTCATGTTTGATTGTTGATGGTGGCGACATCGAACTTGACAGCCTGGGGCAAAGTGCAATACTTTCGTGCATAATTTGCTGTGCTGTCTGCTGTGGTGCCCCTCCCACATTACGAGTAGAAAAGAATCTGAATAACTTGGACAACATTAATGAAAACTCAATGTTATAATATTTGAACGGCAGACATAATGTTTTGTTCAATAGTTTTTGTTTGAATCCAATATTAGAGGACACATCCTTAATTGAGATTATAGGGGAGAGCCCCAACTCAAATCAATTTAGAAAAGTTAAACATGACAAATTATGTTTTTGCAATAATGTTTAATAATCGTGTTGGTATTGCACAAGTATACACGCTTTAAAGCTTGTATACCAGTGTTAAACACTGTTGCCAGGAAATTGTATTGAGCAGGAAGTTATGGTCAGGAATGTCAAATGTTTCATCGAATGCGCTCATCCTTGATCTAACCACGCAATCAAATATACAAAAAATTGCTTCTAATTATAGTCTCTTCTTTACACCGCTGGCTTTTACACACTAATTTGAATCAACTGACAAAGAGTGTATTAACCATTAACAGTTATTCACTCTGACTAGTTGTTCTCATCAATTGTGTTAGCATTTATCCTCTTTCTGACTGTCATGGGCGCAGTGCTCTACCAGTCAAGATCGTGCAATTGATACACCTTATTCACCGACAAGAAACCTTAGTCTGATTTTACTTTAGGGGCATGTGTTGAATAATATAGGAAGGATTTCGCTTTTGTTCCCAGTTTGTTTGCTGAGTTGAAAATAGACAAGTCAATTTAGACAAGTCGTTGGGTGGCTACCGGTTACACACCATTCAATTTATTCCTGCCTCTGTTCTTGTAAATTACACACACGCTTTTCCTTAGATTGACATATGACTGTCAACAAAGGATTTTACTAGACAATAATGTCGTCTGAGTATCAACCGGCAGTTGAACCTTTCACTATCAGTATTGGACCGAGCTTCAGCGCCAAGTGAGAACGTTTCACTTAATTAACTCAATGCCTGTTTGATTTAAAAGGCTGGAGTGCAATAAACACAAGGATTCTATGAATATGGATGGTTCACTCGGGATATTAATTGAAGCTGATCTGATATTGATCACTATTTAAGGACCCGTGATATACAAAAGGACAGATTAGGCTCGTAGGTAAGTTGACATTCTTCAACTGCTATTTTATTTCTACGTATTTAGTATCAACAGATGCGCTTTTATCACACTATCGATTGTTTTAGTTGTTGTAGATTTGAGTGGTTTTTCCCCCGGGGACGGGGGGTTACTTGATTCTGCAGCGGGTTTGATATATGTTTATTTGAGCCCATATTTAAGAAAACAGAGACCTAAAAACGAAGGCCCGTAACTAGTCCCCTTCTATCTGTCCCGAGCAGATAGTAAATAGTCAGAAGATTGAAATATGTGGGGAGAGAATGCAAGCCTGAGAAACTGAAAGAGACATAGAGAGAGAGGGAGAGAGATTGAGAGAGAAACACATACACACACACACACATGGGAGATAGAGACAGAGAGGATGACAGAGAGACAAACAACTAAATATAGGGAGAGAAAGAAAGAGAAACTGATACAGACAGAGAGTAAGATATAGAAAAAAAATAGAGAAATAGACACAGAGACAAATAGAGAAAGAGAAAGAGAGGGAGAGGGGGAGAGAGAACGAGAGAGGGCGGGAGAATGACTGAGGGGAGAGGTAAATAATGACTCGCCAGAAAGAAGTACCTGCAAAAAGTTTAATCATAAGATCAAATTTTTCTTTAATTCATTGTTTGTAGCCCACCGCATATTCTAATGACATGCCTTTGTGAATATGTTAAGACTTATAGTGGTTCTATGATTTTATGTGTTTTATATGGGAAACTGAATTTTCATGTCAACGTCACTTGGATCGATTTGATTTTAAGTTATCGTGTGTCGTCATTAGATAATGAACTTGCTTTTCTTTTGGCTGCAAATGCGTCTATTTCATGGGAAAATATATTTGAACAAAATGAAGAACTAACTTACCGCAAAGAACATTAGATGATTCGAAATTGTGATTTATTATCATGTTGTAGGCCTTACATAAATAATTTGGAATGGAAGTTTTTGAAGTTATAAGTTTTAGGAATTCATAAGTGATGAAATGTTAAATTGACCAGTCATTCCTTATGTTAAATCGACACGTCACTTGCTTAAAAACAAAAGTACACAAATTCACTGGCTATTGACGACATACGATGCAATAAAACGATTATTCATAAAATATTATCGCCATTATTTTGGTGATTATTTTTTCACATATGAATAAAAGCATGTGCTTAGAATAAAATGAATGAAATGTTAGAGTGCTTTGTTAATCCCAATGAATGTGGTGTATGAAGTCTGCTTTCGTTTGCACCCTTTTATTATGTTGAACCACCGAAATAAGAAGTGAAGCTTTTCGACAGTATGGCAGAGGTGATTTATCTGCTTTTAACTGTCGCTCGAACACGTACAATATAAGCGTGAACAAAAAATAGTGGCCTTTCTCTTTCAAAAGCGTTGTTATCAGTCGGTAGTGCGTGGTATCTGGAGGTTACACGAGTGCATAGGATTTCGGGAGGTGGTGTGCTGTTTTTACCACTCGATTAACAAGGTCTAAAATCTGAGCTCTCCTTTTTTTCATCTTATTTCTTTCATTTGATTAAATTCTCAATGTCTCTTTTCCATCAACTTATCTTATTATTTCTATTACCCATCTCTATTATTCTCCTCTTTTTCAATCGAATTCTTTCTTTTTGCTTTCTCTTTCAAATGATTGCGTTCCCTATTTTTAATTTTGTTTGTCACATTCATTGAACTCATAAATCAGTGGAACGAATGAATGAATTCAAAGTCAAATCCTCTTTATATGGATGTGGCATAATTATGATATTAAGTCTATTTTGTTGCTTTTGATTACACACTTTTAATATGTTCAACCACCGTAATAAACAGTGAAACTTTTCGACAATATGACAGAGGTCTGCTTTAGAATATAACCATAGAATGTATGTAGTAATATATATGTAGTAATATATATATATATATATATATATACATACATATCGCAAACAATAAATGAAGTAACTCCGTAGACAAGTTGAAAATTACGATTTTTCGCCCTTAGGGCTTTATCAAATATGATATATTTTGAATTAAACATAATAAAATTTTATCCAAAACAAAAATATCCACATACGCACTAATAAAGTGCAGTGCGCTAGAGCGCATGATATATACGTCACAATGAATGAATACGTCAAGAAGAAAACTAGAAACAGAGAAAGTAAGAAAAAGCACACGGAAAGAAGACGCGTATAAATGCGTCATAAATAAAAAAGAAAAAAGGGAAGAAAGAGGACGGGAGTATATATACACGTCATCGAGGGAGAAGAAAACAGAGAGATAGAGAAGGGGAATGAGAGGGAAGAGAGAGAGGGAGGGATAAGAGAGGAAGAGAGAGAGAGAGAGAGAGAGAAGGACAAAATGTCTAAGGACGGGGAAAGAAATTAAATGAAACATTAAGTCCATATGGCTGTAGGCATCCCAGCCGGTAGATCAAAACGTTCCTCTCGTATCTTGCGGTCTTCGTCTGAACTCGTCTGTACTCATCTGGCATCTACGCAGCACTCCGCAGATCTTGAAATCGCTGATGCTGACAGGGAGACATTTTTTGTCTTATTTATTTGTCCTCGTGTCTTCCTAATACACCAGTCCCTATTATGACGGAATAAACCTCATTGTTAGTGTCTTCCTAATACACCATCCAGCAATATATATATATAAATATAAAGTTCAAAAACTTCTGCGGCCGAGATTAAAAATAGAGAGAGAGACACAGAATAAATCACTCCGTTAGACACAAAAGTTCAATATTTCGGCTATAAGGCTTCTTGAGGAAATGATACTTCAGTACAAAAGAATGCACTATAGATGTAGTCCGATGTAGCGCGTAATTATTGTCAAAATAACAAGCGTAAATAAGCAAAAGAGTCAAGGCGTGAGAAAGCTAGAGAGAGAGAGAGAGAAGTAGGGAGATTTTGAAACGGAAAAGGAACATAAAATGAAGAAGTGAGACAAAGAGAAAAGGAAAAGAAAATACAGAATAAAAGAATAGGAAGGAAAAGATGAAATAAACAGAAAGAGAGAGGAAGAGATCACACGGTAGGAAAAAGATACATTCGTCTCCCAGGTTGGAGAGAGTCAAGAGCATTTTTCAAAGTGGGGAGGGGGGCACCAGCAGAAAAGGGCACTTTGGGGGAAAAAATTGGCACCTACAATGGGTGAACGTAAAGCAAAAGAGGGACCATCTTGTGACATTGGTATTAACCCACAGTTTAATTAACATATTATCAAGCATCAACATGTTCTTCATTTTTATTGTGGTTCTGGACACTGCTTCAGCTTCCCCAATTAACAGTTGTGGGCAATGGTCCATTGATTCGTGTGCGAGTAAGCGAAGCGAGTGAGCAAACATTTTCAGACTTTTTTCCAATCCTGATGTCCTTGGGTTGCGCATTATTTACAGCGATATACTGAAAATGACAACAGCAAATTAATTTGGGGGAATGTCGGATGATCTTTTAGTTCGTATAATATTATCCATGTCGTTTTTCTTGAGGATTACATCGATATCAAAATCTGCTTGATTTCATTATGTACCATATTAAGAGCAAGCGAGTTTTGGGAAATATAGGTAAAATGTGGAACTTATAAGAAGAGAAAGGGGCGCTTACTAGAGGTGGAAAAAGTCACTTATGGTCGGTAGCTGGTTGTCTGGGATCGCCAAAAGTTTTTCTTCAATCTGTATTTGGTTGTCGGCGGTCGGCAACTGGTTGTTGGAGCATTTTGGTGGGCTGGAGGTTTACGCTGCTGCATCGAAAACCTTTGCCGGCCAAACTGATTGTGGGGAGGGTTTTCTTTGTTTTCTAAGGTGGGCGACAGGTCTGCAACTGATCTGTGACTGATCTTTTGCGCTTGAAAAGTGCTTGAAAATAAGGTCGGCGATTGGCCATGATCAACGATTAATAAACGACCAGTCACCGATTGACTCCCAAACCATTACCGAGCACCGACAACCAACAGTAATCAAAACCATCGTAAATACTTTCATGAAATAAACTCAAGGGTAATGTTGTTTGTATTGCCTATTGAAAATAGTTTTGCTTATAAAAGAGATGATTTAATATAATTATGGAACACACACTTTCAAGCCGATGGTAGAAATGGGAGAGCCATAATGGTTGTTTCCTCGTCATGAACTTGTTAGATTTGAGTAATTCATCCAGACAAAGTTGTATACATCCTTGCTTTGCACCTATAGATTATGCATTATGAATTTTATTCATGTTGTGATATTATAATAATTCGGTGTCCTATTTATCATAACCTGGCAAAAATATATAATTCATACATTTTTGCACCAGTGATTCATAGCCTTCCAGTATATCACGGACTGCCGTAAGAACATCGGCTATCGACCGGTTGTTTATAATCATAGTTTACAGTTGGACGGGAGTTCTTAAACGTTTTTTTCTTATAAGTAACATTACATTTATACTTTCTATATTTTGACCTTCAAAAGGGATACAATGCCTTTAAAATATTACTACTATTATTCCACGATGAATTTTTAGCCATTTACCGCAGTTATGTATGCAGTTGCCGGATCTTAAGTCTGAAGACTAGATTGTACCAGCTGCGTCGCGTAACTCTTACCTGCCTTAGTCCAAACAATCAGATGTGTAGATGGATGTTTTCCATTAATTTTGTTTTCTATTTTAGAAAGCAATTACGGGCTTTTTAGATCCTGACTAGGCAGCCATCTTTGTTACCTCCATCAATCACATCTACTCAATCAATGTCTCAAATGGCTTGTGATCAGTGGCATCTGCTCAATTCATGTACAGGGTAAGATGGGGAAGAGGAGGGATGGATTTATCGATGAACATGGGTTCGAAGTGGAAGGGTGCGATTAAGACGGGGGAGGGAGCTTTATCCGTGCGCAAATGCTCGATAAGGGAAGGGAGTCAGTAGTTTAATTATGTATTTAAAAAAATATTTGGAATTCATAATATGTGATGTTAATGTCTTGTATGATAGGCTGCTTTTTAAAAGTTGAATCTGAAGTTATATCAAATTTGAGAAATATAATCACGTGACAATCAATAATCTTTGTAACGCGCATCACATCCCATGTATCAAGCCATCTTGGAAAATTATTAGTATAAATTTGGTCAAAGGACAAAGAAAAGGTTGACTATAATGGCGGCAGTATGTATAGTATTTTTTTCGCTGATGCTGTATATAGTCTACACGCTTACTGCCACTGGCGAAACTGTGATTTTGTATTTGTATCAAAAGTTGGACGTGTACCGGTCAGGGATTGTAATTTTTGAGTATACGTACTATGGTATGTATACACAAAAATTGTGGTATTTTAGGACTAGGTCACCAGTTTTGCTGTTACTAATAATTAGCCCCAAACATGTGGGTGTAAATAGTCCATGGTAAACTTACTAAATATTTGTCGATGTGGGATATAAAGCAAATAATAACCTCCTAACTGATGGGTGATGGGACAAATTATCCACGCCTCGGTGATCTCGGGGGTTATACTATCTTCCGTTCGGTTTAAGCTGTTTCAGATGGCGCCCCTTTACCTCCCCATGCGCCATTGCTCCTGAACACGGAGGATCTTTGTTTTCAATTCCAGCTTCAAATTAGCCCGACCCTGAGCGATAAGCCTTCTTTTTATCTCCACTAATGACCGCCATTTGAGAAAGGAGGTTTGGTGGGTTGACGTCTGTCTGACTGATCGATTCGCTTTACACGTAGCATTGCCTTGCGCGCTTTCCTTCATCCTATTTAGATTAAAGGCAAAAACCTTCTTTCTTGAAACCTTGAGAAAAAAATGTAGTTAGGCATGTATAATGATCAGCTAGTGTGTCTCTACCCTCAGGTATGAAGTCATAGCAGATTCTTTAAAAAAAATCATTCCTTCTTTTCTACTGAATACATCTGAAATTGAATATTTATAATCAATTTGAGAAATCGTTCACATCATAATTCGTCATAGCAATCTCAGTATTTGTTAGCATTCGAGAGCTGGAACTGAAAATTCAGTCATTTATCAGGAGGGAATCATTTTATAATGAATTGATAAGTTCATAACTTAGAAGTAGGAATGGTAAATTCATCATTAGGAGGTTTATTGAAATTATAAAGTCTTAAGTTAAAATCTAAAGCATCAGGTCAACTGTTGAAATTAGCTGGAGGAAATATAAAGAGTGGATGACTTAAATGTTAACATGAAAAAGAGACAAATTCTACCTCTTGTTTTTCTATGAAGTATAAGCTCAACGGAGAACTTTGGAACTTCTTTCACACCAGTCGTTAGTTATGTCTTTGGGCTAAATGTAAATTTACACCCACTGTATACTCTATTGGGAAGCATATTCATTGGAGAAAGCTCATTACCTACAGTGATTCCATGCAAAAGGTCATTGCGACATTTCTTTGAGTGCAATCACAGCCTGGAGAAATATTTAAAACCCAAGTGAACTGTACGTTTGATTTTTAAAAGGGGGAAAAACGAGGATAAACTAAATGATAATACAACACTAAAGAGCGGAAAATAAGAGAGAGAGAAAAAAGAAAGACAAGGAGAGAGAAAGACACACTCACACTGAGAAGGGGTGAAGAGATACAGAAGAGAGAATGAAAGACAAAGAGGGTGGAAGTATGGGTTAATTATAATTATGTTATAAACAAAGAGTGAATATAGTATAGGGAAAGGAAACAAAGACCAACAATAACTACAGGAGTATAGCAGAGCAAAACAAAGAGAGACGGTCCGATTAACATACAGACAATCAGATGTAGAGAGGGAAAGATGGATGGATGGATGAAATAAAAGGTAAAACTAGAAAGGAGAGATAAAATGTGCATGAGGGGATAAAGGAGGAGATAGAAAGTTCATCCATTATGACGAAATCGAAGTATGTCTCCGGGCAAAATACGTCCTAAAATATCACCCTACTTCGAAGATTTTCATTTTACCCGTTCTGAGTGATCTTTGCCGATCTTTTTTATGAGAAAAGATGAACATTTGGGAGCCAGAAAGTTGACAATTCGAGGCCACATTTCCATTTTTCTTTTCACTGTCTGTCAAACTCTTGCTTGTAAAAGAATAGTCTCGGAAAACAAACTTTTCTCATCTAAATTAGATTTTTCCTCTCCTCTGGTCGTCCAAGCTTTGACAAATATTAATTTTTAGAAATGTGGTTTATCAAAAGCTAAGACACAAAGCACTGAGAATATTTAATTGATGAACGTCATTGGCGGAGGTGTCGTGGTATCGTGTTTCATTCACTTGATTCTCAATCTCAATCAAAGGGTTGAGAGTTCGAATCCCAGCCCGGCGCTAACGTCTTTTTTGCAAGACGTTTGCCACTCTCCACCCAGGTGTAAATGGGTACATGATATGCTAGACCGCTACATAATTGTCCGCTCGGCTATGACGGGGTAATAACGTTGAAGCGCCATAAGCTTCACAGCGTGACGGACTTAAGCGCTATACATGAAGCCCCCATCATTATTATTATTACTATTACTCTAGAAGAGACATCATCCTGTGTTAAAGACATTGCTATATGAGCTATGGATTGAGGTCTTTTATCTGTTTCGTTAGGACATTGTTTACTTTATTCTTTTAAGATAAATAAGAATTAATCGGGTTCATGAACTTAACCTAGTGTTAGGACGTACAAATTATTTGGTTACTACAGTAATTTAAGTGATATCCAAATCAATTTAAAGCATGTTATTCTAGATAATGCATGTTTAATAAAAAAAAGAAGAAAGAATTAGACGAGATACAATTAATATCTCACTAGTTGTGCTTGTCCGGACCAAAGCATATAAGCTTATCCAGCTCATTAACGTGCCCTTCAAATGTTCATGCATGTGTAACAGTTTCCTCATGATTGTTTGACAAAGTGTGACGTAAAGCCCCTCTCAGAAGTGACGCACTCTAAAACCGCCTAAAAAGGCAGAAAACAAAAAAATAAACAAATATCTCTGTGGCAAAACTTTGGGTATAAATAGGGTACGGTTCTTGAAATCTATTTTGTTGCCTACTCGTCCACAATCACCAGCAGATAATTGCAGAACATTGTAAGGACAACTACCCCCTGGAATACAACCCCTCACTATCTCTGACTCTCTGTCTGTAGATAAGTATTTGGCTTCCTTTAAATATGTCTATACGTGATTCGCTCTTTCTCAGGATCTGTCTCTCTGTCCCAATAAATCCCAGCTCACAAACGACCCTACCTATATATGGGCAGTGGAACGTCTGCTAGGTCCTTTCTCCTCAGCTGATTTTCATTTTACTTCATAATAAGTAGTCCTATATTGCTTGACATGTTCTTGCATTCGATAAGAGGTCGGATGGGGGCTGAGGGGAAAGGCTTTCTGATATTGTACTATGATTATAAAAAAGGCCCCTATCGCAGTCTGAGACAACTGCCCATCCAGAAGTGAAAAATTGTATCTTCATTCTCCTGTCTGAAGTGCCCTTCTTCCCATTATGTCTTTAAGGAGGGGCACTGGTTCTATCGCAAAAAGATATTTGTCTTTTTTTAAATTAGGAAGTGGTAGTTTTTGTTACAGGATGGTCATTAAAAAAAAAAAAAGATGTGCCCCGCCCCCTCCCGTCAGCCGTTGATGCACATACACCCAAGCGCCCTGAGACTTCAGTTATGCATGCGACGCATATAAAGTGTAATATCTTCGTGTCATTTTCTCTTCTCCTTTTTCCGTGTTTACATCACGTTCGTCTTCTTCTTCTTCTTCTTCTTCTCTCTCTCTCTCTCCATACTATCCACCGCTTCACTGCATTTATTCATGACATTTTTTATTGGTATTCTTCTGCTCATACCCCTTGTCCATTTACCCCCCCCCCCCCCCCCCTCTCTCTCTCTCTCTCTTTCTCTCTTATCATTGTTTTAAAATTGGGTAGACACATTTTTTAAAAGTGTACTTTTTATGTTTCAACATATGATACAGCTCTCCCTCTTTGTTCTTTCTGGCAACACGGTTCTTTCACCTTTTTTACCTACTTGTATGTTATGTTGGTTGGATTTAACCAGGATTAATTAAACACTTTACACTGTAAGCATTTATAGCCAGCGTACAGGATTCCAATTGCATGCTCACATAATGAGTAAATGAGTAATGAAGAGTCAGAAAATATGCAATTAAAATTTAATTTAGTTTATTATATGCGCGCGCGAGCGCTCATGTGTGTGTGTGTGTGTCAGAGAGAGAGAGGGGGAGAGGGAGGAGATGAAATGGACGAGGGTGTGAATAGGGATGACGAGGGTGGGGGCGAGGGTGGGGGGCGGGGGGGGGGGTCTTTTGTTGGCACGTTCTAATTGCAGGATTTGTCAGCGTATCTTTGTGAAGCTTACTACAGATTATTGGAATCTAATATTTAATGTTGGACGATGTAATGATTTCTATTTCATAAGCGTCGCTGCTTTGAATTAGGTTTCCACTTGCTGTAATTGCAATTCACTTTTGTTTGGAGAGATTGGGAAAATTGCTAGATAAAGATAGATCAGTAGCTTTAATGAAAGAAAGAATTAGATGTAAATAAGTGGTTGGAGTCAATGCTTATCACTACTAGATATTAGGTACACGTTCATCTGTAAAAATGTTACAAGAGCAAGATAAATGAAATCTGCACAGATTTGTAGCTAACTTTCATTTTTTCATTCTTCTGCGTTTCAATGTCAGAATGTGGATCATTATTTTTTTTTAATTCGATTGAAATGTTAAAGAACGTATATGCAAATTCTAGCATGATCTCACTTCCATTTAAAAGAACAACATTCAAGTGCACATCAGGGGGATGATGAAATCATCTCCCAGACCACATCGTCCTCAAATAAGGAATGATATTATAATATGAAACAGAGTGAAAAGTGTGATGAAGGACTGATCAAACCTTAATTCTCCCAATTGCTAAGAAGAGTTTTACCAGTCGCGTGTTGCACGTCACGTCTCCTGTGTTTCCCATTCAAGATCTGTTTTTAGCAGTGTCATTAATTTAGTGGTGATGCTTAAACCTACATGGACTATCGTTTCATCATAGACACTGACACGCTTTTTCATGCATTTTAAATTTGCTTCAGAAAAGGTCTTCTCCGTGATCCTAACTCACGCACTTCATTTTTGCTCTCTTACTATATATCATGCAAGGGAATAACATATGCACACAGCATATGGCTATAATCATATATGGGTATAATCATACAACAATACATGGCTATAATCATTTCTGTCGCTGTTTTCCCTACTGAAAAAAATGCAAGGGCTGAAAGACCGCCCCTACCGGGCATCGGATATGGGTGTCTTGCTTGAAAACGCTAAAGATTAAGGTTCGCTTACATGTAGAGGCGTTTTGATGTCACGAGAGTTACCAATGCTGCTTAGATATGTTGTGTAATTTCTCTACAATTACATGAATTAATATATATATATACAATGCGAGAGAATAATGGTTGCGTAACTTAAATCAAAGTTCCCCAGAGCTATATGTTATTTCCTTACAATTATATATATATATATATATATATATGCATCAATGGAAATACCCACATGAGATTATATGCGGGGTAGCCCCCCCCCCCCCCCCCCCCCCCGGTAGACCAACCCCGGGTCGATTACGGGACTTTACGTATGTTTACGTATGTTTCTGGCTATTTGGTCAACCCAGGGTAGAATAATTAGCACTCCCAACTATTTATATCACAGGTGTCCCAGATGTTTTAATTTATTGTCAACCCAGAGTAGTATTTGTGGCCATTTAGTCCACCCAGGGTAGATAAGAATCCCAACTTCCTATATCACGATCATCCTAGACGTTTTAGTTTGTCAACCTAGAGAAGTTTTTGTGGATATTTAGTAAACCCAGGGTAGATAACAATTCCAACTTTTCATGTCTAAGATGTTTTAACTTGTCGTCAACCCAGACTCGTATTTGTGGATGCCTGTGATATAGACAGTAGGAATGGTTACCTACCCTGGACTGACTTAATGGACGCAAAGACAACTTTGGTTTGACAATAAACTAAAGTGTGTAGGATGAATGTGATGGGGTAACCTCGCTAGTAATAAGGACCGCTATTCATAAGGACCACTTATTCCTAAGGACCGCTATCTATAACGCGTGACTAAATGAATATCGGCTTTGTATGAATAGCGGTCCTTCTAAATAGCGAGAACTATAGAAAAATTACCTCGCTATCCATAAGGACCTCCATTCATAAGGACCACTTTTCATAACTATTCATAAGGACCGTTATTTATAACATAACGAAAGGGGCTCCAGCCCCATAGCCCCCGCCCCCCCCCCTCCCCGCCCCGGTTCCACGGCCCATGCAATGTATATGACAGGCTAAGCTATTTGTATAGTATTAGACCAAATGGATATTAGACCAAGTGAACATTAGACCAAACGGTTATTAGACGAACTGGGAATTGGACCAAACGATTAGACGTAATGGTAATTAGACAAAGTGATGATTAGACGATGTGGGATTTAGACCAACTGGGTTTAGACAAAATGGCTATTAGACGAAATGATGATTAGACCATTTGGTTATTAGACCAACTGTTTTTTAGCCGAAATAGATATTGGACCAAGTGAACATTAGACGAACTGATAATTAGACCAAGTGGTGTTTAATAGAAAATTAAGATTTCACTTTAAAAATGAAATAATACATCTTACCTTGTCTTACGGGAAATGCGTTCATGTAGGTGAGAGAAGAGAGGTTTAGCAAGCAAGTGAGCTTTTTCAAAAAGTCATTTGTTATTTGTAAGCACCCTGGTTATGCTAGATTTCAATTATGTGCCAAACTTTAAATCACGCTCATGTCGTGGTTTCTTTTTCAGTGTATATATGGGTAAAAATTTATTTGATTTATATAATCTGACTACTATCTGAAGCCTATGCAAAAAGAAATAATGATAATTTATCTTGAAACCAAAGATCGACATAAACATGATGAAAGTTAAGCGGCCTAAGGTAACTTGACTCAACTAAGGCCAGTGAGTTATTGAATGTGAAGTGTTCCCTCGCAAGTTCCATGCAACTTACCGTAAATATGTAACAAAATCAGAAAACAAAATTTAAAAAAGTTTATGTAGTCATGAAATGAAAATGATATTTTTTTATTATTTCATAGTTACAGGTTTTTGTATTTTCATTTAGTTAAGAATTATGCTGCTTTGGACAGGATGAAGAGGTTGACATTTGGCATTTCATAAGTAGCTAGACTATATCCACGCACTTAGGCTGTGTTTAAATCAGGCCTAAATTTAGGTGGTTTTCGTCGAGAATACTGGACATTAGCTATCCAAGCAATACTGCATTGAAGAGGAGGATGCAAATTCATGAAGGTATTTCACAGTAAGGAAAAATACAGCCAGCAAACCGGCTAATGAGACTCATAAGCAGGAACATATCACTTTCTCCGATCCAGCATTTTCCTGATGGCAAAATTAATTTAGCGAAACGCTATAAGCCAGGGTTAATTCAGGCAGCGAGAGAGGCCAGTTCTTATTTATTTATTTTTCAAAAAGTAAATACAATATTTCCCCCTCCGACTTTTCCCTGTGAAACAGAACCAATCGGGCAAATAATTTGATTACTTCGGTAATCAAAATCCTATATGTGCGCCATCCAATTTGAAGATTTTTTTCCCCTATCCTTTTGGGTGGTATGGACTAGGCACCGGGAAAAGTGAGATCAATGTTGTAAGTATGAGGGAATTTGTCGTTACACCAGTCATTGAGTATTTCTCAAGAATCGGGTAAATGATACCACTTCAATAGACCGCTTTGGTAATGTATACAAATTTATGCACTTATATTCTCTGAGCACCTATTGACGAGCTATTCCATGAACCTTTTTTTTTTTTTTATAAATGAGCCTCAATGCTTGGAATCCAGTTTGCATACATTATTTGTTCCTATGTCCGGCAAGCTTTCAGGTTGTCAAGAACAACCTTTGTTTAAAAGGTATGCATAACATTTGCATACATTACCGAAGCGGTCTATTGCATGGCCCCGATTCGAAATGCTGAATATTTATGTGATATTGAATGGCCTTGAGTGGGATACAAGGATAATTCACACAAGCTGAGGAGCATAGTTTTATAGTGCAACAGGCACATACGCGCATGTAATTGTTTATCGTCACTTTTTAAAATGGTATTTTTGTTTTACACAGGGTTCAAAAATAACAAATTGCATTTTAAAATGATGTCAACTCACTTGGTAATCTTATATCTGGAGCCCAAAATGTGAAGCGGAGAGGACTTTGGGCCCAGTTTGAAGTTACCAACTGCGTGCATAAAATAAGTCACAACTACCTGCCAGTAGGCTATATAGCGAACACTATTTCTAGGGAATTAGCAGTTTCGCGCGTATACCACGAAATAGTGGGCACAAAGTTAAAATTTGATAAGAAAAATAAGGCATGCACACCGAGCAAACTCTTCGATTTGTTGATATTCCTACAAATCGGTAAAATTTGACGGACAAATTTTAAACAAAATTGCCCTTATTTACTGCTATTACTTCGGGTCACAGTCTTGGTGTTCTCGAGAATGTAGTCCTATGCCTAATTTGCCATGCACCAAATAAAAACTTGTGTGTTGTTGTATAAGAATAATGATTTTTGAATCCCTATTATTTTGATCAGTTGGATAAGAACCAGGAGATCTTATGGGATGGACAACGTAAACTCCAGGATATTAATACTTGAATACATTATGTGTATTTTTTTAGGACATCTGTAGCTATTTATGTCGATGCTTCCAAAACAAAATATAAACCCGTGTTATATATATAGGGCAGAAACTGGAAAGAGCACAGAACAAAAGGATTACATCACGAAGAGTGGCTAAATTCAAATTAGTCGCTAAAAGTGTCATTTACGAGAGGAAAGAAAAGTCATAAATAAAGAAATCCGTTACCCTCCTTCCGCAGTAGGCTTGTTTGGGGGAGGATCGATATATTCGGCGAATACAAAATCGAAGTGCCTGCCTTTTCCTCCAAACCTGTCAATACCACTACAAGACAGAGAGAAAGAGAGAGAGAGAGAGAGAGAAGGGGTGGGGCAGTTGATACATAGGGGTGCGTGCATGCGTGTATGTGTGTGCAGCGGCGGATCCAGGATTTTGCATAAGGGGGGGGGGGCACAAAAATGCAGGTTTGTCTACCTTTGGAAAAGGGAGACCCGTATTAGGGGGGGGGGGGCTGGCGAATTTTGTTTTCTCCAAACCTCCAAAATGCACTCAGTGGTTGGGGGGGGGGGGGTTATGGGCTACAGTTTCCCTCCATAATTTTCTGACAAGAAAACAAAAAAAAAGGTTTTCATTCTAAAAGGGCGGATCCTTTATGGTCAAAATGCATACTTTCCTTCCAAAGGGAGGGGGGCACGGGCCGGATGTGCCCCCCCCCCCGATCCACCACTGTGTGTGTGGATAGAAAGAGTGAGTGAGGGTGTATGTAATAGAGAAAGTGAGAGAATAATACAATTATATTAAGGGACCGATCAGGAGAGAATGAATAAGACAGATCAGGCAACAACAATAAAATTTGTGTTTTCATATGTTTGAGAGAAGGAGAAAGAGAGATAGAGGGGGGGGGGGGGGATAAATACATGTATGTATTACCCTGTAATTAGATCTTTATAACTAAACAAAATATCCTTTTTTCTGATGCTGAGGGACTAATTGCAATCCAGTGTATTAAAAAAATAAAAACAGATTTATAGTAGTTCAAAGGTTATTTATTCAACTAAAAGAGTTTGGAAACTCAAGTATGATTGATTATAGCTCTCTTTTCATGCCATATTCATCGCTATAATGTTTAGTATCATTAGAAAGTGTGTTTTTTCTTTCCACTGTTTTATTATCACTGCAAGGGTTCATTCCCTGGAGCAAGTGGTGTTTCGGAAGAGAAACTAATATGTTATCTTTTTGATATATAATGAACGAAATTCTGGTGCCAAGACATCTGACGGTTCTATATTTTTCTTCGCATAGCCTAATGATTGCTATTCAAAAAAGTTTGCTATGATTCCCCAACGTTCATTCTTTTCGTTTAAAATACATAATACTTAAATACATAATTATTAACTCTAACAAATCATTATCTAAAACAGATGTTTAGTTCCATTGTATTCCAATAGAGCAAGCTCTGTGGATCAATGTAACAATGCACATGAACCAACAAAGTCTTAGAAGGGGCACTTTTGGGGGCTGAATTACTCTCCCAAGCTTTGTTATATGTTAGGGCGAGCCGGTTGACGTATAATTGCATGAATGAATTTCCTTCGATGTGCGTGCATTATTTGCTCCATCAAATTCAACGGTATTCATAACCACATGTCTAGCCTTTTCTCAAGTCATTACTCTCGATTAAACCATGTTTCCTTCCTGATATATTTACAAGCCAATACAATGCAGACAATTATACATGCAAAGAAACGTGTATACCGGTAGGTGCCTTCCTAAATACGGTATATGCGATATACCAAGCAAATATTGCACGGCCGTGCTCATTTAGATTAATGTCACTTGACAGTAATTCAGCCAATAAATAGTGCCCCTTTCAAGACACATCAATTATAAATTTTAAATTGTCTATATAGGGAGATATATAAAATAATAAGTTAACTGGATAATTAAAAAAATTAATTCGTGGAAAGTCTTTGTTATGGATAGGAAGCATATCACATTTTGAAAATGAACTTTTTTTTAAATACAAAGCTGAAGAAAATGTTCAAACTGGAAGCACATGTAAACCATGAAGCAGTAATAATTCCCGTACAAGGTAACGGCACGCCATGCCAGAGAGTACCCGCGTTATTGCGATCAATATAACAGCTCTATGCTCAACAGGCACTCGAGCACTGTACCCCCACATGCCTGTTAGCACCCTATATGCTCTCTCACTCTCTTCATTTATTTCTACCTTCCTTTTCTTCTTTCTCCTGCCTTCTCTTCCCCCATCGTCCCTAATTTCTTCTCCCACACCATCTCAATTTGGGTTGGCAAACATTGAAAACTGCAGGTCAAACGATTGTCAAATTGAGATGTATAACATGTACATGCAATCACAGTATTGAAGTCTTACTAACTGACGGAAATTAATCTATATTTTTACGTGGTAATTGTGAGGGAATATGAATTTAGCTGGATATTACTGTAATTAGCATAGAATGTTTAAAGTTTATATCAAATGTTTCATTGCTTGCTGAATTCTGCCTTATTTGCCTAATGTGCTTAAATGTGCAGGATGATGACAAAATAATTAAGGTATAACCTTTTAGCTGACATCAACTTCTCTCCAACAATGCTCTGTTTTCACATAGTGTTCAACCTATTATAATATACATTTTCTGTGATATTTTTGATCTTCGATTTCTTTGTGATTTTCAATGACAAGTATTTTCCATAAGCAGAGAAGTTTGACCTGATTATTCATAAGTATTTGTGGTGTTTTAAATTTCTTGGTATGTATTCTGCACAGCAATATTTAACACTATTTTTAAAAAATAAATTATAAAATCTAAAGTAAAAAAAGACATGTTAGGGGGGCGTTTCATGAAAGGACTTGTCAGATATTTTATCCCACAAATTTGCTCTCAGCCAATCAGATGCAAGGATTTCAGTAGCTTATAACAGTTGTCGGATGAAATATCCGACAACTTCCTTTCATGAAATGCTCCCCTGGTCTCATGGCTGATAGTGAAGGCTCGTGTTCGATAGGTAAGCCTTAAATCCAAGCAGATAATCTCTTCCTGATTTACTTTTAAATGATAAACATAAATTACAGCAAATGGTATTCGTGAAATGAAACTCACGTCTATTATCACGCCCCTCATTTGCACTTTTTGAACACTTTCCTTTGGAGCCTAAACTCAAAGGATGATTTTCCAAAATGGATTTTTAAACACTTCGATTTGCATTTTCAAGTGGAGATTTAAACTGCATTTCATTCAAATCTATTTTCTATGATATAAATAAATATTTTTTCAGCATTATACCAGTAAAACCTTTCAAATTAGATTTACTCCACCAAAGTATCTCTTTTGACTTTTTTTACTCTTTCCCTCTGTTGGCTTTAAAACTTTCTATTCAATGCTTATCCTGTTTTTATTTTCCCGCTTTCATCTCCCCTTTTAACTTTAGTTTTTTTTTTCCAAATCTAAAATTCCCAGTTGTTGTTTTGAAGAAGAAGAAGAAGAGTTTGTATTGATATGTATGAAGATTGTTAACGTGAAGTTAATGCATGGTAGTATAAGCATGGTAGTAACATAAGTGTTGTAAGTAGAAGTGTTTTGTAGAATGTTACGTTCTCATCTCTTTATTTTGAATGTTTATTTACAATTTTTTATACAAAACATATAATCATGATGATGTAAACCGTTTTTATCCGTTAGTATGAAATCCTACCAGTGGTTCAAATTAATTAAATAAATGTATGATATTAAGTCCTTTGTTTACACTCAAATTCAACACCGCTGTTCAATCTCCTATCAAACCCGGATAATCAGAATGAATTCTTTTGATATACTTTATTAGAAGTAGAACAAAGGAATTTAGAATTATTGCCACACAATTTTGCCCTTAATTGTTCTCTTTTGATGTCTGCATATGTTTGACCAGATAACATGTGATAACCAACACCTCAAATGCAATGTAATATGCCACTTTTATATTTCTCGTATTTTTTATTTTCTTTTCCTGCAGATATCATTGGATATCGACGAGTGAGTCTCTTTGGCTGACATCACAACGACGGAATTTCTTGAAGCATAATCGATCATTTGGAAATGCTACCGATCTAAGCACATCGTGCCCAATGCAGCCGATGATGTATAACGAGGATTCACTTGATGCTCTTGCAACTTCTGCCATCAATGTAGACGAACTAATCGTTTTATTAAAACAATTAAGTTTTGACTAGAAAATATCGACAATGGAGCAAGGATTCAATGCTAGTGAGGATTCGAGCCGCCCCTTCAATCTACCAACGCTAATCCTAGCCGCAATTGGAGGCGGCTTTGCCAGTCTCTTTACGGTGGCAGGAAACCTTCTGGTCATTATTGCCTTCGCGCGAGAGCGTCGATTACGCATCATCGGTAATTACTTCGTTTTGAGCATGGCTGTGGCTGACTCTTTGGTAGGTTTGATCTCTATGCCATTCTATACTACATACCTTCTGCTAGATGAAAGATGGCCGATGGGTCCTCATATTTGTGATGTATGGTTGTCACTAGACTATGTCTGTTGCGCTGCCTCGGTACTGGGTATCTTCCTTATTAGTGTTGACCGCTACAGATCACTGTCTGCCCCCATGACGTACCGACATCAAATGACGCGACCCAGGGCCATGGCCCTTATTCTGGCAACGTGGATCATCTCATTACTCCTTTTTGGTGTGCCAATAATTGGATGGCAGTACTTTGAAGGAGAAAGAACGATAGAAGCAGATAAGTGCTACGTTCAGTTTTTGAATAATCCCTATTTCACTGCTGGATCAATTATTTTAATATACTGGCTGCCATTATTTGTAATTCTGGTATTATATACTCGTATATACCTCTTAACGCGAAAACTGACAAGACGTCAGGCCAGGATAATAGGCAGGCTCAGCATGCGAACCAAAAAGAAGAGACGAAGTCGGACAGAAACAAACGTCACGATGACCGATGTGTTCCCTTCGCGATCAGAAAACGGTATGCATCGAGTGTCAGGCCCCACAGACTCAGATGATACGCCACAAGACCCTGGTCCTTACGTTCCTGATACAGCCTCTTCAGAGATGGGTAAAGAATATGACACAATCAGTCCCTTGCCACAGCGCTGTAATTCGGCAGACGAGAGTGATGATTTTGATGTCAATAGCAATGGTGGGGATAAAACACCTGACAATTATAACAAGAAAACAAACTGGGCAACATCGATGCGCAGTGACAATCATTCCGTATATTCTGACTGTGATGCCGAAACTCATCCTATGAAACGACCAAACAGCTGCTCATCTCTTAATTCTGATCGCAAGGGTCTTAAATCAGCCATGAGCAACTTCAAGCATAAGGATCATCATCTAGGCAAGGCGCTTTCCTCTGTCCTTGTTAATTTACGTGAAGCAAAGGCAGTCAGAACCCTAAGCACCATCTTAGGTCTGTTTATTCTGTGCTGGACACCTTATAGTATCCTGGTCATCGTCAAAGGCTTCTGTGACGTTTGTGTGAGTGACAGTCTTTTTGCTTTCAGCTACTTCCTCTGTTACATTAATAGTACATGCAATCCTTTGTGTTACGCATTTGCCAATCGCGATTTTAAGGTAGCTTTCAAGAAAATTCTTACTTGCGGCAGGCGTCGTTACGAGTGGAAAGACGTCTTCTGAATAAAAAACGAACCCTAGTTCCATGGTTGGCCTTTTTGTTCAAGAGACGATGTATCGTCGCCGAAGATACGAGATAATAGAAGCATTGTCAAGGTATTGGCGTGGGTCTTCCTCTAAAGCTTAAATCCATTGGGTTAACTACTAAATGAATTAGAAACTGAGCGCTTGAAGTCAGTGCAGGGATGATACACAAAATGAGTGATGTAGACCGTAAGGGATCTATCCGTCTGAGAGAGGATCGTGTACCAGAATTCGCTCAACAAAGAAATTGCTCTAACCCTTAGAGGAATCAAACCCTGGTCATACCAATTCTTGAGTGGAACTGGAAGTGGGTTTAATTGCACTATCTAATCTGTGTGTTTGTACTGGTGAGAGGCCAAGAAGAGCTACATGATATCTCTCTCAGTAGACGTCTGTATCCTTTTTAGGAACCCAATAGGATTTCAAAATTTCAGTCACGTCGCCAGCTTTGGTATCGTGTTTTACTCCTTGATCAAAATAAAGATCGAGATGTCACAAGCACCGTGACTTGAATGTTTGTTAGATAGCATAGCATCTATTTCCATTTTTTATCTTCACATTTTAGTCGCAATACGACTTACATTTTGTTTACAACTGACCTATAGGCACAATTAATTGATAAAACCCAGACTTGAATTACAGAATGCATGGTTTCCTTTCGCGGGTTTCGAGTAAAGTAAAAACAATCAATTAATATCATCGGCTATATGGTTGATTATTTTACACATCAATAGAGGGTATTTATTTGTGTGCTACATGTATTTTAAAAAGCAATGTTCAGTAACTAATTTATAACACAACAGTACAACTGTGCATCGCCGTTGTAATTTCAGAAAAGTCATGGATTGTTAATGACAGTGGGTAATTAAAGGTCGTGGTGTTTTTACGCTCACCATGGATAAAGTGATTAGATCTTACAATTTGGAAATATTGCCGTAAACCATTTAAACCACACTGACATTGGTCCTTAATGGAAGCTTATTTTGTGATGTGTGATGTGTGCTGTAAATAATATCGAATGAACGTTTCTTTAATAACCGATCGGTTGGTGTAAATATGCTAGAGTTTATTTACGTTACTTGAAATATTATTAATTTCTGATCGACTATCACATTTTGCCATATATATATTTATATATATGAGAATCTATGTCAGAAATATATCTTCGCAAAATTTGTTTGAAATAGATACGAATGTTCTCTATATATTTGTGTTTTCTGTGTGTTCATTGATATTGCCGTGCATGTTTCTTCTTGACCGTCCAATATCTCATCCGGATAATGACCTCTGAGATGATCCTCTCCTCATGATCATGACTGATTTTATACCAAAAAACAGTACGATTAAAATACTTTCAAAAGGTTATGCACCTCTTCACATTCTACACATACATTAACAAATGTGTTCATATTAGTAGAGTTTTAAAATCTAGACTGTGTGCGAACGTTTAAGTACAATTGTGTAAATTATAAAATGACGTCACTACAAATAACTCAATAACTACCAATGGAGGTTCTTTGTGATTACCATTTTCGTATAATATGTGATTTTACAAAGGTGGAAAAATTTGTATATTTTCAACCGTAAATTTTTCTTTTCAGAAATCAATGGACCAATTGACCATGACAATCAGTTAATACAATCAAGCAAACCTCCGATAGATCAATTTTGATTCTGAAAGAAGTATTTTGTTATCTAAAAGTATTTACAAAAATGAAATGATCATAACATTATCGGGAATAAAATCAAAGAGCGTGATCTTAACTCTAAACTACCTTATTCTCTATTCAGTTATAAATTATTGATCTGACAACAATAGCGTTTGTCACATGCACATCCAATACGAACTTCATTCAACTATTCATTGCAGCCTTAGACCTTTTGTCCTCACTTTCATCAAAGAAATTCTTTCCTGTATACCCTACCCTCACTACTCTAACATAAAAAACTGCTCTCGTTCCGAGTGGTATATCCAAAATGTTAACATTAGCATAATTATTTTGTATTCATGGGTCATATCAGTTTTATTCACCATTTCCTAGACTTCAAGATATAGAATTTTGCTGTAACTCCCAGTGATTTAGATTAGCTGCACGATCTGTATATGAATGAAAAACGAATCTTCGAACCAGGAGGGACTTAAACCTTGCGCTATCCAGGCAGAGTCTGTATATAAACCAGACTCTTTCTGGTCCATGACATAGACATGATAAACTAGAAACAAATGTCTCAGTCCTCTTTAATATTTCTTACTCTGATAGGACAATGGCTATACATTTAGGAAGCTTAGGAAATTTCTTAAAGGCCAAGTCCACCCTAACAAAAAGTTGATTTGAATAAATAGAGAAAAATCCAACAAGCATAACACTGAAAATTTCATCAAAATAGGATGTAAAATAAGAAAGTTATGGTATTTTAAAGTTTCGCTTAATTTCGCAAACAGTTATATGCACATCCTGCTCAGTATGCAAATGTGAAATATAGAATTTTAATTTCTGCAGATTTCACAATTAGGAAGTTCTCGTATAGGTTGCAACAATGGCAATTACACATGTTCAGCGAGGAATCAAACCTTGTTTCACATTATAACAAGGAAAATTAAAATATTTCGTTTTTCATGTAATAAAATACAAAAGAAATAGTGCCTGGGTGACGTCACTGGTTCCCTCATTTGCATACTGAGCAGGGTGTGCATATAACTGTTATGCGAAATTAAGTGAATCTTTAAAATACCATAACTTTCTTATTTTACATCCTATTTTGATGAAATTTTCAGTGTTATACTTGTTGGATTTTTCTCTATTCATTCAAATCAACTTTTTGTTATGGTGGACTTGGCCTTTAAGAACGAGTTTTACTATAACTCTCAGTGTTTGAGATCGGCTACACAGTCTTTAAAGAAAAAAAACACAAGATAAAAATAGCAGTAGATTTCCAGGTTTAAATCCCTCGTGGATTATATATGTTTCTGACTCGTTTTAATTCATATACAGACAGCGGAGCCGATCGTAAACAATGGAAATAACTGCAAAATTCTTTATCGAAAAATATCTCCAAAGACATTTTATTTTGCCCACAAGCTAAAATCACTTTGAAATATATGATTAGGAAATGCATTCTAAAGTTTCAAATGATATCTACATACTACTTGCAAGAAAAGAAAAAAATTAACACGGAAGCAAAACAAACTGATGAATGTTATACTCCCCATTTCATTCTTGTGCTGATATAAGCATTCAATGAAAACCGAATATTAATATCAGCCTCTAAAGCGGTGCAATATTGGATCTTCAATAGTTGTGGGATGATTAGAGTGATGATCACATCATGTCACGACGATTGAGCGGGTTTATGCCATCTTATTAAGTTTTCATGACAGCGGTCAGAGATTAATCTTCTCACAGTTTTCATTACTATGTGAAAACGATAAAAACTACTTTCGAAAAATAAACTCAAGACAATTTCAATAGCGCTGTTTGTCACCTTTAGAAATGTGCGAACATTACAATCGCATATTACATAATCCGAACCTGATTTCTATGGGCACTACAATAGGCCTTTGAAATTGCCCTTGAGTTTATTTTTCGAAAGTAGTTTTTATCGTGTTCTATGTGAAAGTGGTAGATAGTTGCCAAATGGTTTAATGAGATCGGACCTGTTTTTAAAGATTTATGATGGCTAACAATGTTTAATTTTTAATGTACATTGAAGTTATTCCTTGAAAAATGCGGGAAATCTATCATTGAGGATAAAATGCAAGATTACATAAGTTTTCAAATGTATTCAATCGTGTATCATTACCCCAGAGTAGTTCTCTGTATTATTCTTTTTTTTTCCTAATATGTTATAAAAATATGCTGTCAGATCGCTTTGATGATAATGTATGTGCGTTAAAGTTAAAGTTTCGTTTTTGCAGGTGCATTCTTTTTTAATGCACCTTGTAAACTGTTTGCAATTACTACATACGTGTACAAAGGGGAAAACCCCATTTGAATAATTAAAATGAAAGCGGAAAATCTTCCCCTAAAATATTGTTTGATGTATAGTAATAAGCGCTATGAGTAATATGTTTGTTCAAACAGTATGCATGTTTATTCCAAACGTGAAAACAGATACTTCATTTGAAATACAATAAATTATGTTTTTCTTTTGCAGAATACAAACTGTGTATTGTTTTCATAATGCCAACCGCAACCTGTGTCCGTATGGGAAAGGAAAGATATGTACATATACATGCATTATAAATATGTATTTATCTATATGAAGAGAGAGAGAGAGAGAGAGAGAGAGATTGAGGAAGAGGGAGAGAAAGAGAGAGACAGAGAGGAGAGACAGACAGAGAGAGAGAGAGAGAGAGAGAGAGAGAGAGTAGAGAGACAGGGAGACGGAGAGAGAGGGGAGAGGCGCAAACAAAAACAGGGACACGGACAAAGAGAGAATCAGAGAGAGAGAGAGAGAGAGGGGGGGGGGGGATGAGAGATAAAGAGACAGAGAGAGAGATGAAAGAGAGAAAAATAAAGAAAATGAAGAGTGTCAGAGGAAGAAGGTAGGAAGGGAGGGAGAAAAACAGAGAAAGAGTCGGGGAAAACGGAGAGAAAGAGAGAAAGAAAAAAAAGAGAAAAATTACGAATGGTTAATACATAGAGAGACTCTATGGTTCCATATTCATTAAACCTAATGTATAGGTGTTAAAAAACAGTGGACAATATTGACCGTTATTAACTAAAAAATTATACCTCGTATCAGACATTGTAAAGTTGAAGGATGTAAAATTTATTGGAAGCCAGTTTTATTACATTTCTCTGAATACATTGCTTCAAATATTGCTCTGAATATCTAATTAGATTTTTCACTTTTTTTTTAAATCAAGGCCACGAAATCTGTGCGTATGAGTAATAATTCAGAACAATAATGGCCATTGTGTGTTGCATCTGTCATTTCTGGCAACCTTTTGCTATCCAGTGTCATTGATGATTCATGACTCTAGGTTAAAAAGGTGTTCTGGAATTTCAGCTGCAATGCCCAGTGGCAATTGTTGTATTCTAATCTATGTTAATTACTGATACACACAGATTTTGTGGCCTTGATTTGTCAAAAACTGAAAAATCTAATTATTTAATTAGATTTAATTTGATTTAATAGACCTGTTCACAAATATATTCAAATTTTATGCATACTTTTTAAAACAAAGGTTGTTCTTGACAACCTGAAAGCCTGTCAGAGGCTTGTCAGACATAGCAGCAAGTAATATATGCAAACTGGATTCCAAGTATCGTAGTTAATTCATTAATAACAGGTTAATGGAATACCTCGTTACTAGGTCCCCATGAAAAGAAACATCCATAAATTTGAATAACTTTGTGAACAGATCTTATTAGATTCAGAGTGATATTTAGAGAAAAAAGTTTAGATATATCGCTCCCTATAGATTTTATATCCTTCAACTCTACAGTGTAAAAACCTCAGTCTGATATGATGCATAATTTTTGAGTTATTAACGATCAAAAGTGTACACTGGGTTTTTTAACACCTAGTAGTTGTCAACTATGTACTTTGATGTAAAACTCATAATTATGATAATACATCAAAATAACTTTTTTTATGTTAAAAAAACACGCTCACATACGTATTGATATGCCAAACACCATTTATTTAATGTACGATAAGAGCAATGTAGATAAAATGCCTTGGTCAAGGGCATAAGTGCCGTACCGGTGACTGAACCCATGATCCTCGCATTTCCAGTCGAGTGTTTTTAACCACTCGGCTACGACACTTCTACATTCGATACGATACTTAGCAAACAACAACAGTTTATATGAGAGCTGATTGTGGAATGGGAAAGTGATGTATTTTAACCCCTCCGTAGTAATTCGCATGGAAAGACGTTACACATTTCATAGGCATTACATCATGTAGAAGTAAACTTCCTACTGTGAGGGCAGGATCATCTAACAATCTATTTTTCAAAAATATGGTTTCAGGTGTTTGGACAGGGGCGGAAATTTACCACTTGGCTCGGCGCTAATTTCCCTGGAAATGACATTATGGTTCTTTAAAGTAGCTATCCAAAGAAAATCACAAATATGGCAATTAATGTATCACTAGAAACTGGGAAGCTTACAGATGGCAATCTTATAAGTTTTATGTCAACTGCGTATCTGGTGATTATAAAAACAACACAAATAAAAGCTCTTCTCAGCATCTGGAATATCCGAGGATTCGCCAGAAATATAGCGATGTTTTGATGTCGTCACACTCGGGATCGATCCTGCTTAAGCAGACGACGTCCTATAATGAATGAACGTAATTGCAATGCAATTATTTATCAAATTATAAAGAGTTTGGTGTATTTAAACATGACCTTATTTCACACCATTATAAAGGGAAAGTGAAACTGATTCTGATAGCTAAAACCGTTTGATTGTAAATACATAGGAGAAGGGTCAATGATCAATGAAATAAACCCCACTTTCAAATTGAAAAGCCCTCCGAATAATAGCAGGATGGTATTCGTTCCCTCTTGAAACGCCGAACATGCCCCGGTGCAAACAGCTGAAAATACAATGGCGTCTTATTTTGTTTACAAGTGACTGATTCCTTTATTTTTTTAACGCTGCATTTTTCATCAAAATAATACCATACACGAAGTTAAGAGTGAGGCAACAGACTAACATTAAGACTGACGCTAGTGAAGGAAGAGAAATAAGTGAAGAGGAGATGACAAAATAGGCTCTGAAAAATGTGTAAGATGTTATGGGACATCGTCTGCTTAGCCAGGACTGGTCCAGGGTGTGTCGTCACATATCTCAGCAGCGTTCGAGGAGCTCTTCAGCTGCTATATCGGGGGCTGTATTTTACCGTTTTATAATTGATAATAATCATTACTTCAAATGTTTCCAAGCGTTGAATTTGGATAACCTTGTTTAATTTATGCCATCTATGCAATAATAAGTATTAAGCCAATATTTAAAATCATCAACGTTCTACTTTAAATGAAATTATATGTACATGAATTGACAATGAAATTGCGATCCAGGGAAACCTATGCTAAATCCTACATTATCAACATACAACAACAACAACATGATCAACAGCCAGAACAACAGCAAAACACAGAAAAACAGATCCTGACTAGGAGTACAGTTTACCCTCAGTTTAAGGGCCATGACAAAGAAAGGCTTATCATTCGTATGTCTCCCTGTCAATTACCTACAATCATTCAATGCCACGACTACCAGAATTTAATACTCCTCCCATAATTATTTTATTTTTATTTTGGACTGGGAACATGAAGCACTTGGCCCTCTGAATACGTTTTATTCACGTTTTCTCGGTCATCATCCCATCTTTCTCATCTATTTTCTCCATCTTTCCTTTTCCTTCATGAAATAGACTATGTGGACCATCGATTGCAGATGCTAAAGTAGATGTTAAAGACAGTAGGCTGATTGTTTTCTTCCGTTCAAAGATGGACGGACCACTCTACTTACTTCCTTTCCACCATCACTACACACCATAGGTCATGTGACTCGGTCACGTGAATGCTTTAAGATGAGGAATACGAATAGTCATTTTACACATTAAAGGTTATCTGGAGTTCTAGCTGGCAATGACTATAATGCAGTTCCCATAGTTGCAAGCACTGGATGTATAAATGGAATTACATGAAATTTCCCTGGCACACTGGTGTGTGTATGTGTGTGGGGGGGGGGGGGGGGGGGGCACGGAAGGTGGAAGGTGCAATTACCCATAATGCTTTGGGGTATTTCTTCGGTTTATTTTGAATTTTGTCGGGAGAAATTATCAGATAAAATAGCATAAAACATATGCCGACAAAACATGATCAGCTTCTGGGGCCTATAATGGAAGATCAAGTTCCTTTTATGAAGGAAAGTTGGGCGTTTTTTGTTTATCATTTATTTACTTTACGTATCAGTGTATAAGCTTATAAAGGATACATAGACATTCCATAACTAACAATACAATGTGATAAATTAATATCTGTATTTGAAATAATTAACATGATACAATGTATTAAAATATATACGCCGATCAAATACACAAAAACTGAGAATTAGTGAATAAACCAAAAATCCTTTTATGAAGGGAAGTTTTTTCTTTATTGGTTATAATAATAATAATACTAATAATAGCAGTTTCTTATATAGTGCCTTACCAGCTACAATGTAACTCACCAAAGCGCTTACAGCATTATTACCCCGGTCACTGGATTCAATTGCGATTCTGCACATTACAGTGCTAATTCTCCACTTGTCTGGGGAGCATTCCAGCCAGTCGCCTGTTTCCAAGCGCGCCCATGCAAATCCAACCACAACGACGTTCGCATCCTACCGGGTACCATTTAACTTCACCTGGGTGGAGAGGAGCAATTTAGAAAAAATGCCTTGCTTAAGGACATGTTATTTGATTTCCGTTTAAGTGTAAGCATATAAAGGAGAGAGAGGGAGAGAGAGAGAGAGAGCAATTCCATAATTAACAATGCAATGTATTAAATTAATATCTGCAATTAACATAATACAATGTAATAAAATATACATGTATACATCAATCAAATACGAGCAAATTGAGAATAATTAATTATGAATGACCTATAATCATGTTTATAAAGATAATTATATTCCATTTGTATAAAGTATGTAGATATATGTATTGAATAATGTAAGAGTTTTAAATGTCTTAGCATTTTGATCGATGACAATCTATTATGGTTTAATCAAGTAGATTATTTATGTAGAAAAAGTATTTGCAGGTCTTGCCATGCTCAGGAGAGTAAAACCATATGTTGATGAAACTTCAGTGACATTTAGTATATATGTCTTATTCAATCGCAAATTGATTACTGTTGTGAAATGTGGGGGAATAGATGTTTAAGTCATGTAGAAAAGATTACGAAATTACAAAAGGAAGCTGCCAGATTGATTTTAAATTGCAATATATATACTTCATCCAATGAATTATTTGCTCGCCTGAAATGGATGCCTTTTAATAACTCTTTCAGTGTCGATGTCATATAATATATGTGACAGATTACAGATAGACTTGTCATTTTTATTCACCAATTGCTCGGCCACAGGAAAGGTATATGGTGGTCAATTTATATCAAAATTTTGAGCATAAATCAAGCATTCTAAATAATATGATTATATTTATATGCTACCATAGAAATTTCAGAGAAAAGTGCACATTTTAAAAAAGATATTACCTTATTTCAACATTAAACTATAGTAAACAAATGAGAAACCAAGTAATAATGGACAAAAAGAAACTCAAATGTAATTTCCAATAATTCTTATGCATACAGTTGGGTAAAGTAATAATGTCTGGTATCATAAGAAACGGTAATAAATTTCCTCCAAGTTTTGTACACAATATTTTGTGAAATAATAGATGGTTAATGAAGTGCAGACATTTGAAGAGTAAGCATTGATCACATTTTGGTAAAATTTTGAAGAGCGCTAAACCCCTTGGCACAGTAAGAATTAATGAACGGGTTAAATATTTTCGATGTATATTTATTTTAAAATATCTTAATGATTTTTGCCTTCTGATTTTTACAAAAGTGTTTTAATCATGACCTTAGGATTGGTAAGTGTCATACAGAATTTTATAAGAATGCAATATGTTATAATGGCGCAACTCTGTGGAATAATTTGCCTATAAATATCAAGCGAAGAAGTAATTTAAACAATATTTTAAATGTTCCTTGAAGAAGCATTTTCTGAATTCATATTGCTGAAGAATATAATTATGTCACTGTTTGGAATCAACATTATTTTTCTGCTCCCAAAGTGTTTTTTTTTCTCTCTCTCTCTCTCTCCTTCTTCTTCTTCTTCTTTTTTTTTGCTTCTCTCTCCCTGTACACTTCTGCCACCTCTCTCTCTCTCTCTCTCTTTCTCTATGCCTAATTCTTAATCTTTTTTATTCTCTTTCCTTTCTCTGTCTATCATTCTTTATATTTTCATTGTTTATCCTTCCACACATCAGCAAGATTAATAGTTATGATTATTGACATGGATTATTTATTGTGGTTTAGTTTTGGCACAATTTTATGCAATTCGTTTATAATCACCTATGTTATTGCTTATTTGATATATGTATGTTCCTCTGATCGTATTTCAAATCATTTTAATTGTATATGGTTTTGTTGTATTATCAGGGCCCCATGGAAGATCAACTTTTGTTGAATGGGCTACCCTGATGAAATATCAATAAATAAAATAAATAAAAAGTATTGAAAACAGAGGGGCATGCTGAAAAAGCAATGCTTGTATGATGCATGGGGATGATGGACACAAAAGATTTTTCCTGTGTAGTAGTTTTCCTTAATCTGAGCAGATGCTCCTATTTTTAGTTGGATTGTTATCAATTTCCTTGGCCTCCAATTAAATTTCTAGCATATCTTCTGTAAAAATCAGTTGGTCTGGTGACAGGAAATATGTATTTATCCCTGCTACTTATTTAAGCAGAAACGGAGCTTGATTTGTTTAGTTAAGTCATTAGATAAGCCATCCTTTTTAGTGGTACATGTCGTTTAAATCATGAATCATTTCTATTGAAAGGAGGGATAGTACTTCTCATTTATCATGTATATTAATAGTACTTCCGGGTAATAGAGGCCACATTTGAACAGAGAAATAAAGTACTCCGAAAAACTGAATCTAAATTCAGTATTTAGCTCCGATAACTGGACCGGACATTGTCTTCCAGCTTATTCAGTGTTCTCTCATTTAATTCCATCAAGATGAAACTATGATCAATTTCCCGTCCCAAATTTTAGCAAATTGTCAGACGTGGAAAGTGGGCTGACTGTAACATAGTTCAAGATATGTAGTAAGGTCTTTTTCTCTCACTTACTATGTTTTATTGAAAGAAAGTGGAATAACCCCTTCCCCTTGGGTCGCATGCCTCATTTAGAATGAAAGCAAATTAAGGGTACAGGACGAGAAATGTGGACGTTACGATGTCGCTCGCGAGGCGGTCTTTTCATGCTAATTTCACTCATTACTGTAAACGGACGAGTAATATTTTTTTCCTCGTTGCACGCATTCGACCAAAAACAATTGAGCAGTAATGCAATGCGACATGAAAAGTACCATGGCATATGAATCAGTCAGGCGCCATGGACCAGACGCAGGCTACGTTCAAAGAAAAAAATATGTTGGAGAAATATTGAAATTCGGTTTCAAAACGGAGGCAAATTCGGAAAGCACATTTACATGTGTTCTCACGTGATCTGAACGAGTCGACTGCTTTTGAACCATAGGTAGGGTGAACTACCTGTACCGATTTCCATAACATGACGCACTTTGAATTTGATTTGTAGTTTCATATACGAATTGATAAAAATTATTCCAGGAAAAAAACTAAGCATATTATGAACACGTGTCAAAGAAATATCACTCTAGATATTTCTATTTCAAGTTCAGAGAATGAGCCTGGGTGTCTATGTATGGGGTAGTATTAATACTTCGCGTAATACAAAACTAAACACTATCAATTTGGGTGAAATTTTGGCATTAAAAAATGAACACTGCAGTTGCGGCCACTTGCAGTTCATTTATTACATGAGATAAACATTTAATGGGGTATCTCACTGAGAGGCGAATGCTTGCGAATGTAGCGAATTTGGGGTTTCGTCAGGGTTCGTAAAAGGTTCTCAAACAGATTTTATTGTCTCTTACAGTTTTTCTTGTCGCAAAGAAATTTTGAACATGTTCCAAATTTCTTTGCGAATAAATTTTCCGCAAACAGTTGCAAGCGTTTGCAAAACAGTCGTAAGCTTTGCAAACGGTTGTATTGCGTGTCACTAAATTACTCGGTAAAGTTCTGTATGATTCGCTAATGCTACAGCGACTACGTGACCATGTCGCTAATGACAAAGGCGAACCCTGATTTTCGCCATCATTCGTCAGAAAAGTTGGCGAATCCAAAAATCGCATTCCCCGCTCAGTGAGATACCACATTTAGCAGGTTTTTCTTAATGGAGATTTTGAGCTTTTGAAATTAGAATGGTGAGACTGCTATCAACAAAATATCATAAATTCGTAACAATGTTAGGAAACTTCATGAATGCATTGATATTTTATTTATTTTGATATTTTAGATTTTATATATCTAGTCATTCGGGACACCTTGTGATACATTTTTTTTCTTATCGAACTACATGTATATCTTCCTTGATATCTAACATCTGTTACTCATAATTATAAAGCTGGAAAGGAATGGAAGTTTTGGCTCATATTGTTTAGGGTGTAAATTTATATTGAATGCGAATTTAGCACAATGAATGGAATAAACATATATCAATAATGACAAACGAAGGCACTTGATACAAAAATGTTCTTAAAATTTTGAAGGAATAGGAAATAAAATAACGTAAGGAACCCGTCTTTTATGTTTGATAAAGGATAGTTTCAAAGTGCACTCTAAACTTAGGTTATAAAGGGAATATGAAGTCCACGCAAATATTCACTCTTGAATGATAAGCGCCTTAAAACGTACACAAACAAACACGCTCAATGTATGCCATTTGAGGAACGTTTATGCCAAATTTCTTGAAGGAACTTTTCAATCATTGTCATTGCCGTTTTGAGAAGCGGAAGATGTGAGATATGCCACTGGTCAATGTTGACAGATAACGATCAAAGCAAAAGATTAGATAATAATCAAGATGCCAGTGTCAATAATGCAGAATATCGATGATCAATGATGAAAAAACAAACAAACATGTATATACCAATTTAGAAACATAGAGTCGACTTGAATAAAAGGTCAACCGAAAGATTTCTGTTTCTCTTCAATATGTTTTTACTTATTGTCTTAAATGGTTAGTCACATGTGTGGAATTGTGTGGAATTGAGTTTTGACAGACGTGTGTCAATCAAATATGAATATTTACGTCTGGGAGCGACCTTTATTAAACGTCACCATCCGAAAGACGTGACTGAGATTCGATCAGAGTCAGCTTGTACATTGTAAAATGTTTGTAATTTTACAGCAAATCTGGTGTCAGCAGAGTCGCCATAACTTCTGATGTAAAAATACAGATTAGTTGTTACTTTTTCCTATGAAAATGATGTACAAATAACATCAGATTAGCTGTTATGAGTAAATACAGAACTAACCTGTTTTTTCCCTGTAAAAATACAGATATTTTTTACAGTGTAGGCGAATACAAAGAGGTGACCGTAGACGTTACCGTCTACGGTCAGCAATGATTTATTTTTAAAATAATTTTTAACATAATCATCTATACTATCAATGAACACAAATTACGAAGATGTGGATCTGAACACTCCAATACTCATTTCATTATAAAATAGTACAAACGAAACGGCCTTGTTACACCATCATTCTACATCATATTTTTCTCGACAAACAAGCTACAAACAAAAATTATTTTGTAACCGACAGGTCATCCATGCGAAAAATGTCGGCAAAATGATTCTCAAACGCATTTTTGAAGACTTCCCGAGGTATTACGGTTTAGTGGATAAGTCAGCGGACTATGAATCACATTTTACGTGGTTCGAATACTTACTAGAGTAATAACGTCCTTTGGCAATGGCAATGGAAATTTCGACGGATGTGAACTAACTAGGTATACCAATACCAATAGGAAGAAGGTAAATAGTTTTGAGCCCTTTATCAGTAAAGTTCGGCTATAGTCGGGGTAATGATATGCTAATTTGTATTTATATTTGTTATATTGCTATTGATATTGCCATTATTATTATTATTAACATTCTTATACTATGTTATTACTATTGTTATTATTTTTATTATCATCAACAGTTGGTAATCCAAAATGAAAAGCTTCCACTATGACATAAATATTGAAAAATGAGGTTTAAACTTACGATTTATCAGGATATTCGTCAAACACGTGGCTAAGAATGGCCAGTATAAACACACACATGCAACCTCACACACCTAAATTTGTCGAATATTTCTGAATGTAATGTAATGCTATAAAAGCACTATTTCTTAGTATTTTCAAAGCATAACCTTCACCAAGGAACGATAATGATTAAAACTTCTCTCTTTCCACCGCATCTGTCTCCCATTATTTCAACTCCCTCCCTATCTCTCTCTCTCTCTGCTCTCCCCCTCCCTTTCCCCTCATCTCATCCCGTTACTCATCTTCTTTCCTACTTATCTGTATGTTGTCAATACATAAATCACTTTTATCGATCACGAAAGGGAGCAAAATAAACCCTCAATAAACATAATAAACAGGCTACCTGTTCGCATCACACAAAGCACAGGGCGGCATACATTATGAGAGGCTTGAGATGCTCAAGCCCACTAAATATATATATAGAAATTGTATTATTTTGTTAATAGAGTAAACACATTTTTGTAGTTAATGTTATTACAGAATGTTAACTCAAAATCAGTTAACGATGATAGGCTGCAAAACTGGATAAATATATGCCGAAAATAAAAAATGACGTTGAGTTAGTAGGCCCACTGGCCGAACTATATGTTTTCTACATTTCCGACTCTGAGTTGTCAATGTCGTACCTCCGGCAAACCCTGTCTGGCATATCTGAACTACAAATGAATAACACAAAGAAAATGTACCCATCTAACTGTGCCACTTGCAACAAGTCCAGAAAAGGCACAGGAAATACGTGATAACCTTTTTCATCGGAGAAATTTCGGTCTTGTGAATCCAGAGAATCTTGGATCCACTACTCCCCCCCCCCCCCAACCCCCTAACGCCAAGGTTGGTGTCGGTCCACCAGAATGGCATGAAAACAAATTTTAAAAAACCCAAATGATTGAGAACATGAGAATTCAAATAAAGTGGACCGTATCTATCATTAAGTTATACCCTTCTGGACTTATTTTGGTTTCGTGATGCATTTTAGACTTTGTGTATTCGCAAATTGAACTTTAAAAGAAAACCGTATTCCATTTGTGCATGGCTACGTTTAATGTAATTAGATTTAGTAAAATATTCACGCAAGGACATTTACAAAAATGGAAAGAGATTTCTTGCTATCCATGTTAGAGTAGTTTAAGTATTATACACAATTTCTAAAGTAAATCTTGAGGCTGTGTAAATTAAAAGTTGGCAGTACCATATCAACGGTAACGTAATTACGCTTTGCTACTCCTGTGTGGAGAGTTATCTCTTTTATAAATCCATTCTCTGTTAATCTTGCGTAGATGGTTACATGTTTTCATAGGCCCAACTTTAGCTGATTCTTTCACTTTAAAATTCAAGTAGAGCGCCTAAAGATCCTTCTATCTTGTAGCACAGTGGTAAGAATCGATAGTATACGGGTTACGTTGTAGCGGTGACCTTTCATGGTATGGCTTGTTAAACAGAGAAACATGAGTATTTCTTACGCATGGGCCTCCAATCAGGGGCACAGTAAGGATAACAACCCGGTCGAATGAAAGTCCTCTATTCTTTTCACCTTTATAACCTGATAACTCCTGTTCTTTGAAATGTTGGAATAATGTTTACACGTTCTTGCATTTCAATTTTGTTCTTTTATAACCAGAAACTAAGAATGAGCTGTTTATGGTATAAGTTTCGATGATTCCATCAATTACCATATTTTTTTTGGTCCATCGCCAATAATAATAAACCGAGTACAATGGTTTATCTGCTTTTCTATTAAAAAAGGGGCAGCATCCTAAGGAATCAATTCTGCTATCCTAAAATTCTGGACAAATAAACTGTATTTTTGTTTTATTTAGATTGGTTTCAATTTCCATGCACCCCATATTTCAGCACACCGAAGCATATGTCAAAAATCATTTTGTCCGCATCAAATGCTGCTTTATTGAAATTCTATATTTGGTTTGGCCGATTCCATGGCATTGCTATGATCAGTGTTTATGGAGACGTCATAGCAATTTTTCTTATTAATGCTTATTACAGAGTGATAGTCCATTGGCATTACGGAAACCTTGATGTTCAAGGTTTTGTTGTTAAGCCTGACCTAATTTCTATTTCTAGAATTTAATCATAAATCTATCTAAGGGTTTATATATACTGTAATACCTATTTTTTACCCAATAATTGAGATTTGATACTTTAATTTTTTTGTACCTGATGTTCAAGGTTTTGTTGTTATGTCTGAACTAATGTCTATTTGTAGAATTTAATCATTAAAAGTAAAACTATCTACGGGTTTGAATATACTGTAATACCTTTTTTTACCCAATAACTGAGATTTGATACCTATTTGTGAGTAAATCAAATTAAAAAAGTATCTTTGCCCTTAAAAGAAAAGGATAAAAATATATGTTTATGGATGACACTAACTGGTAGATACATTAGTGTGAAGGAAATAATAATAAAACATATATCTATAAAAGTGTTTTTGTTATGAAGGTTTTCCTGTCACGCATTTTAATCATAGTTCATGTGAAGTTCTACTTTGTTACTAAAACATAATTTTTAATTATTTTTTTCTCTTAATGTTTATCTCACAAAACAATCTCACCTTTTGCAAGGAACCAGCACTTCTACAAGCTCTGCTTCTTTGCTGGCCTCTGTTTTCATTCTCATATTCATATAAGTAATCCAATGTAGTCTTCGCTGCTGTTATATTTTTTTTCTTAGGACCCAAACGTGAATGCACTTTATTTTGCTTGTAATTATCGAAAATGTTTCTGCATTTAGTTTTGTTCTCAATTATTTTGTATATTGTTAATTGCACAATAGTTATTGTTATATACTTTGAAAAATGAAAATGAAATGACATAAAATCTAAATATGAAATGTGAAATTTTGCACGCTCTATCGAAAAAGGCATTTTTGTATATTATAATCTGAGATCAATTAATCCGTTGTGGAGGAAAATAAATGTTTAGTATGTCGGCCAAAACTCTAACGTGTAGAGATCTAAATACTGGATGTAATGTTTCAATAATGTGTATGTCCCTGGGGTTTATGACAGGGGACATGACAAGGGAAAGACAGCGAGGGCGAACAAGAGGGCAACAGAAAGAGAGATAGAGGGAGAGAGAGAGAGGGAGAGAGAGATGGAAAGGGAGAGGGAGAGAGAGAGAGAGAAAGGGAGAGTGAGAGAGAGAGAGAGAAAAAAAGGAGAGAGAGAGAGAGAGAGAGAGACGGAGTAGAAAAGATGAAGGCTCAGGTGTGCATGGGTGTGCATGAGTGTGAACATTTTTCTTTGGATGTTGCCAGTTTTACATTGACGTGCAAAATCAATAAGCCGATGTGTCTGATACTTTCAGTCACTTATCACATCTTGTAAATACACCTAGTAAAACAATATCATTTATCAGGATATCAAACTGAAAACAAACGTCTTTGTATTAAAAAGTATACGGATGCGAGCCTCTTATATACCTCCCTGGATCTGCCGCCACTGAATGTATGAATATGATGATGTACACTATTCGTTTGATAAATTTATGGAAGTACTATTGCATTACTATAACTCTATTATTCCAATTCGCCAACATACTCGTACAAATTATAAAAAGTGCCCTAAACTTCTGTGGATAGTAAACTCTCTACTGAAGTGTATCAATAGGAATAACTATTCCATAAATATAAAAGCAACCCAACTGTCCAGACCAAATCAAAATACACTCGCTATCGTGCTATTCTAACGACCTCATTTCGACGAGCCAAGAAAAATGATTTTACGAGGCAATTTAATTTACATAAAGATGATATTAAATGTACTTGGAGAGAAATAAATACAGTTTTGAAAACAAAAATATAAATCTACCCCAATTACAACGATTATCGTAAATGAAACCGTAACCATAGATCCTCTTGCAATAGCAAAGGAATTTAACAAATACTTTGTAAATATTGGCCCGAATCTTGCCCAAAATATTCCTGTACCAGACTTACACTTTCGATACTTCTTAAACATGTAAAATCCTCGTTCCTTATTCTTCACCCCAATTCGAGAGCATGAGGTCGTACATCACATAAATAACTTTAAAATAAGAAAGTGCAGGATTTTACGGTATCATAAATCACATTTTAAAAGAAATAATTGGACAAATTGTATTACCCTAAACGCATATTTTGAATTTATCGATAACAAATGGTATCGTTCCGCAAAATATGAAAATCGCTAAGGCTGTACCAATCTTTAAGAAAGGAAACACACAAGATCTTGGTAATTATCACCCTATATCCCTTTTGAAATCCCTCTCTAAAATACTCGAAAAACTCGTTTATTCACGAAAAATGAAATTTCTTCTTAATTTCAATATTCTCTCTGAAAATCAATTTGGCTTTAGACGTACAGAAACATTCCACAACACATGCATTACTTATATATTTAGATAAAGTAGCTCATGTCATTGACAAATGGGTAAAATAATCATTATCAAAATCGTAGCATCCCTATCGGAAATAACAGTGTCCCACTGTGTGTTCACAGTGTGAAAAACAGTGTGAAATCATCTTCACACTGTTAAATTCGAACGTTTTAACGTTGTGAATCACATCCTCATATTGTGAGCGAGTAAATTCACACTGTGAAATCGAACATCACTATGTGAACACTCTGTGGTAAACCACACTGTGGAGGTGTCCACAGTGTGAAATCATCTTCACACTGTTAAATTCGAGCGTTTTAACATTGTGAATCACATCTTCACAGAGTCGACTATGTGAACACACTGTGAACACACTGCGAACACACTGTGGGACACTGTGTTCTTTCCGGCAGGGATTATCTACTTTGTCATAGAAATACTGTAATTTGTACCGAATGAAGACCTTGACACTTGACGCTCTGTAAAATCAGTAGTCTCAGTTAAAAGATGTAAAACTTAGTTTACCTTTATAAATGTGAGCAAAAGGTATGTTAACATTTTGTATCTTTATTAATAGGGGAAAATTTCAAAGGAATTCCATGAGATTATTACAATCCATATAATGTCGGTTTCTGTGTCCGTTTCTGCTGGTGAGTTAGGATCTATACAGATAAGTTAAGTCTTATGCCCATTAATATGTACTTTTAATTTTCTTATGAGTTATATAAATACTTCTTTCTCTCTAAACCACAAAAAATGATTAGCTTGGGTAATATTTTGTCCTGAATTGAAAATAAGGATGTAGTTTACAAATTATATTATAAATGTGTTCATATTTTTGTAAAAAAAAGGAAACTAAATAAAAGTAAAATGAAAAATGAAAAATATGAACCAATGACCACAAATTATAATCAATGAAATATGCGGCTTATAAACAATTCCCGAGTACCACCTTGTTTCCTACGTATGATATGAGCCTCGTGGTATCCCTAAGCCTTCATATTTAACCGATAAGCCCTCTTCATGTTTCACATTCCAAAGGGTTTAGCAAATAGAATCAAGATGTAAACCCTCTTAAAATAGGCAAAGCGATAGTCATCAATGCATTTGGATGTGGGGGCGCCATACTAATGAGAAGCATTTAGAAACGTGATAGCTCTCAGAAAGCATACTCACCGGTCTCCAACAAAAGCGGGGGGGGGGGGGGGTTAAAGGAAAGGCGTCCCCCCTTCGGAAATGGAATGCAGCTCTCCTCCCCCACGAGGATTTTTCACAGTTCAGATATTCTTATTCGGGCAGCGAAGTGCTGGAATATCCAATATTTGTGAACCATTGCAAGGTTCCCAGATAATATTATGTCACTTGTGTATGTAACTTCTCACCACGAAAAGAAAGTTTAAAAAAATTTTGCTTGCTCGCTTCGCTCGCTCGCAAACATTTAGAAATTGAAAAGTTGATGTTCGGGCAAAAGAGAGATCAAGAAAAAACAAGAACGATCTAGCTTAAGTCGATTGGCTCTAGCAATGGCGATATATATATAGAATTAAAATAAAGTTCAGTCAGTGAATAGAATTTTAATTCTATTTCATCTATACGTTCTCCCATTTAAAATCTCTCTATATACTATATATATATATATATAACTTAAAATTCTATAGATCTTTCAATTATTCGTAAAGTTAGCATGATTATCAGAAAGATACTTTGAGTATGTAATTGATCGGCTCATGTGTATAATGAAAATACATGCAGCACATACAAGGAAACAATTTCATATACAAAGCTTATGAATATTGGATTTACGAGATACAGTCAAGGGGTATTATTATGAATGAATTCTGCTTTGAAGGTCATGTCTTTATCAATCAAAATAAACGCAACAGCGGTACTCAAATCTTAAATGTGGTCAGAGTGCGCCAACCTGTCCGCTTGGTTTAACCCGAAAATACATCAAAGCAGAGAAGAAACGTGACTCACTTTAGTTCACCGATAGACATCCTGCAATCTGAAATTAGATTAATCAAAACATAATATCGCCTGTTGAGAGCATCTAACCCCGGGAATTAACCCGTTATTGATGCCTTGTTACATGTTATTATGATCGTTGTGGCTGCCTTCTTAAATCTATACGAAGGAGTTTCGTCTAATAGTAGGGCGGCATAGCTCCAAATTTCGGCTGAATTGTGCACTCATGTCTAAAAACACCTAGACTGGTACAGTTGTTGAATGATACATACTGGGCAATACTAGAAATGCAAGCACTTCCAAAAATTAATTTATGGGGTAATTTTGAAGGAATTTGTAATTGCAAAACCTCCTCAAGTAAATACTACACCTTAGCACCTTAGTGCTCCGAATATCACTGTATGTGAGCGCAAAGGTGGTGAACCTTACACAATAAGACTTACTAGAGCGTATCTATTTTGGTCGAATTGCACATAGAGTATGTGCAATACTGGGTTTGGATACTGAAAGCTATAGAAAGGCTATAATCGGTGTTCAGAATAATTCGCGTATTAAAATTGTCAACGTCAAAGTCATTTTATTTATTTATTAATTTATTCATTCATTTATTTCTGATATTTATACAGGGTAGCACATTTTCACCAGTAGTGGTGGTCTTCCATGAGGCCCTGTTTGATAACAAAGATATTTTAAATTAACAATATAAACTCTTTGCAGCAAACAAAACAAAATACAGAAGATATTTAAAATGTATATATTACCTGGTATCCTCGTAATAAACGGAAATATTCAAAAATGTATTCAATTTTTGGTGCATATTTCTAAAATCATTGATATACATGTATATACATGTGGTAATTGCTTTTTAAATGAGATGAAAAGTCATCAAATACTTTTGAAATTCCCTGAAAATATATTATTATGAAAGCTCATGCTGAACAAAGATATGATCTTGGATCATTATAAATCCCCACTTGGGATACCAAAAATGATATATACATATTTATTTTGTTATTCAAACAATACACGTTAAACGTTCATTATACAGCATAATAATTGAGTATGTACAGCATAAAGCACCAATAAAGCACCAATAAAGCACCAATAACTATAATGAGTTGTGTCATTCATTCAGTTTCCAAAGCTTCAAGTCATCAAAAAGTTTGTGAGTAATCAAGCAATGTGGTTAAATAATTTTGCCATCAAACACCCGTTAATCAATATAAACAATATTCGCTTAAACGTTTTCTGCAGATAGCAGAACTTTTATGTTTAAAAATGTTCAATGTTCGTGTTTTCTTGACAGAACTTTCAAGTTGGTTCCATACTCTAATTACCGAAAACAAAGGATTTTGATGTATGTGTCTGTCCTAAATTTTGGTACACACAAGGCATCTTTTTCAGCTTGTCTTGTATTGTGACCATGTAAGAAACTAACATGACTTAAATCTCTCTTTAAATATGGGTGCCATGTCATGTATACACTTACATATCATCACTGGAAACGAGTCTGAATACGCATCCATCCTAAACGCGTGAACATGTCACTGGAAGAAACATCAAATACTTTATTTTAATTTAATTATTTGTCTTTGAAATCGTCCAGACCAGACCGAAGAGCAATAATCAAACTGAGATAGAACAATGACATTATAAAGGAGTTTAAGAGATCTTATAGGAACATAGCTTTTAACACTCTTAATCTCACTGATATTTTTTGCGTTTTTTTGATAATTTTTCAACATGTTCAGTCCAAGGTAACTTTTCGTCAGTCATAACACCCAGGCATTTTGCCACTTTTACTCTTTTTAAAATGCTTCCGTTTAGTGTGACAGAAAATCATGTACACTTTTAACAACCGATCTTGATCCTACTAGCATGACATTTGTCTTGTCAGCATTCAGGAGTAAACGGTTTTTAGTTACCCGTGCAGATATATTTTCCACACCTTTTTCTTCTTGTTTAACGTTGCTTCCGCTAACTGTTAGAGTCGTGTCGTAAGCGTACATATCAACAATGCCAACATCAAGACATTTAGGCAAACTATTTATATATAAGAAAATAGAAGTGGCCCTAAAATTGAACCTTGCGGGACTCCCATGATAACTTTTAAGGAACTAGATGTTGCTCTTTTAAGACAAACCGACTGTTCTCGGTTTGACAAATATGATTCAAACCACTGAACACTGTGATTTAAATAACAGAATATCATGATCGACTGTATCAAATGCTTTACGCAGATCAATAAAAGCAACGCCCGTTGGCTTGTTGTTATCAACGTTGGAAGACCACTGATCTACAAGTTTCATTAGAGCTGTTGCAGTAGAGTGCAAAGGACGAAATTCAGACTGGTTAGGACATAATATATCATTTTCGTCAAGAAAATCAGAAAATGGAGTGTGAACTGCTTTTCAAAATATTGTACTCACAATGGATAGTACCGATATTGGTCTGTAATTACCTGGAGTGGACATATCACCAGTCTTGTATATTGGAATTACCCTTGCTTTTTCCAGCCTCTTAGTACATGTCCTCTGGCATGTCTGGTAATGGATATATTGATAAGACATGTCAAAGAGTCCAAAATAACATATCTTGCCATTTTTAAAAGGCGACAACTTACTCCGTCATCTCCTGTTGCCTTATCATTACTCATAATTATTATTTTTTTTAAACAAAGGCACTCGTCACTGCCTGTAAATCGAATTCAGATGCAGTATTAATGAATTCATTGTGGTCTAAGATTACTTCAGAATGCTTTGGGTTACCCTTTGTTATATTACTAGGGCATAATTATAATGAAATAGTCATTAAAGCTCTGCGCAATGCACTTATTATCTAGATTTCTAGTCCCATTCACTTCTATACTACATGGTAAGACCTTATTAAATTTAGGGATAACATGTTTGATACTCTTCCACATCTTTCTGCTAATTCCTTTACTATCATTTATTTGGGCATCGTGATATTATCTTTTTTCCTTCCTGAAAAGATGATTCACCTTGTTCTTTCGTTCTTTGTACTTTTCCATGATGAGTTATCAGTCTTGTTCAATGTAATAGATGGGCTTGATCTCTTTTGTGCATCGCTTCAATAATCTCCTCATTAATCCAAGGGCATGCATTTTCGCGAATTCTTTTCTTGCAAACGGCATATGTTTATTAACAATATTCATGAAGAATACAGGCCATGTTTCCCATATGTCAATATTGTCTGTATTGAAGCATGTTCGCCATGGTATACCTTTTGTAAGTCATATAAACAATCACTGACAATGAAATTTATAAATGAGCGAAACTTAGTAGACTTGCCCTCAGTTAATGTTCGGATATCATTATTGAAACCTCTCACAGTGTACAGTACATAATGAGCACTGATTCTAGTTTTAAACACGCCAGTCTCTGAGCAGAACTCGGGATCAGAGACAAAAACTAAATCAATAATTGTACTCCGTGTGATACGAGTAGGTAGTTCAATCAATTGCTTAAGACCACACAATTCAGGTAAGAATTTTAATTTGTCTGCATTAGCATCTGTTCTTTCATCTAAGACGTTACATGTAAAGTCACCTACTGTCGTAACAATTAACATTTTCTAACATCGCCCTTGCTAGGCATAAATCAAGCTTTTCAAAATAATTTGATGTCGAATTTGGTGGTCTATAGGTTGATCCTACTAACTAAGAAGTTTAAAAAAAAAGATTTTTTTTTTTTTTTTTTTTTTAACAGACAGGGAAAAGAAGAAATGTAAAAAACGACTACGAGAATGAGAAAGGGGCCTCTGAAGAATACAAAACTGAATAAATAACAAAAGCTCCTTTTAAAAATCAAACGATACAAACGTTATACAAACGATGGTAATAAATCATAATGTGTATTAACACACCTCCATAATAATACCTCCATAATAATAACGTTCTCCTCTCCACAGTACATTTCATCTCTTCTTGACTTTCACAAGCCTGGTCGTCCTGGTCTCCGCTCTTCCAATACATCTACTCTTGATCTTTTCATTCCTAAAACCAGACGGTCATGGGGAGATCGAGCATTTATATCAGCAGCTCCCTGTTTGTGGAACAGTCTTCCAACTAAACTAAAGGACTGTAAATCAGTAGAACATTTCAAGTCCTGTCTGAAAACTCATCTAATGGCCCCATATTATTGTAGTAATTTGCATTGACATGAATTTCAATGTCTTTATACCCTAACCTGTAATGTTATTGTAATTGTATTTTAGGTTAAGTTTATATGCAATTGAATTGTAAGCGCCTTGAGCACCCTTTGGGTGGATATGTTTTTGCGCATTATAAGTGTCTATATTATTATTATTATGATAGGGGCCACTATAGCGTTTTTTGATAGGAGGCAAGTAGAGCAACTTGCCCCCCCCCCCCCCGACAGATTTTCAACCATAAGAAAAGGGTTATCTCACTTTAAGTCACTGTGAATCAATAATTTCTATGTAAATTGTATCCAAATTGCTTTTCAATCAAGAAATAAATTGTCAACAATATTGAGTGGTGCTGCTAAGCCAACCGTTAAAGACGTGAGCATAGCCAATTTTGTGGCGCACATGAAGCCAAACAATGGGGAATTTGAATGCCTCTGTAATTGATTCGAATAGAATCTACAATATCTTCAAATACACGTATACAAGTAAGTTCGGTTATTGCATGAATGAGAAAGAATCAAAACACTTTGAATCAAGATGGAATGAGGCCATTTATTCCTCCTTTTCTTCGCTCGTTTGCAATTAGCTAGTATGACTTTATTGTTCCAATACTTATAAAACTATAAAATGGATCAAGTAATAAAAGGACGTCATAAAATGAAAATTACGATATTTTGAATTGTGAAAATATGAATTGAAGGAACATCCGACGTCCTACCCTCCCATTATCCATGCAAATTAGGGCCTTGAAAGGCATTTTTTTCTGGATCACCATTGGCTAAGATAGTTTGCGCCCCCCGTGAAGCTAAGGTCTAGATACACCACTGATTGGGGCAAAACTGGACAGGAGGGGGAGGGGAGTCACCAGGGGAAATAATATTATGCATCGCTATTTCCATAGGCGTACTGCCTTATGGCGTAATGATCCGAAAATTTGGAGGTGGCTGAGCCAAGAAGAATTTGAAAATTTTCTTTCAAGAGCGCCAGAACGCAATAATTACACTTGCATATGAATCATTTAAAATGGGTGGGGGTATCCCCGCCCCTTCTATAACTAAAAAGACCCTGCACTATAAAACCGTCGCCCTTCTCGACACCTCGACACCATTTCCCCCCAATTTTTCCAAATTTCTGGAGGCCATGTCATCAAGTCCATCCCCGCAATTAAGCTCCTGCCAGTAGCAATATTTCACAGAATTATTGCACAGTCCTTCATTTAGGTTGAAAAGAAATTTCATGATAACGTTTGAGCCTATCACTATTGTGATGGAGTCTGTTTTGGGTAGGCCTAAAAGTGGACAATTTGCAGTCCCGTTAAACATGCATTATGATCGTATTTTAATGATTTTTACTTGCCGTATGGAAACATTTGACTAAACTTTGCACAAAACTGTTTCAACACCATATCCTAATTATGTTTTCATTGGTTTTACGACATTTCCAACCCAAATTCCAGGATTTTTAGACGGATCAAACGTCAAAATCACATTTTTAGAAATGACTGTCTGAATAACTTAGGCTTAGCAGCAAGTCAAATTATAGCGTATTCGTCTAAATCTCTCCAAAACTTCTCGTCCATAAAGGATTCGTCATAAAAACTACTAGATCCTCATGGCTATAACAGGAAGTACCGAATTTCTCATTGAATCGAACGGAGCCGTGGTACAGACTCCCTGGGTCCGATTTTTATAGGCGATTTATTGTTTATTGAACTGTATAGGAATTCATTACAATTTGGCCGAAATTCACTCAAAATTGCGTTTTTGAATTCTCAACAAATGCGGCAAATTTATGCTTTAAATGCTTAAATGCTTTTAATAGACAAAGGTGCATACTATAATATTATTTTGTCCAACTATTGGTATTCACAAAGCACACCGAATAAATTAATGCTGGAAAACGATTGTTAAAATCAACAATACCGTTAGTTATACCTTCAGATCACATCACAGATTACATCAAAATAAGGTACACGATCAAAGTGCCTATCAGGCAGTAACTTCATGTTCTCTGTTAATTGTTAATAATTAATTTGAATAATCATTTCATCCTTAACCCTATACCTATCCTCACACCCCCATCACCCCCCCCCCCCCACACACACACACACACACACACGCACACACTCAAACGCCCTACCCAAAACAGCGCAGATTATGTCTTTCTACAATTCCACTTTTGACTGGAGAATATCTTTTACATATCTTTTAATTGAAGAAATGTTAAAACATTATCTTAATCAATAAATTTCCTTTTTATATCAACCTTGTAGTATTCATAGTTTCCAGATGGTCGATTCCTCCTTTAAGATGATAATTTTGGTGGTAATAGCGGGATAGTTCTTAGCCCAAAGTTTGAAATGCTGTTATATTTAAAGGTTGTGTCAGCAAATTTTTTTTGTAAGTTTACGATAGGGTCTAGGAATTAATATTTATCGAAACACAATCGGAAATATCTCGCCAAAATGTAATATGAAGAAAATGTCTTGCCCACTGAAAGCGTGTCAGAGACATACAAAGAATTCCAACATGGATGCTAGTAATATCAATCAGTAATGGATTCACTTTTGTTTGATCGTGCTCCTACTCGACTAGGGAGAATAGTATAGGTAGATTTAATTTTGCTTTAAAAGAATGCTTCTTGGTTTTCACTTTCACTAATGGTATAAGTAGAAGACACTTCCATATTTATTTTAGATTAAAGATAGCTCGCAAAGGGCTGCCACTATCTTTAAAATGCCAGAGGAAGAAAGATATCGTACTCCATCTATAGTAGATAGCTTATCTTCGTGATTTCGAGAAACATGGTTAGGGTTTTTTCCTAGCATTAATTTTTATGATAGACCTCAGTCGGGTACTGTCAGTTCTTTCAATTAGATTTCTCATAATACGATACTCCAGTCATGTTTTTTTCCGTTACCTCTCCTTCATATCTCTCTTGTTTATCAGGTAACACATATTTCCCTCACTTGTTTTGCTGTTGCGTCTAGTAGCTGGATCGATTAGGGTCAAAATTTTCGATTATTGTGACACGGCGGACAAGAGCACCATTTTGGGTGTGAAGCTTGCTTAGGGTATATAAAATGATTTTAGCCACGGAGCCCTCTCGAAATATGTCCGTAACCATGGTAACAGGCAAATATCCCATGATGACCGCCATTTAAAGCTGTTCTTCGGCCACGTAAGACAAAATCCTATTTCATAACTGTTTATTACAGACTTAACTTTATTTTTTTTTCACTCAAATCATGGAAGACCTTTTTGTTTCAGTTATAACCAAAGAAAAAAAAACACGGAAAAATAAAGAGTTGCCGGGGTAACACTAATTCCATTTTCGCTGTCTTGGAGCCGGTTTCCGGCATAGGGGTGTTGGTCTTAGGCCACTTGCTCAAACTCAACGGAGCGTTCCCGCGCTGATCAAAGTGCCAGCGGTCCAAGCATGAAGCTACATGGTTTGTAGCTTCATGGTCCAAGCAAGCGTTCCACGTGAAAACTTCCCACACAATCCTGTCAAAAACCAGCGCAGCGATATCAAACTCTGATATCGCAATACATACAGAGCTATCGCGTGTGTCTCATACAGTGAATTTGATGACCGCAACGGTCCATCACAGATCAAACGCTTTTGAGCTTGCCACACACGTATATGTTATAACTGAGTATTTCTTGTAACACAGCTCAGTTTTCGGCACTAGTCGCCTTGCAGACAACCCTAGTCTACTCATGAGTAATCATTGTAGCTTTAAAGAGAAATGGAATGTATCATATTATGGGCCCAATATATCCCTGAAATTATGAAATCAAACATAGAATCCATAATAGACGCCGTTGAAATTGTAATAGGACTTTTAAGGCTTAGTAGCATCCGATTTCGCTACCATAATTTAATACTGACGCAATTGAAAATAAATATCTTTATGGTTAAAACATTATAGGGATAAATATAATCCAGACTACGGGAAGGCAGGCTAGCGGGCGCTGGCGGGGGCTGGCGGGAAAGACAGCACACAGGGCAGGATGGTACCGGTCAGACCCAACTATTTAGATATTTATTATATCACAAAGTTTATGCAAAACATAATATAAACTATGTGGGTTGTTTTTTTACATATCTAGGACTGAATTGACATGGATTACATTAAAAAGAATATCTTTGCAAAATTACAAAAGTATTTTAAAAGATGCGATATGATATAAATGATAGAAATAACAAAAAGTTTGATTACTCCAAAGAAATCTGCATTATACTTTAAGTTCATCATGACTCCCAATAAAAACTTAAATGTTCGTGAGAGGAGCATTACCATGTGTTCTTTTATATCTACCACACACATCAATGACTTTTATTACTGTTTGCAGAGGTTTATTACTGTACTTTCATTCACAAACTAAACAAAAATGCATTTTTATCAAATTCATGTCATTCGGTAATTCATTCGACACGGAAGGCCTACTAAGAAAGAGGGAAGGATTGTAATATCGTTCAAATTCCCCGATGCAATCGTACAGTGAGTATGTGATCCTTTATTACATGACGACAAAATAGATTTGTTTCGGAGAGGTATTTCAATTTCAAATATGAGATATATCATGTTTAAGTTAGTCACATGGTAACCTTAAATACCATGTACTCGCAGTCTGTTTTTTCATTAGCAAATCTCTTCTCTTTTTCGGCTGCAAATAAAAATCAAGACTGATCGAGAAAAAATGGAGAGTAAAAATATATCTCATTCGTGACTATAAAAACACCTAGGAATGAGTACAACGCTTTGCCACCAATTCGGCTGTGTTTTTCATTTGATTTACTGGCTGAAATGCAGCTCCTTTTACAGTGACTGTTATCCAAACAAAATATTTCATCTATTAAGTGAGAGCGCCCTTTACAGATATTATTTTAAAAATCATTTGATGTGCCTATAAACAGGCCCTTTATTTTCTGAAATGATAAGTGATATGATATGATCTCGATATTTTCATCTCACAACAAATTTATGCTTCCTACAACATCATTTAACCCGAAAAGATTGTTTATATCATATTGGATGGTGGCCATTTTTGATTTTTTTTCATTAAAAATTCGCGAGGGCTCCTCGACTAATGGGGTGTTGTAAGAAAGTTGTAATCAATTGCAAATTGTAAAGCAAATTAGAACAACCATTCTGAATGGTTCATGGTCTGCTCATTCAAGAAGATGCGCTTGCAACAATGATTTTGATTGGTCAGTACCGATTAGTTGCAACTTACAATCAATCGCAACTTTCTTGCAACACCCCATAATATTGATAAGTAGGCCAAAAGGAGTGTTCATGCCAAATTTGGTGCTTTTGTCCGCTCTGTCACGAAAATTTCCTGAACCGACCCCACTATAGTAGCTAATATTAAGATCTGGTAATTTACTCAACTTTGAGAGAGCGTTTTGCTTTTCTTTTTTTTTAGCATGGAGCAAATAAGAAATGAAAAGATATTAGTAAAAGCATTTTAAGATGAGGTACGTATTAGTTTTGGACAACTGATAATAAAAGACTTGATGATGAGACGAAAATGATATGTCATCCAAACCTCAAATCTTTTATTTATAAATTGTGGTATATTTAAACCGATTTTTTTTAAATTAAGTGACGATATGATCAAGCACATCATAGATAATTTGATTCCTATTATGCAATCTATCAGTTACAAACGATAACAGAAATGTTGATACCAAGGAGCATGATATTATCCCACCTCCCACCTCCCACCTCCCTCCCTCCCCCCCCCCCCCCCCCCCCCCCCCATCACACACACACATTGTCAATGCTATATGAAGATACTTTACATACTTTGCTGGCAGGCAATCGAGGCCGCTGGAAGCGGGTCAAAAATTAAATGAGACGGTGATAAATGAAGACACAGGCGACAGAGAGAGATGTGTAATGTTAGCACGTGCTATGTCCATAACATCTTCATGACTCGTTAATTAAGTGCGCTGGAAAGGAGATAAAACACGTGCTTGGAATTCAGAAAACTCAAATTGGTTTCTTTCGTCGAGATAATTTCATGAGAAGCGAGAAAGGGTCTTCTAGTTTGGATTTTCGTGTTCGGTGCGTGCGTGGGAGAGCGCTGTGTGTTCGTGTGTGTGTGTGTGTGTGTGGCCTATAGTAATTAGGATTTGCGCATGAGCAGATAAAGGCCATTTGACATAAAGTGGCATGTTCGTTTAAAATTCACTGAGATGAGCATCGACTGTGATGTAATGATTATTCATATATTCATTTAATTATACTTTTCATTAAATCCACTGAAAAGCAACAAAGTGTTCATTGATGGTTGGTATTTGACAGTCTGCCAAATGATAGCCAACTTGCAAACAATGCGCTTTCGCACGTGTTCATTGACGTGCTATTCTAGTCACCTGGTCTACGATGTCTTTCTTTCGTAGAGTTTGAATTCTGTAGGTTGTTGTACCCTTCACGATGGTCCTGCATAGTCAAAAGAACATCCCTTCACTGCTATCAATTATGTAAAAAAAATATGTAGAACATGTGGCACGTACATAATTTTATTCACCTGTTCTACATAGTTTATATAATAGCAGTGAAAGAATGTTCTTTTGTCTACCAGAGCAAATGCGGGGGTAGAATGAGGAGTTGTTTATTTTGTCCACTCCCTTTGTCCGTCATGTTCAAAGTGGATGTTGCTTGTATTAGCTCAGTCAAGTTCAAAGGAATTCCAGGACACCCCTTCTTCTATGCAATAGACTAAACGAATGGGAATTTCTCCCACCTGTCCATAGTAAGCCATTATATTGACCTGGAGGCTCACGTCCAATGAATAGACCGCTTCGGTAATGTATGCAAATTTTATACATACCTTTCAAACAAAGGTTGTTCTTGACAACCTGAAAGCTTGCCGGACATAGCAACAAATAATGTATGCAAACTGGATTCCAAGCATTAAGGCTCATTTATAAAAAGCAGGTTAATGGAATAGCAGGTCTATTATATTTTGTAAACATGTATGTTAGCATAATGCCAAATAGTTCCATTCAGTTGATTTATATCTACTAAATAAGATATGTGCTTATTAAATAGAACAGATTACAATCACAGATTTTTTTTCTTTTTTAAACTGGGCGTTGTGGCGTGCGCCTGTAAACCAAGTTGACGGGTCAGTTACAAATTGACTTGGGGTGCGGGTTCGAGCCCCGGTCACGTCTTTCGGATGGTGACGTTAAAGGTCGGTCCACACAGAACGTAAATAATCATATCTGATTGATACACGTCTTAAAACCTAACTATTCATTCATTCATTCACAGATTTTTAATTTTCGTATTGACTTTTGCCTTTGATCTTATTCGGGTAAGCCAAGACAACTATAATATCTACACTTGTATCCTTTCCCCAATTTGCTATCATGGCATTTTGCCATATTCAGTCTCCTGAAAAAATATAGGACTGTGATTAAGGTAGAGTTAGTGCTACGGCTAAATTGAGCTAAATGCATGCTAGGAGATAGGGAAAAAGCAAGGAGAAATTCATGGGTTGCACGCAAAGGCGTCGAGAACGTTGGTATGCCTTCTTCCTGTTGTGAAGATATTATGTGACACAACTATGCTCTAGTCACCACTTTCACGTAAAGCCGACCTGTAAGCACTACGTTAGGCCATTTTTGTGATACTAAATTGGCTATCCAGTGGCGATTACGGAGGTGTATGTGGAAGTTACAGGGTGAAATTGGCGCTGACTGCAAGGTATATTATGTTCAAAACTTTACCACATAATTTCAGCCCTTTTCCACTGTCGTGAATCTTACGTGACACCAGGAATTACATTTCCCTGGTGACGCAACGTGGCGTTGCGTGGCCATGCGAGGCCGTTATTCTGATATTACATGACCTTACGCGGAGGCCGGAGGATATGGCAATCTTTTAAAATGGTCTGAATTTGTCATTGCGTGTCTATTCTGTGGCTATGTGGCCCCATAAGGAGTGTTTACGGTGCCATAATTTTTGTAAAAAGACCTGAAAAAACCCTATGTGGCGCCTACGGCGAGCCTTCACGTGATAGCCTGACCTAGGCATAGTAATAATGGAAAGCTGCGATGGTCGCGCGCGGACAGTGATCCACGGTCCAGATACCGAAAAAGGTACAATTTTAAAGGATGTTTTCCGTTAGCTAGGACCCTCAGCTATCAAAATCTGCTTGTTTGCCACATGGTGGTGGGATATGGCTACCACCACGGCGGTTAACATGGTAACGGATCAAGAAAAAATAGAATTTTAGGAAAAGCTATTCCAATTCACCAATCTAAAAATACTTGAATTACAGATATATGTTATTTCCTATTTTGTTACCATGGTAACAGCCCAAGCGGTCACCCCATATCCAACTTGTGGCAGTCAAGGGAAGATATGATACCTGTTTCCAAGCTAACATACAAAAACATCATTTCAGGTTGTGGAGATCCTTACTTTATACTGTGTATTGAATAGTTACAGATCACCATACCGTTTCTATAACAATGGCCATCTTTTGAAATGGCGGTGACTTCCAATGACTCCGACTTTGCTTGCAAATGGGCACCCCAAATAATGTACATATACATGTAGTTAGATGGTTGCTTTGTTTTTGTGATGTTCAATTAAAATTATATGGTATGTTCTAAAATGCAATTCCCTGGTGTGTTACCATGGTAAGAACCCTAGTAGTCATGCCACTACTAACTTTATGTCAAACAGGAAGCATATGAGAGCTGACGGTCCTAGCTAACAGAAAAAAAAATGATTTAACATTGTGCAGACAGTTGTTTCAGCCAAGTATCAGCGTTTTATGGTACCGTTTCCAAAGCAACAGCAATTTTTAAAACTTGACTTAAGATGACTCTGATTGTGATTGTAATCGATTGGGTATCTTGAAATACATATATTAGTATTAGGATCCTTACCTTGTATTTAAGGTCGTTAAATGGCAAATATAGGGTATTATCTCAAATTCCAGTATTTCTTGATGTGTTATCATAGTAACAGCCCGAGCGGTCAGGCCCACTATCACATTTATGTCAAACAGGCAGATTTGATAGCTGAGAGTCATATCCAATATAAAAACATTATTAAAAGACTCTGCAAACACCTTTTGCTTTCTTATTGTATAGCAACGGCTTTTTTGACACGGCCATGACTTCAAATGATTCAGATTGTGGTTGCAATCAATCAGGCAGCTTGGAATACATATATTAGGATGCCTACCATTATGTTTTACGTTACTGAATTACAAATATACGGTATTTTCTGTAATTCCAGTATTTTTTTTTTTTTTACATGTTACCGTATTAACGGTCCTAGACGCCACACCCACTATCAACTGTACGTCAAAGAGGTAGAATATCATAGCTGATGGTCCTAGCTAATAGAAAATAATATTTGAGGCTTGTGCAGACACCTTTTTGTTTATTTCATATTGATAAGTTTACAAATTTTCCCAAAAATATCCGCTTTTTGGTACTGTTTCCATAGCAACAGGCATTTTTTTACATGATCTTGACTTATGACTCTGATTGATCGGGCTTCTTGATATATATTACAATGCTTGCCAAGTATTTTCTAGGTGAATTATATGACTTTTCCTACAATTCAGTTGTTATTTTCTTTATCCGCTACCATGGTAACGACCTTGGTGGCGACAACCACCACCAACTTTATGGCAAACAAGTAGATTCTGATAGCTGAGGGTCCTTGCTAACATAAATACCTCATCATTTAAAATTGTGCGTAATGGGGGGGGGGGGGTCCTTTCCGTTATCTGGCCCTTGGAATACAAGGAGGACCTATCTGGACGGATTGAACATTCTACGCTAGCGAGAACTTGCATTGGTTGGAAGCTGATTAATTTATTCATTTTACCTGACTCCTAAGAAAGCACGTGCAAGTCTGTAGGTAAGCAATCAGAGGAAATTGCGGCTTTACGTCCTAATCGAGAGACTTGCTAATTAAAGATTAAATCCTCACCAAATGGCACTAACGCATGGGCTTTGTGTTGAACCCAAAACCTACCAGTTACGAGAATACTGCCCTACCACTGATCAATCCGCGTTCGCAAATCGACTCCCTTCGCCGGCGATTTCACTCGCTCGCATTTCTGTCATACATGCATTTTGCAAAAATGTTGGAAAGAAAACACTGAGCCTTGAAATCATGCTACTGCATGCCACTCGCATGGCCTCGGAAGAGCTGAGAGTTGTTTAGATCAAGTGATCTGAACCAGACAACACTCATCACAGCTCTTACATCCATCCACGAGCGGCTATCTGTAGGATTTTTTTCAGTTTCACGTTTCGTGTCGATATTGGAGGCGGGGGTACTCGTTTTTCGAACTTCAAGGTTCATTATTCCGAAATCGAAATTTCACATAGCAGGGGCTTCATAATTCCGAAATTGAAATATGGTTCATAATTCCGAACATTTGATGCATTACTCCGAAGGTTCGTAATTCCGAAGATTAAATAGGGTTCGAAATTCCGAAAATAAAAAAAGGGTTCATAATTCCGAAGGTTCATAATTCCGAAAATGCAATTGTTTTTTCACGTTCTAAGCAGAGATTACGACGTGTAGAACACCTCTGAGCAGTATTTCATCTTGAAATTAATTTTAAGTTGGTCATTTTATTCAAAAAGACCCGAAACTTTGATTATTTTGTTATGCATTGTGTAAAATGCAATACTGCGTTTTATTAAAGGTTTTTGACAAACGGGTTGTTTAATGCACTTCAATTTGAACATGCTTATTCCAGAATACTAGTACTTACTTTAAATAATGATAGAGTTTACAGGCGAACTCTTATTCCTCTCGAAAGTAATTTTGGATGAAACACAAAATATTTTAGGAAAATAGCGTATTTCTTTCATGCGCAAAGATGGTCAACATTTCCGTCGATTCCCGCACTGAAAATATCATGATCGTCTTTTTTATAGTTCATGCTTTACACTGCTACCAAATTTGCTTGCTACTTTTTGCAACTTTTTGAGTAAGAACCATTTTCCACCCGCATGTTCGCCTCTTTTTTCGTCTACTAGTAAATCTTCCAGAAGCGCGCACTAGCTGTGGTCATAAAAATGCGCAGGCAAAGCACACACAGCAAAGAAAAGTTCAATATGCTTTTTGAAATGAGTACCGAAAGAAGCTTATAGTCTTCTGGCCCTTTCTTAGATGATGGGACATGTCAGAAAACAACTAATAGCCAAACATATGGATTGCATTTTAACCTTTAGTCCAATCTTCAGTGGTAGAACACTCGTCGGTCAAGAAAAGATTCTTAAGTTTCCTCAATGAAGTTCGGAAACAAAAAAGTGGAGGGAAACATAACAGAAAACGAAAACTGAGATATAGAAATAGATCCAGAAATATAATACAAGAATAACGAATATGAATGAATATTGTATCAGTCTCCCTTTTGCCCTCCTCCCTCCTCCCTCTCCCTCTCTCTCTCTCTCTCTCTCTCTCTCTCTCTCTCTCTCTAGTCTCTGCAGTGTATTTCCCAACAGCAATACTACTGCTCTCAGATCGATATGATTGACAACACGACGCGTTAGCATAATTAATAGTTTTCCACACCTATTACATTATACAAACCATTTACGATCAAATAGATCCAGCAGTAAATAAGAGTAAGAATTATAAACAAGCATCTTAATTTGCCTGTATTCCATAACTGCGACTGCTACCCACTCACGGCAATTTCTTCAATTAATGATATTCGTTTTCTTTCTTGCATAACGTCTGTTTACATTAGTTTGACAAGATGGTTTGAATTGGCGACACTTCCAATTTGTCTAATGGAAGAAGATGATTGCTTTAATCAATTATATTTAAAGAGAAGTGTTTATCACCTACTATCTCCTCCGGAAAATACAACAGGAGCTGAAATATGGACTTCGGGTATAGAACAATCTGACATACATAAAATTAGGGGAAGGATGCCAAGTGCGGACGCCATAATATCCTTTAGAATATTTTATTGCTATCCGTGTACATGTACATTGTTGTATACATTAACTTTTATATTATTTATAAAGCCAGACCTGTCCGTAATTCTTTAAATTTCCTCGCTTATATGCTTAGCTTATTTGTTTTAAAAAATCACTTTAAGAAATAACATGTCATGACATCAACTCAAAGTCATATTATACAATAAAGAAGAATACTCTATTAATTTCTCCTGGATACAAATGACATTTTTCAGTAATAAACTGGATGCAATGTCAAATCCTTTTGAAACCTTGAGAACACATGAAGGGAGTCACAATGGAATAGTTTGCCTCGGAAATGAAAAGGAAATTGAGCGCAGGTTGGTCACAAAGACAAATTGGCAAGAGCCATAGCGTACGTCACGAGTGTTAGATGACTACGGTCACACCGCCAGACCGACCCCAAACCGACAAAATTTCAGCCATTCGGGGTGATATCGGCAGGGGTCGGTTTGCTGTCAGCTTTATGTCGGTCTGTTATCGAGGTTGTCGGTCTTTGATCGGTTTGGTGTCGGGTAACAGAAATTGTCGGGGCGAGATCTTTCGAACACGCTCGAATGATCTCTCCCCGACCTTTTATCGGGGAAAGGTCGGGAAGCGTTCGGGCACTATTCGGGGACAGTTCCAGATTAAGAGCGGGAGCACCCAGAATTCGGTCGGGCTATGGTCGGGCATAAAAAGAGGGATGTGGTCGGTTTCATTGCCAACTAGAGTCTGGCTGTTGTCGGCCGAACCGTGTCCGAATCAAAGCTGATACAATACTGATTGAATATTGAATGAAGTGTGTTCCCCCGACACAATTCGAACAAGGCATCACCTTGCCCGAACATGGCCTGTATAAACACCGACATCAAACTGATGAAATCCCATAGTAGCTAAAAAGTAGAGGTGCTACGTAACCTGTATTTTTTTTATTTGACGAGTGAGGTTTGCTTAAACAATTACTGTCGGCCAGGCCCCCTTGGACATTTTGGTGCTGTTTTTTTATGCTGAGGGTGCTGCAGCACCCCCAGATTTTTAAGAGGGGTAGCATGGGGGCAGTCCCCCAGGCGGCACTTGAAGAGGCGCAAAAAAGCAAAAGAGAAGGGGAGAAAAAGAAACGTTTTATTTAGTATATATTATTCTCTTCCAGTCGGCAGGTTAAAGTGCATTAGAAACTGATTTTTTTTTAAGATTCAAAATGGGAAATTTTAAAATAAAAGTCGGTCGCTTTGCTCCCTCCCATAGTTATATTGAATCAGAATCTCTTATTTTCACGCCACAATATTGGATATACCAGTATATAAATAGACTTTTAAAAGGGTTCAAAATTTAACAACAAACTATTATTCTTCTTGCGTTGCTCCATAGTACACTGTTGGTCATAATGGTAGCATAATTTTTTTTCTACCTTTCGTACAACAATACGAGTCATTTTTTGGAAAAATAAAGCTTATATCTTCACCGATTTTATTGATAAATCTGTTCTCAACATATGAAATTAAAAATATAAGACAAAAATTAATTCATGCAAACCTTATACACTGGTTTAAACCACTTTTGACAAACACAATCATCGAGACCTTGGATTCCTTGAAAAAATGTATCGTTTTTGGTAAATGTTTAACCATGATAATTTTATCGTGAAAAATAAAATCTTGGGATCTTTTGATGATTGAAGGGAAGTGTTCCTCTTTTTAATCTTGTTGGGTCACTTAGTACCTGGTATGGCCACCTCTGGCACGCACCAGTGCCTCCACACGCCGTGGCATACTGTCCACAAGGTTGTTGGTGGTGTTCAAGGGCAGTGCATCCCACTCTTCGGTCAGTGCCTGGGCTTACTCCTGCACATTTTGAGGATAATTGTTCGTCTCATTGATGGCACGGCCCAATGCATCCCAGGCGTGCTCAATGGGGGTTCATGTCGGGGGAACAGGCAGGCTAAGGCATCTGCTGCACGTCCTCTGCGTCAAGGAATTCCCTCACCAGACGTGCCCTATGTGATCGAGCGTTGTCGTCTTGGAGCTGAAAGTTATTGCCATATACTCTTCTCGCGTATGGAAGACAATGGCGTTCCAGGATATCGCGGTACACGACGGCGTTGACGTTTCCTTCAGGTGCAGCCAATGGCGTTTTTCCGCCATAATGTATTCCGACCCATACCATCACTGAGCCTCCACCTGCTTGATTGGTTTCCTGGACACAGTCATTACGGAGGTTCTCGCCCTCAATCGTCGAACCCTCTGCCTCCGATCGGTGCGGTCAAGGATGTACCGGCTTTCATCAGTGAAGATTACATGGCGCCAGTGACCAAGCTGCCATCTCCTGTGCCTCGTAGCCCACTGGAGTCGAGCAACCCGGTGGCGAACAGTGAGACGTGGAACCTTGGTCATTCGCCGAGCTCTGTAGCCATGTTGGACAAGTCTCCTGTTTACGGTTTCCCGTGAAACGTTCACTCCGAAGTGCCTCCTCCACAAGTGGCAAAGACGACTCGCTGGCATTCTCCGGTTCCTACGGCACATGTTCAGCAGTTGACGGTCATCCCGTGCGGATGTTCTTCGTGGTCGACCTGTAGATCTCTCTGGACTCAAAGTACCCGCCTCTCGATGTCTTCTGAGGATGCGGCACACACAACTCTGCGATAGTCCAAGAATATCTGCAATCTGGGCCTGTGTCCGTCCATTCCGTCGGAGTGCAAGGACCCTCTGACGAATTGCAAGTGCCGTTGGGCGAGGCATAGTGTAAGGAATCAATGTACCAAATTTGGTCGGAATTGATCAAGCTAACTCTGAAAACGGGCTGTTAACACACGTAGGCTTTCTGCACGAAATGGACAGCAAAACAACAGCAGAAAGGAGGCTCTGCCTTTCATAGCACCAAACAATAAGATAGGCCACGTTATGGAATGTTTCACTTGACCGACTTTTAAGCCCCTATCACACCAAACTCCACGACTGCTACGACCGTCCCGACAACGCCGATTCTATAATTTTTGAAACATTTGTATGAGTCGGGGTAGAATCGTGTAAAAATACCCGAATCCCGGTTAAAAAATTATACATTCCCGTTGCTGCCACGACTCCCCGATTGTGCCACGACTGATTCCCGACAGTCTCGATCCAGCCATGTACCAGCCACGACAGCACCCCGATTATACCCACGACTCTCACGACTGAGTCCCGACAGTACCCGTTTGTGCCACGTTCTCGCCAAGACAGCGCCACGATCTATCCGATTGCGCCACGACTGAGCCACGCCACAGCCCCGATCTATCACCTTCTCTACCACGTCCGCGCGAAGACCTATAAATACAGCCGATTTGCAAGCAGACCTCACTTTCATTTTGGTTGTTCTACAGAGCACATCACTATGCCTCGCAAGAAGATAACTGCAGGAAAAGGCCAAGGCAAGTCCAGTCAACGGCAAGGGCAAGGCCAATACTAGAGTTTTTATAACATTTGTAGGTAAATCTTGGCTAAAACGTGGTGATGTCGTGGCTAGATCGTGTCTCTTACGTGGCCCGAACGTGTCAGTCGTGGCACAATCGGGTTAAGTCGTGGTAGATTCTTGGCGCAATCGGGACACTAACGTGGCTTCGTCGGATGAGTCTTGGCCTGGTCGTGGCTTTGTCGGGGTGTAGTCGGGAGAAGGAAGACCCTCGATTCGTCCACGACTGGGCCATGACCAATCCGACTGCACCACGACTGAGCCAAGACTGTGCCCCGACTATCCCGACCGCGCCACGTCCTCACGACGTTATAGCCACGATTTCTTAGAATCGTGAGAGTTTCCCGATTATTAAGCTCCGACCTAAAAAGTCGTGACAGCCCTCCCGACCGTTCCCGACCCTCACGAACATGCCACGACTAACCCCGATCACGCCACGACCTTCCCGACTTGGCCACGACTTTTCACCCGATTTTTCCATATTTTTGAGTCGGGACTGTCGTGGCACGGTCGGGAAGCCCGGTGTGATAGTACAGTTACCTCGACAATACAAAATCATTATGTAATCAATGAACCTGGTCAATATTATCTATTTAGGCTTTTAAATATGATTAAATCAACGGATGACTATGAAAATACGAATTATGCTAACATTATGACCAACAGTGTATATAAGCTTTATCCGATTTTTTTTAACATATAGAATAAACTTTATTTTATTTTTATAAAATCTAATTTCAGAGGTTCAACATTAAAAGAAATCGTAACTTTAGGTAGCCTGGCTAAATTCTTTCTCTATAGTTTTCTCCTGGATTTACGTTAAGTTGGTGGCATGGGGCAGATGTGCCCCTCTGCGAATGCGCCAGTCCATAACTTTCTATGTAAGAATGGGAAATAGTGGAAAGCATTAGAAGTCGTGATCATATTGTTTCATAAAACTAACTACTAACTAACCACTTCCAAGAAGTTTCGATAGTTTCATCGTTTTTAGGGGTAAGAGTCACTATTTAATTTGTCTATGGTCAGAGTGTGCAATTTCATCAACTCTTTTAAATTTCGATTTTTTTTTTTTCTTCTTCAAATTTCTCGTTCAGCTTTGCTAGATACAGATTTTCTCGTTCAAAAATGTACAATATAAAATATAAAGTATAGCCTTCGCTCGTGGGCTACGTGACATGAATAAATGACTTTTAACCCCCTCAAAAAAGAACATCTAAAAAATTCTAAACCTTCATCAATGTTACATGTTCTCTCGTTTCTACCAACTATGTACCAAGCGCCTGTGATCTCATATCTCTCCACTGTGTCTCTTCAACATCGTGTTCACCAACGCACTATCAGTATTCAGAACACAGTGGCACACTACGCATACTGATCCAGCACTGAGAATGCAGAGCTGGTTTTGGTCGTGGTTATTCAATACGTGTGTATTTTCATAGCAATATCGCCGGATATAGAACTGATATTGGATCTGGTCTGTTGACAGATAGATTTTCGTATCAATTTGCGTCCTTTCATAACAAATGCGGTAACCGACGAGGTCGCCATTTTATAGGTGGAAGGGGGCTGGTAGGGTTTTGGAAGTTATTCAAAACAAAAACTGGAGGATGTGTCTATGGGGAGGGACAAAACGATTGAAATTTATATTATTCGCGAAGTACTAATGTCTTTAAAGCACAAGGAATGTGTTACATTGACAGGATAACCCATGAAAGCTAAAAATCAGTGTATTTCTAATGAAGTCCTTTAAATATATATATATATATATATATATACAGCCCTAGAAAATATTATTAGACCAAGCTTCTGTAATAAAGGTACTATAATATGCATTCAAACTAATGATAATGATTTGTCTTTGTATTTCAATGAATGAATAACAAATTCCAGCAATAATAATGTTGAAAATAATAATAATAATAATTATTATTATTATTATAAATCTAACTGCGACTTAAGGCGAAACCTTTTATCTCGTCCTATTTTTAGGATTCGCCCTAACCCACGTTCGTTTCGCCCTAACGTCGAATTTCTATTGTGACGGAATAAACCCATTGTTAGGATTCGCCTTAAGTCGCAGATAGGTAAATAATAATAATAATAATAATAATAATAATAATAATAATAATAATAAAGCGTTCTTGTATAACGCATGCCACGTTGTGATATAACGTCCTTATATGCGCCTCCAAATGGTTTGGATATTATTACCCTGGCTTTAGCTCCGGCAGTCGTAATCAGCTCATAGTGCATTTCAAGGAATAAATTGTGCCAGGTACCCACTTAACACCTGGGTGGAGAGTAGCAGAAGACGTTAGTGACGGGCTAAGATTCGAACCCACAACCCTTGGATTGAGAGTCAGATGAATGAACCACTATACAACGACACCTCCAGAATATGATTATTGAAAAAACAAAGAAAAGGGGAAAGGATACATTACTATTTGACGTTTATCTCTCTCTTTCTCTCTCTGTTCTTTTTCTAATTTCTATATTTTCATTATTTTTTTTAAAAACAAGAGGGGAAAGTGAGTGAGTGAGATAATAAAGAGAGAAGGGGGAGAGAGAGAGGGAGAGTCAGGGCAAGAGAGAATATTATGTGAAATAAAGAGAAAAAAAATCAGTGAATGTGTGTGATGGAAATGTAAGAGTTTATAGCTTGTATTATTCAATTTATTGCGTGTTCATAACTGTTTATCTTCTTTTCAAAATTTTGCCAAAATGTATTTACAGACGCAGGAAATTAAATATCCCTTTTAATGATCCAAATCGTTCGTATATTATTCAGTTTTACGAGGAAACAACTGTTACAGGCCTACAATGAATTCACTTTTATTCCTCTACATCTTGTTCTTCACTTATTTAATTGTTTAAATTCAATCTGAAATAGTTCCTGATGTATGTAGTTCCTAAATGTATTTATGAATTTAATTTTGTAAATAATAAATGAAGTTTGATTTGGCATTTTGTCAAAGCGGATAAAAATTTCTGGTTTTGGGCATTGGGTCAAAGCGGATAAATATTTCCGGTTTTGGGCATTTGGTCAAAGTGGATAAAAATTTCCGGTTTTGGGCATTTCGTCAAAGCGGATAAAATTTTTCAGTTTTGTGCATTGGGTCAAAGCGGATAAAATTTCCGGTTTTGGGTGACAAGGTATTGGAATATAGGCTTGCACAAGTGGAATCATTTGTATATAAATGTATTTATGAATTTAATTTTGTAAATAATAAATGAAGCTTGATTTAGCATTTTGTCAAAGCGGATAAAAATTTCCAGTTTGGGGCATTAGGTCAGAGCGGATAAAAATTTCTGGTTTTGGGCATTGGGTCAAAGCGGATAAATATTTCCGGTTTTGGGCATTTGGTCAAAGTGGATAAAAATTTCCGGTTTGGGGCATTTCGTCAAAGCGGATAAAAATTTTCAGTTTTGGGCATTGGGTCAAAGCGGATAAAATTTCCGGTTTTGGGTGACAAGGTATTGGAATATAGGCTTACACAAGTGGAATCATTTGTATATAAATGTATTTATGAATTTAATTATGTAAATAACAAATGAAGCTGATTTGGCATTTTGTCAAAGCGGATAAAAATTTCCAGTTTTGGGCAGTGGGTCAAAGTGGAAAGAAATTTACCGCTTTTGGGCAGTGGGGTCAAAGCGGAAAGAAAGTTACCGCTTCTGGGCAGTGGGTCAAAGTGGAAAGAAATTTACCGAATTTTGGCCAGTGGGTCAAAGCGGAAAGAAATTTAACGCTTTTGGGCAGTGGGGTCAAAGCGGAAAGGAATTTACCGCTTTTGGGCAGTGGCTGAAAGCGGAAAGAAATTTACCGCTTTTGGGCAGTGGGTCAAAGTGGAAAGAAATTTACCGCCTTTGGGCAGTGCGGTCAAAGCGGAAAGAAATACGAAGGTAAACGTTAGTAAAGATCTATAGCTAAATCCATTTTCCAATCTACAAGTTATGAAATCTGTTGATATGCCACAGGTAAAACAATGACAGAATTGTAAACATATAAAATAGATTATCACATTATAATAAAAAATAGTTTATCTTAATGGATTCAAGAAGTAGAGACCATAAAGTGATGTATTGAATAAAATTTGCTACTGAGTACGAGTCGGCACTGAAAGTACCATGGCGTACGTAACTGTGCATTACATTTAATATAATCCATTTGGGTGAGAGGAAGTACTTCCAGAATCAACCAAATATATTTTATTTGATAAAAGAAACAAAATCTTGGAATTGAAACTGAAGAGAATAAACATGTTCTTCGTTGTACCAATTTTGTGAAATGAGAAATTGTTATGGTGCTAAAATATTTGATCACATTTGGACTGGTGTTTTTAGAATACCAAAACACTCTTATAGGGACCATGAGAGGAGTGTTGGGGATGTGACACCCAATTCAATTGGGGGATCTTGAATTTTTAGAGCCTTGTCCGCAAATCTCGAAAAAAATTTGATGATATTATTTTATTCCCTCTTTTAAGTGGACACAAATTAAAAACCTTTGTCGGCAAATTTGAAAATCTAAGGACCATATCAGCATATTTGGTTGGACACCCGTCCGAATAGTTTTTCAAGATGGTCTAGCGATACCATTGACCATACAAGGCACTGTCTCATAACTATCCTAACTATGACGCTAAAGTCTATAACTCATGTATTTAATTCAGATGTCTAATGATTATCCTGTGAGTAACCTATCTTTGAATGTTTATTCTAAAATAAAATCAAACTTAATTTCATTATTTTGTCGTTTCACATGTAAGCCATTTACACATAGACCTAAATATCAAACACGGATCAATGAAAAGAGTGTATACCTTTAACTATAGACAAATAAGCTAGCCATAGTGACTGGTATAGCTATCTATCCAATCTCTATCCCTTAGCTTGTGGCTGTTGGGGCGACAATGTGGCTGGTATAATTAGTGTTTAACTCGTTATTCATGATAAAGTAACATATCAAAATAACTCAAACGTCTTCAAAGGAGGTAGATTTAATATTATGCTGTTTGCTTCGGAATATTATCTAACAAAATCTATGCGAGATACAGAAATTAGAGGAAACCGTGATAAATTGAAACCTCGCTGCTCGAAAATGAGGCTATCATTTACACTGACATATGCATGCTTTCGGCATTCGATACAAAATATAAGGTAATTTTACATTATTAAACCCCCTCTATCCCTCCCCTCTCTCTCTCTCTCTTTCTCTTTACCCACTCTCCCCTCTCCCTCGTTCTCTCTTTCTTCTCCATGTATGGCGTTCTACCTCAGAACAGGGAGATGGGACCTGCTTCGAACATAGGACGAACCCATATTTATAATTTTGCTCATATTCCCTTCACGTATCCTGATGTGATAAGCTTTTATTCAAAATATGTCAATAACGTGTACTTGACAAAAGCGGCGCACCATCACACTTATGATGAAATCCAATATTTCATTGATGGTCCATGTCAATTTGTCAACATATTCGTGCAAACTGAACACATCACCTGCCTCTCCGTTAAAGGTGGCGCACTTAATAACGGAAAGAGTGGGAGAGAGAGACAGAGAGACAGAGTCAGACAGAGACAGAGCGGGTCGGGGGCCTTTTTCTTCAGCATCCACAAAACTGAAACATGACATAGCTTTCACAACGTGGTTCTCCAGAGGGGACAATTACATTAATCATTTTGTTTTCACACATAATTATGAATTAGTTTAATTTATTGCAATAAACCAAATGAATGAATGAAAATTGAATTATGCAAAAAAAAATTGATTTCAAACAAGATCAGAATATATTATGACGGGTTTATAAATTAAAATACAATTGAAAGATAGACGTGTTAAACGAGTAAGGTAGATAAGGTTTAGTTGAAAAGAAGGGAAACTGGACCTTATGTTTTTCTCGCATAGAAATGGTTAATCTTTAGAAATTGTACTACTGAGTGGAAGGAGCAAGAACCATCCACCATATCATGAATGGTCCCACGCTGTATAGAAAGGCGAATTTGCTTTTTAAATTTTTGATTTTTTTTCAATATGTTGTATTATGTTCCTGAAAATGAACGAATGCCGTGTATACAAGGCTGTAGTAATCACGTACAAAAGGAAACAAAACATACTTGTCTTTAAAATTGACGAGTTCGTTGGAACATGTTTTTACAATAGACATTTATATACCGAATACAGGCTGTAGATGGTTTGTTAATCATACAGTTTCCATAAATAATATGCATACTTTACTTGAAAAACAAGAAATAATTTACCTACTGTATTTTCTGGTCTCATATCAGTATGTTTCTGTGTTTTTGCAGGTCATCCACATGCTCCAGCTAACCCCAAAATCTTTTTAGTTACGATAATTCTTAAAATTCAGTTGGGATTTTATGGCCAAATTTATGAAAAATGTTCAAATTCTTTTGGGATCAAGAGGGCATATACAGACATATTATTTGGTATCACTGACAAAAATATTTCGCTCAAAAATTCAATTGAACTACACATTAAAGTTTGAAAAATATCCATTGAAAATAAGTTTTAAGAAATTATGTCTTTAAAACTTCCTTATTTAAATTTGATGATATCCAGAGTATGCAGGTGTAGATGGGACAAAACATTATCAGAGAGGTTCAAGCAGTCCAGGGGGTGTTTCATAAAGCTGTTCGTAAAGTTACGAATGACTTTACGAACAACTGGAACATGTTCTTGGGTGCTATACTAATCAGATTCTCAATCATTTAGCACAAGAACTGATCACCAGTCGTGTGTAAAGTCGTGCGTAACTTACGAACAGCTTTATGAACACCCCCTGCTCACATTTTAGTTTCCTAACAAGTTTGATTTCGACCATTTGAAAAAGGGAGGAATAAAAAGGAGTGAGGCAAAGAGAGAGGAAAATAAGCAGTCGAAATATCTTTCAATTGATTTTTTTTTTCAAAGCAATCATGTCGTATCGTTATTAAGTTTGATATTTCGACATAATCTCCTTACAATAAATAAGGATTCCACTATTTTGATTCACTTTTAAAGAGAAATTGTTGTTTCCAATTTGTTTTGCAGGCCATCTGTTTCCGTTCATTTAAATGCAAAACATAATGTCACAGTACGTCTTATATGGGCCTTTTATCTTTAAAAAAATTAAATCATGTATCTTCTAACATTCATAATGAAAACAATACAAAAAATAAAGACTCAATTCACAGAATAATCCTGTACGCCATCCTGCATGGTGTAAATTAATATTTAGGTCACCTTAAACTGCTTAGTTCAAACGATGATTTGAATATTCCTTCATCATTTTCGCAGATTTATTATAGTCAGTAAAGGTATAGGTATGGGCATGACACTAGAAATAGTCAATTTAATTTCGTAGTGCCTAAGCGGAAAGGTAAAATTGGAAATTCCTTTTATTTTAACGGTATTCTTTTCTGGAATTCCCTCCCAAATCATGTTAAGTCAGTTAAGAATTTTTTACATTTTAAAAGGGTATTGAAGCATCATCTGAAAAATGTGTCTACTCCATAACTATATTTCTCCTCTCCTTTTTGTAGCTCAGATGGTTTTTTCCTATATTATATGACTTATGTAACCAACGTTTATTATCGATAGTTTCATTATGATTTTCTGTATATTCCGTTGAGTAAGACTTGTTTTCACATTTATATAATCTTCGCCTACTTTATAAAAATGTTTATGTTTTATTTTGCTACTTTAGTACATTCTTATTACTTGTCGTACGTGTACGATAGTCTTGTAGCCGTACTAATGTGTTTTCTTAGTGTATTTTTTAATCAGTTATTTAGGTATAAGGACCCCATTGGAAATAAGCCATTTCGGCTTTCATGGGCTATCCTGTCATGGTACCTGGTTATGGTTGTATTGCAATATACCTGACGAATAAAATAAAATAAAAAAGATGAGAGAGATATTGATGGAATTTATCAACTTTGGCTTAATCATAATAAGACAAAATAGACTATCAGTACGTGGCATACTTGTTTTCATTACATTTTAATACATTTCTGGTGTTAGCAGAATAGGATTGGGTTTGGAAAACTCTCACCTTTGACGTGAGTTACATTCTGCCACGCTCTTCGTTTTAAATTAATTTGAACCTGAGATGACAATTTGCTACCAGCTATTCGGAATCATATCCCGACGCGAAAAGCTTTTTTTCCCTCTGCATTACTTGAAGCGTTGCCTTTGTATTGCCATAGACCTCTTACCATCGTGGAAGTTCACGCCACAATGTAACCTTCTTTCGCGTCGTAAGGATGTTGGAATAGGAGGATAGGGAACGCTCTTGGGTATGATATCCAATACGAACGTGTGCATTTCAAGATGGCGACTCGAGAGTTGGCGGGCAACAGGTAGTGTCAGATTGCGTGCGGGGAGGCATACCGTCTGCATGATTAGCGTGACGTGGGATGTTTATAAACATGGAGACCCGCAGAGAGTGGAGACCCCTTTTCGAGATGGATCTTCAACATTGTGCACCTGTCTCCTCGCTAGCGCACTTCATTTCTGATTCCATTTCGCCTTAGGATTAATCCGAGTCGCTCTTGGGATAAGTCGCTCTACGATCAGCGTTAGATGACACATCACTGTCCAGGAAATCTCTGCCCATTTCATATTAAAGTCAGCCCCACTGACTTTCCACCTGCATGGTATTGAAGCTTTTGGCTTTTTATGATGACATATGATTTGAGATGACATATTAAAGCCGGCTCACACGAAGCGTCATTTCGATTGCGTCGGTATCTGCGCTAATCGAGCCTGAGAAGGCAATTAACCCATATGCCAGTTATTGAAAGTATTGTTTCTACTGTTCATGTTACATTCACATTTTAAACGATATCACTCTTTCATGACGCACAAAAAGACCGTAGAAGTCACTGACGCGGCCTTAACGTTAGCGAATGACACCTCGTGTGAGCCAGGCTTTATACCCGTTGTAGGCGAGCTATTTCGATTGCGTTATAACCTACGTTAATCAAGCCCATGAAGACAATTAGAGCATGCGCCAGTAATCTAACGCAGTGTATGCACTGTTCTTTTCGTTTTAAAGAACATTGCACGACGTCATCTCACACGGCGTGTCAAAGAGAGCTCCCGTCACTGACGCAGTGCTAAGTCAGCAAATAACGCAGTGCTACGTCAGCAAATGACGCATCATGGGTAACGGGAAACAATTAAATGATGATAATTTTCATCAGTAAAAATAAATAATTATAATAATGAATGGTAAAGCAAATTATGTAAATGAATACTTATAATAACGATGAATGATAATAATACAAATTGTTATTATTTTGGTATTAACAGAAACTATTATTATGTTAATGATGTTACTGAAAATAAATTTGTAAATAATACTCAGAAGAAGAAGAAGAAGAAGAAGAAGAAGGAAAAGAAACGTATACAAATAGTTATGTAGTTAAGGCTTTGGTCAAAAATCAGAGCGGCGACCGACCGATTTGTAGCCTGCTCGGACGCCACTGGAATTTAGGCATCGCCCAACGAATTTTGAAGTATAGTCGAGCGGGCTGTAAAGTCCCAGCGATGCCCTGTCGATTTCCGGTCGGCGTCCGAGTTTAGGTCAAAAACTGGGCAAAACCGGGGGAGCTTCTCCGCGCGGCGTCCGGGCAGTGTCCGACTGATGACCCACCGATTCCCGGGCGGTCTCCCACCGGCCACCGGTCGAATTTGAATTCGCCGCCCGGTGACCGACCGATCTCCCAGCGGCGACCGGGCGGCGACCGCTCGGCAGCCTTTGATCTAGCGGCTTTGATTTTTGACCTAAATCGCTGTCGAGCGATTTAGGTCAAAATTCGCCGCTCGAATAGGTCGAATAGGTCGAATAGGTCGGTGCTCGGGCGGTCGCCGCCCGGGCAGCGAGCGTAGTTCGGGCGGCGAGTGAAAAGTGAGCATGCATGCGCGGCCAGAATTTTAACTCTGAGCTAAAACTTCACCAGCGACTGAGCGATGCCCTAAAAACCAGCGGTGCCCAGGCGAAATTAGCTAAAAACTCGCCGAGCGGGCTACTTTTTGGGGTTGTGACCATAGCTTAAGCCACTTCGTAAATACAACCTGCACATGAACAGATCTACCAAATTGTAGAAACACATCTAAACAAATAATGGGTAACTATATGTGCTAATTAAAGAGCAAATCAAATTATTTTTTGATCCCTTCGTGCTCCCTTTTTATTGCCCCGTCTCTTTTTAATTTTAATCTCTAAATAGAGGATAAACCAAAACTGAGTTAATTTGTTTTCTCAAAATTCCCCCTGGAGCTGTTGCTGATAGCTAAACCACTTTATTAGTTTTGTAATGTGCTGTCGTTTCTACTGTTGAAAATACCCCGAAGAATGGAAAATGTGAAGTATATTGACTATACAAATTAATGACAATATGAAAGAAGACGACGTTCTCACAGTCACTAAACGCATAGGCGGATCCAGAGGGGGGGGGGGGGGGGGGTCGCGGGGGTCCGGACCCCCCCCCCCCTTTTTGGCGCCGGTTTTTTTTTTTTTTTTTTTTTTTTTTTACTTGGCGCCGTCTTTCTTGGCCCTTTTTTTTGTTTGTTTTGTTTTGTTTTTTGCTTGTCAGGGATTTATGGAGGGAAACTGGGCCCCATAACCCCTTTACTGAGCGTTTTTTTGAAGTTTGGTGAAAATTTTTTTTTTTGTCCCTACCCCCCCCCCCCTTTCATTTTTGGGCCCCCTCTTTTACTCAATCCTGCATCCGCCCCTGAAACGTGCACATTTTGTAACAGGAGCATGCCTGCATATATCGCAATCGATCCTGGGGCGTTCCGTGGATTATATCACTAAGCTATTGTCGGTGGGACTTTAGCCAATCCAGGACAGTGCCTGTAAGAAATACGCCTCAGAATTTTGGTCAAGTATGCCGGAGATTCAATGTCGAGCCTTGTTGTCCATAAAGCTAGAACGCAGTTGTGAGTTATTGTGTAAATTAGTGTTATCTCTGATATATACTACACTGCTCCCACTAACCGAAAGAGGCAAAAAAGAAACAAAACACGGTTTTACCAAGATGAAATTTATAGATTATTATTTTATTAGATAAATTATGTTATATTATGAAAGAAAAGTGAGAAATCACAATATTAATATATTAAAACTAAAATGGAAGACCATAACCTGAATATAAAACATTCCCGAGAGGAGAAAAACAGGCGAAAGCATATCCTTAAGCATGATAATAATAATACGAGGGAAATGCCAACGGGATACAGATCATCGAAAAGTTGGATGTTTTTTTATTATTTCGCGGTTGTCAGTTTGTTCTAAACATCTTCATGATTCCAAACGAGAAATGACGGACGATACGGGGAATGTTACATCTTTATTTTCTGCTAAACCCAATGGTTCCTTTTATCTTGTATGATTTGGATAGTCATGCATTAGAAACATCATTAGAATAAATACATTCCATAAGTAAATGAGAGACTGTTTCGTCAGTTAAAATTCATACATTTCAAAACAAATAGAAACTCCTCCCACATGAGAACAGGTAAATATTATCTCGTCTTGATTAAAGAGAAATATAACATACTTTTAGGTAACAAAACATTATGAAAAATAATCGCTGAATATTTAACATTCCATCCAGCATATTCATTACAAACAATGAAAGACGGAAAGGTAGCAAAGTAGTCACTTATCTTGGTAAAACTGAACATAATTATAGAAAGTCTACGTATCTCTTGGTTGTAGGAAAGCAGACTATATTATAAACACTAAAGTCTAAGCTATCATTATTTTGATCAGTCTTCCTTATGTACAATGAACTAGAGCAGATTTAACATTATCTTGGTTTTCAATGATATAAAGCATTTACACTAAAATAGCACATTCTAACGATCTCCTGGTTGTAAACCTTGTAATACAAGTCTTGTCTTGTCTTGTACTGCATAAAAACACCGCAGAGTGGCTATCGACGTGCAGACCATCATACAATAGCTATAGCGGATAATAGCGCTATAACATAAAGTGACAGTAAACTGAAGCTCCTAATGGCGCCATCTTTTAACAAGATTTGAAAAGTGTATGTTCCTCTCTTTTTCCCATCATGCCACATTCTAGTTTGTAGAAGCTTAGAATATACCTCATTTGCAAAGTGAAAATAATAGTTTGAAATATAAAATATGCCTATTATCCAAACAAGCTGTTTGTCAAAATTCAAAATAAAATGCAATAAATTTTCGAATTATTATTTCGAATTATTATAATCTTAATTTAGCAATCACTGTAAGATGGCGCTGTTCAAGTTCTTCCAGTTTAATGCCACTTTAAGCTTTTCACCAATCAGTTACAACTCGTTTTTCCGAATATTCATAATTTCAAATGTTCGTTTACCCAAAGGTTTGTTACTTTGAAGCTTTCGTATAAATTCAGAAGGTAGGCATTATTTAACCCTTCGTAGAGGCATATTTCTATTTTTAAAAAGCCACTAATGTGATGTAGTTAAGGTAGATAATTTGCATACTGTTTGCATACAGTATCGTGTGCATCATCAGGAATCATGGCTGGCAGTGGGTAGGCATTATTTAACCAGTCGTAGAGGCATATTTCTTTTTTTTTTCATTAAAAAGCCACTAGCTAAGGCGGCTTTTTTTTTTAGAAACATGCCTCTGCGACTGGCATTATTTAACCAGTCGTCGGGTAGAGGTATGTTTCTCTCTATATCTTTTATTTTATTTTTAGAAACATGCCTCTAAGACTGGTTAAATAATGCCTACCCCCCCCCCCCCAATAAAAAAAATAGGCTTTATGATTCCAAAAATGAAATACGAGTCGCAATTCATAAACTGACATAGATAGGCGAATCAAGCCAGAGGGGAAGGGGAGGGGAAACAGTCTTTTTTTTTTCTTCTATTTTTTTTTTGGTGGTATTATTTCTCAAAAGAATGGGGTGGCTTACCACATTTCGTGTGAACGATCGAGGCTATAGTCTGCTTATCTTATTTGAATTTCTCCATATACTGAATTTGTTCCCAAAAACTTCCCCCAATAAGTCCTTGTTGTCTGTTGGAACATATAACACTGCCGTAATCTAAACCTACCAGATGTGCGCGTGTGCGCCCAGGGCCTCGCTAGGTATCCCAATCTGAACACTTTTTTCAAAGCTTCTTTTGATGTCTGCGCGCGGCCATTCTTCACGAAGAAAATAGACTAAATATCATGTTTTGGATGTGCTATTTGTTTTGGTGAAGATTTCGAAAGTTAAGAGCTCAAAACTTGCAGTTAGTACTGAATTTTTGAAAGCAATTGAAGAAAACACTTACATATTCACCTGCCCAGGTGCAAAGGATGCATTACGCGTGAATTCATAGTGGATTCATTTTCACTCGTCTTCATCAAAATAATGAAAACCGCCTCCTACCTAGCGGAAAATTGAGATTTCTTCCTTATAAATTAATACTTAACTCAATCATAATAAAAATTGGTTAAAATCAATTAAGTGAAGAAATTATAATGGAGAAAGTTCTAGAGTAGTTTATTTGGGGTCACCTTGCGAAATCTTAGCATGTTTTATCGTAAGATTCAGATTCAGATTCTGATTTCAGATTTCAAATTTATATTTTATTTCATTTCATTTCATTTTTAAAAGTATATAACAATAACTATTGTGCAATTAACAATATACAAAATAATTCACAGAAACATTTTCGATTATTACCAGCAAAATAAAGAGCATTAACGTTTGATTTGTAAGAAAATAATAACAACTGTAAAGACTACATTACATTAATCACATGAAAATGAGAATGAAAACAGAAACTAGCAAAGAAACAGAGCTTGCAGAAGCGCTGGTCCCTGGCAAAAGGTAAATTATAAATACATGAATACATAATACATATAAACTAGACTGGGCAATCATGCACAACATGCCATTGTCATGATTAACATGTAAGAACATAAAATTAATTATCTTGAATTGTTGTTTTTATGAAGTGAATTTACAAGTGATAAATGATTGATTAAAAATTTAAATATGTTTCTGATATGAAATTGATACCCTGGCTAGTTAAAGAATGTGTTTTTGTCTTTAGAAAAGCACACTCTTTAGAATCTGATATGAAATTATAATTTATATACGAGAGAGTGAACAGTAATGTGCGAAGTCAGTAAATCCTTTTTCTAGAATAACATAGAAATGTTATTGTTATTGATATTATTTTGTCAGATTCTTGTCTTTCATGGAGTTTGGATCATAATATGTGGAATTCGTCCATTCATTCTGTAGTTCTGTAGGTTTTTTTTCTTTTTCGTATTACAATCCCGGACAAAGCTATTCATGTTTTTAGCAACATCCTCAACATTCCTATCTTGTATTTTAATATACATGTATATTTACTGCATTTTTGCAATAATAATAATAATAATTAAACATTTTTATATAGCGCATAACACATAGGCAAAATTGCATGTCTCTATGCACTTTAAGAATAGAAAACGAGAAGTTTGTACAAGAAAAGGAAAAATGCACTGGGTTCATTTTTCTGACTACTCATAAGTGGTAAAAAAATACTTTTTTTAATATAATATTCTTGTATATTCAATGGATTTGAAATAAAAAAGTGAATTAAATTGGAAAAGCACTGAATATTACCTTAATTTATTTCTTTCTTTTGCCAATGAATAAAGTCCAGTCTTTGGTAATACCTAAATAATCGACAGAAGATTTTTTTTTTTTTTTTTTGAGAAGTGAGTAAATTTTTTTATTTGCAAAACATTATCTTGAATTGTTGTTTTTATGAAGTGAATTTACAAGTGATAAATGATTGATTACAAATTTAAATATGTTTCTGATATGAAATTGATAGCCTGCTAGTTAAAGAATGTGTTTTTGTCTTCAGAAAAGCACACCCTCTTTAGAATCTGATATGAAATTATAATTTATATACGAGAGAGAGAACAGTAATGTGCGAAGTCAGTGCATCCTTTTTCTAGAATAACATAGAAATGTTATTGTTATTGATATTATTTTGTTGTCTTTCATGGATTTTGGATCACAATATGTGGAATTCGTCCATTCATTCTGTAGTTCTGTAGTTGTTTTTGTTTTCTTTTTCGTATTGCAATCTATAATTACAATCCCGGATAACGCTATTCATGATTTTAGCAGCATCCTCAACATTCCTTTCTTGTATTTTAATATGCATGTATATTATACTGCAATTTTGCAATATATATTCTTGTATATTAAATGGATTGAAATTAAAAAACAGTGAATTAAGTTGGAAAAGCTTTGAATATTACCTTAATTTATTTCTTTCGCTTACGAATGAATAAAGTCCAGTCTCTGGTTCTATTATGACACCTAAATAATCGACAGAATATTTTTTTTTTTCGAGAAGTGAATAACTTTTTCTATTTGCGAAACATTTTTTTTCCACGTGTCATTGGGGTCAGGTGCGGAAATAGTTACAGGAAACTGTAATATTGAAAAATAGCCAGTGGGTGAGTGTGTGTGTGTGAGAGAGAGAGAGAGAGAGAAAGAAAGAGAGAAAGAGAGAGAGAGAATATGCTTCAGCCTTTACATATATCTGTGGTTGAAGCACTAGCCTATTCAATACCCTTTAAATTAGAATCAGACCACTTCCCTCTTATAAGATCGCCTTCATTTTGACATTAGCATTCACTCTCTAGACTGCGTGTAGAGTAGGGAAGATGTCTTAAACGATAAGAGAGACCGAGGACCAAAGAGTTCTCAAATTCAAGTGTCCTTCGTGTCGCATATCCTAAAACACCTATTCCACTCTCCGCGGGAGGGGGGGGGGGATGTTTTATTACAATGAAGGAGCACCATGAAAAGCACAGTTGCCTATATTCAGATATAATTATTTTATATCTGCAGGAGTAAATAACAACAACAACAAAATCTCAAGAACTTATTCACCTGTTTTGTTGCTGAAATCTTGGTTGCTCGTGTGTGTCTGTATGTGTAATATGTTTTCTCCATTATCACTCCTTTAGAAAGTGGTGCATTTTTTTTTCCTTTGAGCTATTTTTACTTGTCATGCGCCTTAATTTTGAGCTACTCAGTAGCTATAACAATGGTGTGTGTGAGGAAGGAGCATGCAGAGCTTTGATATATTATCAAGGTTTTTTTTACGTGTAATCCTGCTTTGGTATAACATAAACACTTCCATCATCCAGGATGTTGTATTTTCTCATTTTTGTGTGAAAATGTCACGTGTTTCTGACATACGAAAATGACAAACTAAAACCGATATCATACTCATAAGATCATTTTTCTACTTTAGCCCATGCAGTAGGGCCGGCTGTTACTTTAGAATTAGATACTATTTTTTCACCTGTTGTATTTTCTCATTTTTTGTGTGAAAATGTCACGTGTTTCTGACATACGAAAATGACGAACTAAAACCGATATCATACTCATAAGATCATTTTTCTACTTTAGCCCATGCAGTAGGGCCGGCTGTTACTTTAGAATTAGATACTATTTTTCACCTACCAACACCCTGTCCTATAACTTTCTTACTTGTATCTTTCATGTATTATTATTTTCTGTCCTTGAAAATGAATAATATATATTTTTATATTTATTATTATTTATTTTGTCTTCTTTATTTTATACTGCAGTGTTGGCCTGTTCAGTTATGCAAAACTGCTTTCCAAAGTAGTAGTAAGGTAGTAGTAGTTGTATAGTAGTAGTAGCAGTAGTAGTAGTAGTAGTATAGTAGTAGTAGTAGTAGTATTTGTAGTAGAATCATTGCATTGACGCCCTTAGTCTGCGGCGCGTTGTGCATTCATTTCTTTAAAACAATTATTTTTTGCTTCTCCTTTTTCTTCTTCTCCATCTTCTTCCTCCCAAACCCCACATTATATTGCACGTAGTGCTTGTGAGTCCTGATTATAGTTAAGGCAATCAAATGGGTTTTTATTCAATGATACCAAAATACATGGAAGCACAGACAAAGTCAACGACATTAATTTTAGATCAGGGAGTTTTCGAATGTGTCAACGTGAACGCCGTCCTAGATCCTCCCAGCTACAACGGACTGCTTTGTGTTAACTGCATACAAAGTAGGTGAAGCGAGGTTCACGTTTTAGAGAAGACGGCAATACCATGTTTGACGCGTTCTCGATCTGACTAGTGGGACGAGGGAGAACGGGTGAGCCGTTCTTGCACAAAGCGCAGTATGCAGTTAACACAAAGCAGTCCATTGTAGATCCCTATTGGCATGCATTAGAGAACCTTTCCTTTAATATACTTTCTACGCAGAGCCAATCGGGTCGTATCTATAAAAGTTAGTAAAAGCTTTTTCTAACATTTTGCTTGCATCTTCATATAATTATTCCAACAAAGTCATTACTAGTAAGAAGGAGCAAAAGCTTGTTTTCTTTGTAGCAGATTGTAAATTGTAAATTGTAGGCCTACTCAGAATAAAAAGGAAAGGTTTATTCCTGTACATAAATGCTTGCCGGATTAGTAAATTTCTATTTGAAAAGCAGGAAATTTTCTATCATCATGAAGCTTTTGCTTGGTATTTTGCAATCTCTTCTCATACTAACTTTCACTTGCATGGATATGATGGAAATGAAAAGGTGTTAAAGATCAGATTGCAAGAAAATCACAAATATGGCAATGAATGTATCACTAGAAACTGGGAAGCTTACAGATGGCAATCGTATAAGTTTTATGTCAACTGCGTATCTGATGATTATAAAAACAACATAAATAAAAGCTCTTCTAAGCATCTGGAATATCTGAGGATTCGCCAGAAATATAGTGATGTTTTGATGTCGTCACACTAGGGATCGATCCTGCTTAAGCAGACGACGTCCTATAATGAATGAACGTAATTGCAATGCAATTATTTATCAAATTATAAAGAGTTTGGTATATTTAACATGAGCTTATTTCACACCATTCTAAAAGGGAAAGTGAAACTGATTCTGATAACTAAAACCGTTTGATTGTAAATACACAGGAGAAGGGTCAATGATCAATGAAATAAACCCCATTTTCAAATTGAAAAGCCCTCCGAATAATATCACAGATTGTATTCGTTCCCTCTTGAAACGCCGAACATGCCCCGGTGCAAGCAGCTGAAAATACAATGGCGTCTTATTTTGTTTACAAGTGACTGATTCCTTTATTTTTTTAACGCTGCATTTTTCATCAAAATAATACCATACACGAAGTTAAGAGTGAGGCAACAGACTAACATTAAGACTGACGCTAGTCAAGTAAGAGAAATAAGTGAAGAGGAGATGACAAAACAGGCACTGAAAAATGTGTAAGATGTTATGGGACATCGTCTGCTTAGACAGGACTGGTCCTTCGTGTGTCGTCACACATCTCAGCAGCGTTCAAGGAGCTCTTCAGCTGCTGTATCGGGGGCTGTATTTTACCGTTTTATAATTGATAATAATCATTAATTCAAATGTTTCCAAGCGTTGAATTTGGATAATCTTGTATAATTTATGCCATCTATGCAATAATAAGTATTAAGCCAATATTTATTTTGATGGAATTTTCTTGCAATGTGATCTTTAAGTTTGTATCTTTGACTGTTTTCTCCACTTTTCTTAAAGCTCATAAATAGCTGATATTTCTCTTCAATTACAGAATTTAAAAACACGTGAAGGTGTGGACTTGACATTTTATGAAATTTTATGATTTGTGTTCCCATGGAGCCTTTGAACAATTTCAGCTTTGTTGCCAAAGAAAAGAAACTTTAGGAAATTTGCATAATTTGAATAAATCTGAAGGGCCGTTGGTAGCCACAAATTTACTCAGAATCTACGTATTAAAGGGATACGCCACCGGGCGGCCGTGGGGAAAGTCAGGATTGCGTAAGCCCCATTCACTCGTACACAAAGTTTGTGCGTCGAACGCGTCCGTTGGACTAAGTGGGATTACATTTCGACTGCACGAGGCCGACCGAATCTCGCACGAGAGCACGAGCTCAATTGGAGCGTATATGTTTGTGCGGCGACCAGTCTATCCGAGGTTTGCGCCCCGAGGGGCAACGGCATGATCAGGTAACGATCACGGTGCCCTCTCGCGGCATTAAAACGTCCACAATCTGCGGTTGAGTATCCCTTTAATTGTCTATGCGAGTTCATACCGAACTCTAATAGTGTGGTACAAAAACTGTGATACGACGAAAGGACGTTATTACACACTAGGCCTATTTCCAGGGAAATCCGATGATGACGTACTTTTATCTTGGGATCATGTGGGCATAGAATCCATTTTAATGTTAGTTTTGTAATCTAAGGTCACGTTCTAGTATTAATAATCAAGAAATTGTCAACTTGCTTCTTGAATTTTCACTCCCTGGGAGTCACGTCAGTGATCATTTATTAGAAGGGAACATCGAGAGGCCTTTAAAAAAAAAGAAAGAGTGAATTTTCCTTCTATTTTCACTCCACCTTGAGTCACATTATTGATCACGCATTTTAGTTCGATTATAAAATCGTGTTAGTAAAATGTTTTGGGAGTGTTCGATTTCACGTTGATTTAAAGGCTTTCGGTTGAAACTGATTGAAAATTTGAAGAAGAAAAAAAGAAGAAGAAAATAAATAAATGAAAATACGATTGAGAGTCCTAAACACTCCAAAACCCCTTTACATATACATGGTACAAGAGACCCTATATCGAGAGTAGGTCTGCTTCTCTTTCTAGATGTAAGAAATACACATTTTAGTTGTTCACAAACAACCGAGCTGAAATTTACTAAAGTTTACATTCAACATGGTTGCTACGCCCCACGAAACCCCCAAAGTATATAGGTATCATACAACATGCATTAAATCCGATTTTAGGCCAATTCCAATGACCATTCCTTTAAAACAGCACAATCTTTCATTGGCATACTGTATGTACACTCATTTAAAAGAAGAATCGTTTAGTAACATTCGATGGTATAAGAAGAAAACAGAGAGAAGACCTTTTGAAATGGAAAAAAAATTAAATCGTCTAAATAGGAAACGTGAGATGATCAGGATACCCCCGTAGAGATTCTGCCATCTTCGTCTATTTCAGTTCTTGAGGCGACATACCGCAAGATCTGCATCTTTGCTCATGCTACCATGGCAACCAAAGAATTGTCCTCCGAGTCAAAAGCAGTAAGTCGTCAGATGATTAAGAGCAACCCCTCTCCGGGGCTCTTATGTTTGATTAGAGGGGATGGAAAATATCAGGAAATGTTTCGAGGCGACCAAATGCACCCCTTCCGTTTCGAAGGAAAATGCACGCAGTTTTGTAGCGAAGTAGGAGATATGTCACCAGGGGAAAATATTCATGATGGGTTTCAAAATAAATGTACATGACGGGCAAACATTCAAATATGTTGTAAACGGCTAGGTTTCAACCAAATTACTACAAAATACAGATGGCTGGGTTAATAGTAGTCTAGTTCTGGACGTTTGTAATTATTTTGTCCGTAAAACCCGATGGCAAGGGTAAAACCCGGTGTGCGTGCACCCAGCGTACAACCAGAGAGGTGGAGGGGAGACGCGAAGTCCACTGATTCAATCTCCCACTCTTCGGGGAGGGTGAATTTATGGGAAGAGTGAATTTGTGGGGAGAGTGAATCAGTGGACTTCGCATCGTTCTCTACGCTGGGTGCAGGTGCACACAATAGTGCCCAACACACACACACACACGCACAGTCTTGTATTGCTTTATTTCCGAGGACAAGTATTGTTCCTCTATTGTTCCTCCGTCCTCGGACAGTCGACGGAATAAGGCATAAATTCATTGTTCGACGTTCGAGGACTATTGTCCGGCTTCCGAGGACCATTGTTCTCATGATTTTTTTTTTTGTTCTCTGTCCGAAAATGTTCTCGGACATACGGCTAAACACGCCCACCCCAACGCACCTCTACACACCCATGCACACACACGGAGTATTACGGACAAAATAATTAAATACGTCCAGAACTAGACTAGGTTAATAGGAGAAAAGGGATTGATACGATATGATATGATTATGATATGATACATGATTGTATTTGATATGATATGATTGTCTTTATTTACCAATAAAAAGATAAAATACATTATGATATGTACAATATTCACAGGAAAACATTTATATATTTGGTAAAAACAAGGAAAACAAGGGTAAACTGGAACCAGAAAATAGCACAAGTAAGTCAGGTCCGGCTCCAGGTTTAAGATTTGCTCATGAAAATGCAAGTTATCATTCGATATATATATATATAAGCATATGATTTATTAAACTAATATTAACAATAGTTATCACATTAAACAATGTATAAATACAAAACGCTGATTTAAAGTGATATACGGACATCGCATAAGGGGTGGGGGCGGTAGTGGGGTGGGGTGTGGATGCCACTCCGAGTCAACTTCATTTCGGCAAATCTATAGGATTAAATGTCAGAATGATCTACATCACAGGGGACGCGGGGCGTTTTTGAAAGTGTGTGTCTGGGGGGAGGGGGGCTGATCTGATTTCACTTATTAATGACAGTTTCGCACCCTTTTTCCGAGATTTTATAAACGTGTCTACTCAAAAGAGTGGTGGGGGCTGCAGCCCCCCACCCCGGTTCCGCTACACATGCATCATGACACGTCTGGGACATTTGAAATCTCTCAATCTTCTTCCACGCCCATCCCCATCTAGAATCATTATGCCAGTACTGATTTTGTGCCACGGCGTGAAAAAGGATACTCATTCCACATTCCAGATCCATAGAGAGTTAAATCTCACTACGTGGTTTCACTACGTATTAAAATACGTAGTGAGACCACGTTAGCAATGAAGAATAGGATTATACGAATAAGTGAAAAAGATCAATTATTAGTCAAAAATTAAGTAAAAAATGAAGTCATAAATGTGTGCCGAAATACTTTACAGTAGGAAAGTCCCTTTCATGTACAGAGCATTCAACATATAGCAAAATTAAACAAATTTTTTTAGGCATTTTACTCCCAGTGTTAAAGATCGTATGCTCGATCTGAAATGAAAAACACAAGTCAGAAAAAATTGGAACCAGCGGGATTCGAACCTGTCATCTACTGCTTGGCCGTGAACCAGAATAGCCTGGTGGTTAAGTCGCTGCCCGGCAAGCAGTAGATGACAGGTTCGAATCCCGCTGGTTCCAATTTTTTCTGACTTGTGTTTTTCATTTCAGATCGAGCATACGATCTTTAACACTGGGAGTAAAATGCCTAAAAAAAATTTGTTTACAAATTTTAAAAAATTCCTCCCGTCAAGCTTCTTCGTTTACTAATCTAGCAATATTATTTGAAAGCCGACATCATCGTATGATTTTACAGATGATAAATATCATAATACAGGGTGAATAAGAATGATTCGAGTGATTAGAGAATCACAATTTCTGTAACAAAACGAGCATGATGAGGAAAGAATGAAAAGAATAAAATGAAAAGAAAAATTCAATAAAATGAAAAGGGCCACATTTCTTTCAGAAAGGCTTTATCTCGAAAAGGGTTACTTGATAGTCAATGAAAGTTCGCACGCGTATGCTATAAAAAGGACAGTTTGTTCTTGTGAAAGTGGGGGTATTGTGTGTCACTCCTGCCTCAGCTCCACGGTCATACATGGAAGTGGTAGTAACAGGGAACCCTGTCTTCATTATTCAGCTGTTCCCATACTTTAACCGATACTTAGGACTTAAAAGGGCGTATTTAATATTAGTGAAAGGGGGAAATATTATGGTAAAAAAGGGTACTTGTCAGAAAGGAAAGGAGGTCCTTTTCCAAAAGTAATATGTGCACTTTGGGGACAGTCGAAAAAGTGGGGCAGTGCGCCCCCCCAACCTCTGCCCATCGGAAGAGCCACCTCTGAATATATTTGAGCCATTTTAATTGTGATTCCCCCCCCCCCCCCCCCCCGTTTTTTAAGTACTTTCACCTGTCGAAATGGCAGTATTCACTTAATTACTTTGGAAGGGAACTTGACTGTGTCTTTATTCTTCTACGGCTTTAAATGGAGAAGTTTGATGGTTGTAAGACTCGCTCGACTGATGTACTTATACGGTCACCGATAGGGATTAATGCGTTCAAAGAGAGGTAATGTTCAGCATCTATTCTACTGACTTCTCTTTAAGAATGAAGATGTGAGGATTCAATTACATCCGGGTTACAAAAATAAGCCACTCTCCTGAAGTACTGTTGAATATTCATAAGGTGATTTCCGGAAAAGTAAGCCTTTTCGTTTTCCGAACTCATTCGACATGGGATGAGAGACAAAGACAAAGACAATTAAAAAAAACCGAGGTAAAGTGAAGGAGGTCCGCTGTGAGATGAGGCTATGATATATATATATATATATATGAAAGAATTGTCACCGAGGATAAAAGGGAACAGATGGGGAAGATGATCAGGGAAAAATAAGAAAAGAATATGGAGATAGTAATTTAGGAATGCAATCAAGGACCGCCCATTATATTGCGACCATCAGGTATAAGGTCTTATCGCCACCCGTTATTTAATTAATTGAATAAAGTCATCTCTTTTAAACTACCTAAAGCTTCAAAACATTATATTAGTGTTATACCGTACTAGCCCTCCCCCCCCCCCCCTGAGTTGAGCGGCAGGACTGAAAGGGTTAACATTATAGGTTGCAGTCCACTCTGACATGTACAACAAGGAGAATCTCCCTGAATATAGACCATTGAAATCCAGACAGACAGCAACGGATACAAACCTTCAGATTGAGAGTCAAATGAAATGATCTTCTTCAGATAATGGCAATAGCACAATGATCATGACGAGAGAGTTAGAAATAGAGAGAAAGGAAAAAAAATGACCAATGCAATGTGTGAATACAAACTGATTGCATACTGCCAAGAATGTTCAAACAGGGCTTGCTCAACTGCTTGTAAGGTTGTGCATGTACAATGCAACCCCTACAATGCTATTTTGGAATATGGGTTAGGATATTTCTCAAGAAAAACAAACCAAATTAATTACAAAATAGGTGTTGCAGATTTGGCAAAGGCAGTGGTATGCGATACTTCACAAAATAGACCTATAGTTCGGTATATTTTCGAAAACTCCAGTACCTCTTTTGCCATTTCATCGCCATGTTCATCTTCTTTGTTTGTTTGTTCTCAAGAGTTCTGAGCATGCAGCGGGGTGTTTTGGTACGGAAGCTTATAAGTGCCAACCAGATGACGAGATAAGAAGACGAGAAGACAAGTAGACAAGTTAAAATGATGAGTAGACGAGTTATTGGAACTCGGCAGGTCGACTTATTATGGACAAGAAGACAAGAAGACGAGCTGTTAGAACTCGGCAAGTCGACTGGTATAAGATGAGAAGACAAGATGACGGGTTGTTGAAACTCGGCAAGTCGACTTGTTTGGGACAAGAAGACGAGATGACGACTTGCCAAGTTTCATTAGCTTGTCATCTCGTCTCCTTGTCCTAAACAAGTCAACTTGCCGAGTTCAAACAACTCTACATCTTATCTTCTTGTCCTAAACATGTCGACTTGCCGCGTTCCAATAACTCATCATCTCGTCTTCTTGTCCAAATTAAGTCGACTTGCCGAGTTCCAACAACTTGTCTTCTCGTTTTTTAGTCTCAAATAAGTCGGCATGCTGAGTTCCAACAACTTGTCTTCTTGACTTCTTGTCCAGAATAAGTCGACTTACCTAGTTCCAACAAATCGTCTTATCGTCATTTATATTGTATTCTCGTCTTCTTATCTCGTCTTCTCGTCATTTAACCTATTTTCTCGTCTTCTTATCTCGTCATCTGGTTGGCACTTATAAGCTTCCGTATTTTGGTCTATCTAGAAAGCAAAAACCAACAACTCCAGCGTCGTAGGGCTGGCAGAAGGGCGCAGCGTGAGTTTTTTTTTGAGGGGGTCACAATGTTCTATAGGCCAATTTAATTGTTGAAATAGCTTTGTTTTAACACTTATTGTCCCCCCCAAAAAAAAACAACAAACAAAACAACAAACAAACAAGCAAAAAAACAAAACAAAACAAAACAAATTTGTCAGGAGCTCAAAATATGCTCATGATGTGTATATATCTTTCAATCAATAAATCATAACAGTAGTGTGAATCTATTAACATGTGAAATATATATTTTTATTAAATATATTCACTTATAGTGGAATACCGTGTGAGTAAAAAAAGTATACACTTAGAAAATTGCCATTTTGTTTAAAACACAGTTATGAACGCAAAACTATTATACATATTTTAAAAAGGTATCTTATCCCGCATCATTTGGTACTATATTTGTGTGGTATGTATTTACGCTTGGATGAACAAGGGGCATTGTTTGCGAGAGTGTAAAAATCAACTTGCGCCAACGTACTTCTTAGGTGATGTTTGAACAAAACATTTTGAATAGGGGCATTATTTCGGTCTTTGCAGATACAAATAACGCTCAAACCGTACCAAAAAATTAAACATGACACACATATTAAAACACACATACAGTTACCCCCCCCCCCCCCACACACACACACACACACTCAGGATAAAGAAAGAAAAAAGCCACGCACACATTTAGTTTTTTCTCACAATGGTGTACTCATCATAAGTGGCATAATATCATGTAAACACGAATGCATCACAAACAAGCACATGATTTTTAGACTTGCTGCTTCAAAGTGTTTAACGATCATGATTATGATGATGATATTAATTGTTCCTCAATATCCAAAAGTTCATCTTGAAAATAATATGCGTTAATGTTTGTCATCGTGGATCCTCTTTAGCTTTATTTGTGATCAGGAGTTAACTATCTGTCCTTTCACCTAATCCTCAACATGACCTCAGTGTGTGTGTTTGTGCGTGTGGGTGTGGGTGTGTGTATATGTGAGTGTGTGTTCCTCATGTGGGTGTGTGTGAGTTTAGCCGTATGTCCGAGGACATTTTCGGACAGAGAACAAAAAAAAATCATGAGAACAATGGTCCTCGGAAGCCGGACAATAGTCCTCGAACGTCGAACAATGAATTTGTGCCTTATTCCGTCGACTGTCCGAGGACGGAGGAACAATAGAGGAACAATACTTGTCCTCGGAAGTAAAGCAATACAAGACTCTGTGTGTGTGTGTGTGTGTGTGTGTGTGCGTGAGTGTGGGTGTGTGTGTGTGTATTTGCTTCTGGGAAGTCACATGCAATGTACCTCGTTTGATACATTTATTTCATCCCCTCACTTAATACTTTGGCGCAAGTCGATTTTTACACTCACGCAGACAATGCCTCCTATTCATCCAAGCGTGAACACATACCACTTTAAAATGGTACCAAGAGACGCAGGATAAATACTTTTTCAAAACACGTATAGTAATTTTTCATTCAGACTAAGTTTTAAAATGAATAGCAACATTCTAAATGTATACTTTATTTTTACTCACACGGTATATTCTTATCTTCATTGTATTGGAAGCGTGATGTATGTTTTCACCTAATTAAATGTCCTATATTATGTACTGATAACCAATGTACTTTACTCTTTTTTGTTTCAGTTTCCAGACTCATCTAAGAGAAGAATCCAGAATTTCTCCATGATGAACAAGTTCCATCTAAAGTTATACGAAAGCTTGCCATGATAGTAGATAGTCATCTTTATGATTAGTCGGGCTGAAAGATCAAAATCACAGTGCTTGGAAAATTTTCATATTTGGACTGAATCAGAAATATTGCATGGAAGTGATATTTTCATGAAAGAAATTATCTTTTGAAACCTACAACATACAAACCATGCTATTGTTATGTAACTGTAGGCCCAAACAGAACCAACATACTGAAGAAATAATGTTGCACAGGGTTTAATCGATTTGAGGGTAAAGTAACTGCATTTGCACGAAAGGTAAATTAGGATTTACATTAAGACCTTGTGGACACTGTGTCAAATACACGATGTCATTGCATCATAAGTATTCGATCACAAGTACCTTACAAACAATTGCTTCCAAATGTAATCTTCTAATGCCTCAAATTCAGCATCAGTCTTCTAATTCATATTAAACTTATTTCAATTTATATATATTTCTTTCAGTTTTAGTCTTTTCTGGGGGGGGGGGGGGTGTTATTGTTGGTATATGTGTGTGTGGGGGGGGGGGGGGGGTAAAGTATATACAAATGCATATACAAATGCATGATATCCAAACGACTACTTTCAACAGGAGATTTTTACCTTCATCATTTTACCAAACACTTTTATTTTAATGTAATGATAATATGAGGATCACATCAGCTATCACAAAGATGGATAATAGGTGTGTGTGTGTGTGGGGGGGGGGGGGGTAAACGTTTTAAAACAACAAGAATTCGCTATCCCCGGGGTTGCAGAAGTCAAAATACATAATATGAATTGGAGCACCTTCTTATGTTCCGTCTATGGATCCTTAGTTCTGTTTTCCCCCCTGATTTTATCCGACGGTATTTCTTTTATAATATTATTGATATCAATAAACACATGGAATGATGTATAATACCATTGCATCTTCAGTGTCTTGACTTTCTATCATTTGATGTAGATTTTTGGCATTATTAAAGTTTGATTGATTTTGAATTACTTATAACGGCTGGATTTTTACAGTGATATGGATGGATTATTGTGTGGCGTCAACATGACTATAATTATGTGCTTTATGTAAAACAGAAGAAAAATAACTGTTGCTTATTACCGCAATGAACTTGAGTAAAAAGTTTCCCTTCCCCTCCCATCTCTAATGGAATGAAATTTAATTTGTAACAAAAGATGTAAAATAATGTTTTGTAGCAGTCATAATTGCTATTGACCAAGTGCATTGTGGTAAGACTTTGGGTTCCGGGAAAAGGGGGGGGGGGGGGGGCTAGTTATATAGGTGGATTATTTATTACATTCTGAGTTTATGACTCCCAATTTATTTGCATGAAATTGGCTGTGTTTAAAATATTAATAATAACCGGTTTACAAATTCAGTTATTTTCAAATGCAAGGAAATGTTGTGTTTTTGATGTAAAAGATAAGACATTCTGGTCAACACATTTTTATCGAGTCTACAAAGCCCGCCTCAGTCAGCAGGAGGGCGTATAACGCATTTTACCCGTTTCCTGGCAAATTTCCGGATAAAATTTCTCGTGTGTATGCTTGTTTACCAAAAACCTTTGTTGCTAACTATGATAAATATAAGTATAATTAATAAGTAATTAATGGATATACATGGTTTTAATGGATGAAATTAAACATTTTGGTCCACTATTGAATACACGATCGACATCACTCACGTCTTTTTAGTGGGTTGCAACGGCCGTGCATTGTTCCCAGCAAAAGGGCGCGAAGCGTGTCGCATGGTGGTGTGTGTTGTACCCCGCAGGAGGGTATTCCGTGTTTTACTGGTCATAACTTAATACTTATTTATACACTTTAAGAACTACAGCATCGGGAGTTTAATCTTTTTCAAGCTGTGCAAAATTTTAAGTCAAAATTACTTTTGCCACTTCTGGGATACACTTCGTTTAACAAAGGGCAAAATCTTTAAAATGCGATTATCTCAAACTCATTTTTAGTCAGCGGTGCGCGCTCACGCCTTTCTGCCAGCCCTACGACGGATCATTGAGAGGGTCTTCAGTCATAGTACTAGGCCAATTGCTTTGTTCGGTATTAATCTATCCAGTATCTTTAAAGATGTAGTCCATGAGCCATACTACATGGGGGATGCATACTTCGTGAGAGGCCAGATAATGCCTTGTAAACGATGATCATAGTGAGGTAGGAGGTTACACGATCGGCCCAGAATGTAGAAACGCTTTGCCGTCTTCTTTTGTATAATCCTCTTTGGGCAAGATACATGTATTATAATTATACAGAGGGCGGTATATGCATGGATGAGGCAAATGTTTGATTCACCTTTATAACTTGAGTACACTGTAAAAATAATATGCCCATTAGTAACTTTTACTTATTTTTCCCATGCCAAGTTTTGCCACTTACGCACTCGATTTAAGTCATAATAACTCAAATTTTCAATTTAGTAGAATATACGTGGAAATTTTAAGTAAGTCGCCTGTATATATAGTCGCTTTAAAATCGCCTGGAATATTGCTATTAGCATTAAGCGGGTTAAACTATTTCCCAGACAATAATGGACGGTTATAAGCATGAAATGATGACTGCGGCTAAGAAGATTGACTATATGCATTACTGAAATCATCCAATAACTAACAGCAGCCATAGCATTGATATATGGATATTGGAGAAATTTCTTGGGAGATCTCAATCAGCTGCAACCAGAGTGACCCCCCCTCCCCTATTCTCAGTTCATTAGTGAGCCACATAGTGCTTTGCCTTCAACATTTTCAATACAATATATTATGATTTGGTTATCGCAAGAGGCATAGAGACGACTGTCTCATAGGAATTCATTTCATTTATTTCATTTTTATTTTTTTTTATCTTGCAGTCGTTTTATAAATCTGTTATTGACCTTCTTTCCTTCTGTAGTTTAATGGGTTTTTTTTTTTCGTTAGTTATAGAATCCATACTGCCATTGTTTGCAGTGGCGTATCTAGAAATTGATATTAAAGGGCAAGTCAATCTTCTTAAGTTCCCTGTGAGTCATTTACATCAATAGCTTTAATTTTAGAAGGGGTGCCACCCCTTTAAAAACGCTAATTTTTATGCATAATACACATATTCAAGGTATTACTCAAAAGAAAGACACCAGAACCTTAATTATGTTGCATTCATGTTAGTTTGGTCAATATGAATAAAAATTTAAGTGCTTTGTTTTATATTATTTTAAGTTAGTTAAAGTTGAGTTCAGGTCATGAAATTACATTGTGAAAGAAACTCTCTCAAAGCAATAGACCACTTCGGTAATGTATGCAAATTTTATGCATACCTTTCAAACAAAGGTTGTTCTTGACAACCTGAAAGCTTGCCGGACATAGCTCCAAATAATGTATGCAAACTGGATTCCAAGCATTGAGGCTCATTTATAAAAAGCAGGTTCATGGAATAGCTCGTCACTAGGTGCTCAGAGAATATATGTGCATGAAATTTGTATACATTACAGAAGCGGTCTATTGGGAAAGGTTGATCATATCCACATAATAATTTGTGTATACTGTGAGGAGGCATCATCAAATAATAAGAAATTGACTCATTCTCACTGAAAAGCACATGTACTACATCCAGCTATGGGTATATGGGACTGCACACAGAGATGGCATGAATGTTCGGCCCGAACACCGTTCAGCTACTGTACGTCATATTTCAAAGATGAGAGCATTTTCAGTAGACATTCCACAGTGACATAAAAGGAATGAGAAAGCTCACAAATTATTTTCCAACTTTCCAAGAACTCAACATTCTCTTTAAGGAAATCCTTCAGAGCATAAATAGTGGTCCCAGGTTTTATGACTTCTATTTCTATATATGCTACTTTGTGCAAATTAGGGAGTACGTATTGTAATATATGATCAATGTATATAGTCAGGTCCCTTTCTCTGAGCACATTAATCACAATCATGTGAAATGTTCCTTACCTGTAGGTTATACACATTAATGTCTTCACTTTTAAGATATGTGGCGCAAAAACCGTGTTTAACACTATCTTGAACTGCTAACTTTTCACATTTATGCAAATTTATGCATGAAACTGCGCGTTTAATTAAAAATAATCCCTATTCTGTAAAATCAGTCTCCCCCAAATGATTTTGTTGCATGTTCAATAAGATTCTTCAGAGCACAAAATGGTTCTACAATTAATTAACTACTGTGTCTATCTATGCCAATTATTGGATATGTACAAGTATTGTAAATGATAAAAATAATGTCTGGGCTATTAAACAAGTATGGGATTGGACAAAAGCATAATTTGGGTTCTACGCATAAATATCTCTAAATCAAAGATAGATACCGTATAAACTGTGGTTTGCACCAATTTTAAATATGCTAATCTATGCAAATGTAATGCCGAAAATATGTTTTTCATTAACACTTGACAACAGACATAATACACCTATCGAACAATTTTCTCTTGCTTGTAAACAAGTTTACACAATCTTATAGGGTTAGAACTAGGAGTACGCATCCCCCACCCCCCCCCCCCCCCCCCCCCCCCCCGAATTCTGAAGATACCAATATTCTGGCAGTCGTCAGTTTCAGCGAGGGTGCCTGAAAACGTGATATTTGGGCAACAAGGTGCCAGAATATGCTAATACATGTATTAGGACTGGCAAAATATGTAATTTCCACCTGTGGAAAATGCACGGGTACTCATATGCCTAATTAAGATTGACAGCCATCTTGCTAAGGACGAGAAATATAACAGGCAGCTTCAGGATTGAGCTTGTCAGTGATAAGTTATGTGAGAGGGATTCTTAGAAAAGACCTATTACCACCCTTCCCCCTCCCTCCTAAATGTATGCCTATATTTGGCTTTCCAAGCTGGCCTTTTAGTTCAGAATATAGCACTGGACAGATCAATTGATTAGGTGGGTTTTGTGTAAATTGTAAATTGTAAATTTTGCATAAATTGCATATTCAGCCATAAAGCCTGATTTAATTTAGTGGGCCATTTGAAGATAATAAAGCTTTATATACACTAAATAAGTATTATTATATATTTGAAGGCAAGGCTTGTTTCTCAGATATGTCATCAGAAATGTCATTTTGTTGTCCTGATTTGCAAAAACATGTTTGATGGTTTGTTTCTTAGCCCCAACATGTAGGATGAATGAATGATTTCATATCATTCATTAATATTAATAAATGTATTTGTATTTTTACTGCTATTTAAGGGACACTGTACATTCGATTGCTATATTATATTCGATGCAATCATTGCGTAATCCTTCAATAAGTATACTATCCTGTAATATGTTTTGTAAATGTGTAAATAACAATTTTGGTATCCCCAGTGTGTTTCAATACTGAGCTAACTTAGTCTTTATACTTTGTTTATATACTTTCAAACCTATATAATACCTTTTCAAAATGACTCATATATACATGGTTATTTTTCAAAGGATTTTAGAAAATTATTACCGTATATACATATATGAGATACAGAAATTAAAAACGTGCAACTACATTTTCGTAAAAAACAAACATTAATTACGAGGATACCAAATACTTTGTATATACTGTGTATTTATGTATTTTCTTTTTTATATTATAAGTTTATTTTCATGATTTTGTTGACTATTATTGTTACTAATTATCATGGGCGGCGATCCCGGGGGGGGGGGGGGGGGTTGGGGACGCGTCCCCCCGGAAATTTTGAATTTTGTACAGCAACCAATGGCAATGGCTAGTCTCTGAAAAACAAGCATAATATAAAGTTACAAATTTTCTTCAAGCTGTAAGTAAATCAATATCTGTATGGGAATGTCAAATTGGCTAAGTCGTCCAACTGTGACTTATTTGGGGAAAACTCTCCCATTTGTTATTAGAATGTCATTAATTTCCTGTTTTCTCCTCGACACCTTTTCCCTCGGAGCAGTAAGCCGATTAAAAATATTTTGTAGATAGCATAGTGCTATACAGATCCTCCAAAACACAAAAAATGATCGGACGTAGTCATACATTAATTTTTAAAGAAGAAAAAAAGGAAGACATTTCAGTCATCTTGTGTGGTGTAACTGTCTTTCCTTCTATTGCCTCTTTATACACATGATGTATATTCAGCCTAATACTTGACCATGCTATATGAGTGTGATACCAGTTGAAATGTGTGCTAATCGTGAATAAATAATTTTCTCCATATAATAGGTATGCTATTTTTTGTTCCTTTTCATCTTCTCTGTCTTTACGCTTATATTTGCTCGCTTACTGACAATAGAATTTGCACAAAATATACAAATTTTGCTTCCACATCTAAAAATCGACTTTCTGTCCTGGTTTTCTAATCGATGTTTACAAAGATAGGTATTAAGTAGAATAACACCGACTCATACGAATAGCATTTATTCACTTCAATTAAGAATCGAGACCGGTTTCTTCATCACCTAGATGTTAGCTCAATATGAGAGGTCTGTAAATTGTTATTTGATGATTGAGCCTATCCATCTTCTACCCTCATTTCAGAGAACATTAAAAGGAAAACCAGCCCTAGACAAAGTAATGTGGGCTAATGTTAATATCTGTTCACTTCGCTTATCCGCATCTATACGGGGTGGCCCATAAAGAACGTAATACCCGAGATATGCAATTTCAATGATATCATTGACACAATGTCTTTGATATTTATTTTATTTGGTAGAAAATTCTTTTCCTAGTAAAGTGACACCATGGTCAGCACTTTACGGGAAGGCATTTTGATTCTACTGCTATTTTTGAGAGGCAATGTCGTTTTTGAAATTTGCTTTTAGAAAAATAGCAGTAGAATCAAAACGCCGTTCCTCAATTTGCTCGTCATGGTGTCACTTTGCTCCCTTCCTCTCCCTCTCTCTCTCCTGTCTCTCGCTGTCTTATCTCTTCTCCCTCTGTCATCCTCTGCGTGCCGTTCTTTCTCCACTCTTCCCCTCATTTCCTCTATGTCTCTCTCCGTCTGTCCATCTTCTTTCACCCCTCATTCTTTAATATCTCCTCTCACTCTTGTTCTCTATCCCCTCCCATCCTCTCCTTTGTCCCATTTCGATCTTCTCTCCTCGTCTCTCTGCCTCAACCTGCCTGTCTGTCTCTGTCTCTGCTCTCTCTTTTCATTCCTCTCTCCCTTTTTCCTTCCTCTCCCTTTTTCCTTCCTCTCCCTCGTCATCCCCTCTCTCATCACTTGAATCTTTCCCTTTAGTTCTCTCTCTCTCCCTCTTTCTCTCTCATTTCTCTCTGCTTTCGTTCTCGACCATCCCCTCTCTTTTCTCTCTCTCTCTCCCTCCCTCCCACTCTCTCTCTCTAACCTCTCCACTCATTTCCTCCCTCCCGCTCTCCGTTTGTGCATCTTCTTTCCCTCTCTTGCATGTCCCCATTCTGATACCTCAGTTCAGTGTGAGATAATCATCTCCAGTACTCCAAACATAGACATAATGCTACTCATTGATTGAACAAATCATTCCCAGTAAAATATTCACAAATGTATTAATAATGGAATGACTTTATTATCAAATCCCATGAAATAACTCATCAGTTTTAATAAATTAGGGCCAGAAACTGTTGTGTTCCCAAATTCAAACCATGCACACTGTTGTCGGGAATAGTTTTAAATACAAATACATCAAAATCTTCAAATTTTGATTGATGGCATAGATTGGTTTTAACAAAATATAAGGGGAAAACCCTTTCCCAGTACACGAACCAGTATGTATGAGAAGCCCATAGCATGAGAAACAGATAGACAAACCCGTCAAAACAGTCAAGCAATCCTTACCATAATCTACTGTAATAATAATGTATCTATGTTTGATTTGGTCTCAAATTATTGATTTACTGTCTTTGATCTTAAAAGATCAAGAAAATAAAGTACTCAATGTATATTTTGAAAAATTCATGTAATTCCTTGCAATAAATGCATGTAGACAGTCAAAATATAAGTATAAATCTTACCAATCATGCTGGTAGAGTGTCTCGGCCGTGCAGCTTTTAACACACAGAAGTCTATGGGGTTTCGCTCACAATAGCCAGTGGGCCTCTTTTGTGCATGAAAAACACATTTCCTAATCTGAGAGGTGTCATTAGGCTGACCATACTGGTACACTATTACAGTATAAGTGCTCCTTCATGATTATATCCCTCTCAACATATTGTAGCAAACAGTATATTATCTTTTCTACTATTAGAAAAACATTATGGCTTTAGTATGCCCAATTTTTAGTGAAAATTTAAGCACTTTTTTCACACTTTTTGATGTTTTGTGGAATCCAGGCCAATCAAATCACAAAAGAAACTCTATAAATCGACTTCTAATACTAATATTACTCAGAAAAACTATTTTTTTATACTTGCACAATGTCTAGTTCAAAAGATATCCTCAGATTATGAAATTTCATCAAAAATCCAAGATGGCCCCTAAAATGGCCGATTTTGAACCCCATGGGACACGATTTTGCAATGAGAACATAAAAGTTCATTTACTAGACACTTCAGGCAATACAAAAATCTTGGTTTACTGAAAAAAAAATCTCGATGGTGCACAGGAGCACCTATTTCCCACTAGACTATTATGCAGGAAAGTATCAGCTTTAAAAAGACAAAATTATTGCAGAACAGTCCTTGTAGAAAACCTTGCTATCAACTTCTTTCTTAAAAATAATATTTTTAGCCCTCTTTCTTAAAAGAGTACATGTAATCCAATAGCCTTCTGTTCTACAAAGAATGGGCATGTCATTTCTAGTATGCACAGCTACTTAAATACTTTATAAATCATTACTATTTTCAGTACAACCCACCAGTGTGCTTGGCCATAGAAAATGACCTCATATCCAATAAAGAGTCATCAACAAACCACTTAAAGTTAGCTTTACCTATCAATCATAGCTGTCTACACCTTAATCCATTCAGAAATCTTCTGTTTCTTCTAGGTAGGTAGAGCACATTAGTAGGAGAGACTATAATTCTATTGTACTCTCTCACATACATTTTGATGTTCCTTTTCTTTCATAGTCTTACTGATATTCCACTGTACACTATTAATAAGGCAATTCCAATCTCCTCCTAGTCATGAATACAAAATGGTTGAGATATGGTGATAACAAAGCTAAAAACATTAATTTCACATATGACATCCATGACCTGTCAACTTTGACCTCTGTGAACAAAAATTTTATCAGTTACTACATGTATATGTAGTTCCAGGTTTGAAGTTGATGGCTCAAAATGTTCGAGAGTGTTAACAAAAGACAAAAACCTGAAATTTCATGGTAAATGACCTCCATGACCTTTGACCTACATTTGCCAAAATCTAATCAGATCGTCTTCCTATGGCGATACATACTAGTACCAAGTTTCAAGTTAATGGATCAAATGGTTCTGGAGATATAATGTTAACAAGGCAAAAGCCTGCCATTTCAGAATTGACCTCTATGACCTTTGACCTACGTACCCCAAAATCTAATCAGATTCTCTACCTATCATGATACATACTAGCACCAAGTGTGAAGTTCATACATCAAATGGTTTTCGCGATATCGCGTTAATGAGGCTAACACCTGAAATTTCAGGAAATTGACTTCTGTGACCTTTGACCTACTTACATGAAAATCTATTCAGATTGTCTTCCTATGGTGATACATACTAGCACCAAGTTTTAGGTTCATACCTCAAATGGTTCTTGAGATATCAACCCGAAAACGTAATGCCTCCGCCACCACCTTCGGTTGGCCGGAGACATAAATATCGCCACGGTCTACCATGGCATACATATGTGAACGGGCCTTTAACGTTAAAAAATCAAAACAGGATAAATGACCGATTGGAAATACATGTATAATCAAAACAATCATACATCATATACATGTAAATTGAATACAAAATTTAGCATATAAAATATCACGAGGCATGGTACCTGGAGCACATATCTTATTCCTCTTGGTGATAACATCCCATGAAATCAAATTGTGATTATTGTTCTACATCTTCCGTGAAACCTGGATATAAAGACCATTCAAGGAAAACAAAAACAGGGGTCAATACAGGCAGGTGGTCTTAATGTACAGGTTTCAATATGAAACGATAGAAAAGGGGGAAACCAACAAATGCGGTCTTTAAAGACAGGTGGTTTGACTGTATTTGATACTGTCAGTGGATTAATTGTGTAATCTGTGTGTCAGAATCATCGCTATCAACGTCGTCATCAATTTCTCTCAAACTTGTCATCCCTTCATCTTCAGTGTCCTCCTCAGCTTCTGCTGATCCAAGAGGAATCAACTTTCTCTTCCTGGTTTGGATTTTGGCCACAGTCTGGAGGTACTGAAGTGTGTACCGGTTACTGTCACATCTAATAAATAAGAAAAACACAAAAAAAGAGACCTTGTTTATATGAGCTTGGTGATTTCAACAACAAAAGTATTATCAAAATGTTCAGGGAATAACATTCTTTTTGAAAGTAAAGGTTCAAAACAATAGTCAACTCCAAAGTGCAATTACTGGGTAATTTATGCATTACTGAATTATACATGTAGCTTTATAAATTTGACCCCCAAAATACTTGTTCAATTAAAGCAAAGTGTAGAGTTCAATAAGTAAAATTATCTGCTTTTGACCATAATCATTATGGCATAACATGTGATATTGCACCATATTCGAGTAAATAAATCATTCCATGGGAAGAAAAACAAATCAATAATTATTATACATTTCAAATTCATTTAAATTGTGATGCAAGGTCTTTAGGATTTGAAAAATATAATGATTAAGAATTGTATGAGAACTTTGAGAAATAATTTTCATGAATAGAACTGTGAAGAGAAACTTGACAGATCGTCTGTTTGGAGCCAGAAGGGTGTTAACTCTGTACAAATATTGGGACTTACACCCTTTTGGCTCCAAACAAACGATACGTTCCATGACTGAATGGAGAACAATTAAATGATCTATAGAGGGGTTGATAAACTCTTTAGCCAAATAATACATCAAGAGCATTCAAATACACTGATGTTTAAAGAGTCATTATTCAAGTCAATTTCAATGGTAAGGTTTTATGTCACACTGAATAATAATAATAATAATAATAATATGGACATTTGTATTGCGCCGGTATCCATCATGAGAGATGCTCATGGCGCAGAACAATTGTTAGTCCCATGTATTTTAAAACACATTCTACCATATACAAAATATCAAGGACATTAACAAAAACAAAAACAAAAACCGATACACATTTTAGACATACTGATGATAATGCATGAAAAAGAGAAAAAAGATGAATGCGACTGCCAGGGTTTCCTATGTGCCTCCGCCTAACTTAAGTTAGTTTCATGGCTCAAACTGTTCTTGAAATAAAAAGCCTACAATTACATGATAATTGACCTCTTTGACCTTAGACCTTATAACCCGAAAGTCCAATCACTTTACATTGTATCTCCTCCTAATCAAGCATACAAAATAGTCGAGATATAAAACCCAGCAAATCTTTAATTTCATGCATATTGACCTCTATGACCTTTGGCCTACTGAACTTAATCACCTAATCACTTCATCTCACTATGGTGATGCATATTTAATAGTACCAAGTTTGAATTTCATAACTCAAATGCTTCTTGAGATATCGTGTCAAGGCAAAAACTTGCTATTTCAGAATTGACCCCTGTGACCTGTGACCTTTGATCTACGTACCCCGACTTCTAATCAGATTGTCTTCCTATGGTGATACATACTAGTGCCAAGTATGAAGTTCTTACCTCAAAGGATTCTTGAGATACTGCGAGAACGAGGCTAAAACTTGCAATCTCATAAATTGACCCCTTTGACCTTTGACCTATGTACCCCAAAATCTACTCAGATCGTCCTATGGTGATACATTAGTATCAAGTATAAAGTTTGAACTTTATGCCTCAAAGCATTATTGAGATATCACGAGAATGAGAATAACACCTGAACTTTTAAAAATGGACCTCTATAACCTCTGGCTTTTGACCTACGTACCCCAAGATCTAATTAGATTGTCTTCCTATGGTAATACATACGAGCACCAAATTTGAAGTTCATACCTCAAAGGGTTCTTGAGATATTGCGAGAACAGGAATGTGGGACGGACGGATGGATGGACGGACAGACAACCCGAAAACATAATGCCTCCTGCATCATCTTCGGCGGGCGGAGGCATAAAATGTGGGATGGAATGAATGGGAATACCCTATCACATTAATCTTCTGATATTGGTTTGTTGCTATCCAATGGGTGATCTTACTGTACAAGTCATCTACTTCTTCCCGATTGAAGAATGTAATTGAATTATCAAGCTCATACTGGTTTATTATTAAACATTTCAGCCCTGATTATCTTGAAGAGAACATTACAATAACCCTGCCCCGCATGAACTTTATCATGTGCTTGGCAATAAAACTAGATGGTACTCCAAAGCATGCTAATTCAACTTGATGGTGACTTTTCAAGGACCCCATCTAATGAGACGTTAATGAAAACAAATGACTAGAGATTGGCTACACCGACTTCCAGGACAGGAACGGAAAAATAAGGTAATTAAGTGGATGCTTGAAGATAATACCATATTGTAGAGCATGACAAGGCAATAAGATGGGATTACCTGACATGCTCTGTGAGAGCAGCAGTGCACTTCAACTTAAAGGTAATCTGTTTTTATGACTAAAACCAACATTCACATTCTAAGAATTTAAATCTAAATGATTATTGCCCTTTTTCAACACTTTACCTGAATAATAAGAAAAAATGAGGACATGTGGTCTGCTGCAACAAATATATGATCCTCCTACATGTACATCTTCGTATTTTTCAGTGTATGTTTCTAAGAATGTCTTCTACATTTCTCATTTTTTTTTTCACTGAGATCCACACATCTTTGTATCATTGGCTTTATCTTACAGGAGTTCTAAAGGAATATATTCTGACGAAATTGCATCATTATATTTTCTTTCCCATCATTTTCCTAAATCGTCATGGAGATTGTTTAAAATTCTCTATTGTCATTAGAGAAATGGCAAAAAACCTGATTTGTGTATTTTCACAATCTACTTCAAGTTTAAGGTAGCTTACGTAATAGCGCAAAAAGACGTGTCCGAAATGCAAAATTCATATTGTTAAATATCATAAATTAATTGCATGAAGCTAATAACATTCCATTAAGCCACATAGTCTGTAATAATATCCATACTGCCTTGATTATCAAATATAAAAAATTACCCAAAGTGTCATTACATATGTCAAAATACAACTATTTATTCGCCACTGTTAACAACAATTTCGCTGTTTGCATGTCGGACGTGTCTTTTCATGCCACTCATTTTCGCTAAGCTACATATACATGTGTATGCTTGCTTTAATGCAAGTACATCAAAAGCTGAAAGTTAATAATTAACCATAAATGATATATCCTTCATTATTGTGCATTCTTATGTATCAGAAGGCCTTAAAATTGGTCATTTTTAGGGTCAGGCCACTGCTTCGTTCTTACCAAGTTTCAGAGGAATCGTCGATGTGACATATGAAACTGAAAATGTACAGTATATATTTCTACAATAATTAGAATATTAAACATTTCTGGGAAATGGGCACTACCTTGTCTGTCCATGACTTTACTGGGTTTTTTTCATGTATATCACTACTACATGTATCACACTACTGTCACCAAAACACCACATCAGTAAGAGATAAAAACCTAAAAGAAAAATCAACAGAAACTATGATTATTCAAAAAATGTAGAGTGGAGCTCTGGGAGTTGTGATTTACCTTCATAGATGTATAAAAAACAATTTAAAAAGGAAAATTATTTGTTATCATCACAAATTTTACCACTATTGCCTCATATTTATATTGTAAGCTTCACTCTACAGCAAATTAAGGCCATAGAAAAATAGGTGGGCACATTTCTCCTCGTTCCATCTTTAGGCTAAAGTCTAAATTTTCCCACAGGGGCTTCTCCTACTACAATCTTATTCAGCTGAATCAAATACATAAACACGATAGGATGTAGAAGACTCCCCCATCACTATTAATCCAAGCTAGCCATCATCACTACTCCCAACGGTCTATATCCATCACAATTTCCACCAGACTTTAATGCGGTGCGGTGCATGAAACCTAATATGCAGCCAAGCCAAGTATTTGCTGAGAAAAGCTGATGAAATGAAAACTTTGTATTGATAAAATAAATTCAATGATCAGCTTCTCATGTAGTGTCCCAGCGGCTGAACTGACTGAAGTGGAAATGAGAAGGGAGTGGGAGGTGGGAGGTGGGAGGAAAACCCAGAAATGATCTCAGCGTACTTGTAGATGGTCCCATGAGGCTTAAACAAGCTTGGTTTGTGAGGAGAGTAGATGATGGAAAGTCAGCTGAGGGAAGAGATGGAGGAGTGATGCTGATATAAGATCAAAAGCATAAATGAGAGAAAGTGGGAAAGGGTTAAAGAGAATCTTGAACAAAAGGAGATAGACAGAGGAGAAAGAAAGAGGAAAAGGAGATTCAGAGAGAGAGAGAGAGAGAGAGAGAGTAAGAGGAGAAAGAGAGAAAACAAGATGAAATGGAGCAAGAAAAAGAATGCAGAAGCGGAGGGAAATAGAGCCTACGAAGATAGGAATAGTGAAGAGACAAAAAGAGAAGATAGTTACAGGAGATAGAGAACACAAGAGGAGAGAAAGAGAGAGAGAAGAAATATAAAACAAGAGGAGATACATGTAGATTGAGAATGATATAGTAAGACGATATAGATAGAGAGAAGGAAGTTAGATAGCACAAGATAAGATAGAGCATGCATAAAAGATAAAGATGAGAAATAGGTATTAAGGAACATAGATCAAGAAGGGATAGAGGGAATTAAGAAAGGGAAGACATGTAAGTCTAGGAGATTGAGAGAGGATAACGTTGGAGTATCTTGAGTACCATGCATGGCAGACATGCGAGCTATCATTTACTTACAATTCCCCTGTTATATCTTGGAATTTACATAAAGTGTAACTTCACAAAATTCAAACTACGGAAAAGTGTAATGGTGGCTCAAAAAGTCCAGCAGACCTCATATAATATATCCCTAGGACTATGAATGCTTTTGACCTTTACAGGTACTGTAGAGTTCTGGTCATGTGAATCAAAACTAAAAAAAAATTACTCTAGTTTTTCTAAAAATCACTGCACATGGATATCGGTATGGGACATGTCAAGAGCAATCCCTTTCCTGTGTACATAACATACCGTCTGTTTGGAGCAAGAAGGGTGTTAACTTGTATACTTTATAAAGAGTTAACGCCCTTCTGGCGCTCAACAGATGATAGGCATATGGGGTATTTCAAGAGCAATCCTCTTCATGTGACTTTCCTACATTCTTTCAAGTTCACTTTTACTAGAACCCCATCTTCTCTTTAACCCATTGAATACCAAACCCGGTACAACTTGAGCTGGTGTCTATGGGGAAATCCATGTTACACCAAAATCAAATCATCTCCAATGGGTTAAAAAAAAGTACTCTGTACATCTGTTGTTATTATTCATAACTGACATGCTTAACAGAGCTGACTAATGGCCTGTTCAGACTACAGGAGAGTTATACGAGACTCGTATAAAGAAACCTTGTATAAGGCCAAATAAAAAAAAAATTACATGTTTAGCGTCCCCGACCACTTCCTTTTTGGAGGCCGCCTGCCTTTTTTTGTTTTTTTTTTGTGTAAAATCCACATAAAGTGTAAATTTCAAGATTTTTTTCGGCAAAAGCATTTTTTAAAAGTCGTAGATTTTATATACCCAGTCGTCACTGTATTTATAAGGCGGTGGAAATTGTCTATTCGTACGTGTCTTTGAGCGCGATGTAATTCGGCAAGCCGTGCATGCTGTAGTTCAGTGTCTGCTGCTCTGATCTCCACACAATGATCAGTGTGGTGTAAATGGCGAGTGAAAGCATGATGCTCCTGCTAATATTGTGTAGCAAAAAAAAAAAAAAAAGGGCCTCCTCCTTCCTTTTTTCCAAAACGCTAAACATGTATTTTTTTTTATTTGGCCTAAAGAATCCTGATTAGCGAAAGGAGTGTACAGACTACAACAATGAACATCTCATGAAGGAACAGCTTCTGAAGAAGTCAACTGACACCTTGTGTTTTGTATCAAGTTACATCAAGGACAGTGATGGAGCATACATTATTACAGCTGATTAGTCACATCAGTGCGCACCCATAAACCCCACCCAGTTATACGATTTCCACATGATACCATGTGCAGACTACAAGGAGATGCTGATTCTTTATCGTTTTTCGTTCGAAACGATGCTCAAACAAGCATTTCACTATACAACGTTTTCTTAAACGATTATTTTATACGATGTTTAGACAATGAAAATTGAATTACATGTACTTAGCGTATACATGTAGCTATACGATTCTCGTATAGCCATACAATGAATTTAGGTAGTCTGAACAGGGGGTAAGTCCTTTCAGTAAATTTAGGTTCTCTGACACAGCCATCCAATCAGTAACCTCAAATGATCAACATTGTGAACATTCTTATCATTTGGGGGGCATTACATGTACAGATATATACAGTTAACAACAAAATTATTCATACCCCTTGGAAAATTCTATTTTTTTGCATTTTTCCTAAAAATGAATGGTTAAATGAAGTTACTTGCACATCACTTGAATACATTTAGTTATCATCTGCAAATGAATGCTGTTTCTGGTTTTACCTCATTTGCATAACAATAGAAGAGGTAAATTATCCAAACTGGGTGATGTTCAAAATTATTCATACCCTTGGTGATCTATTGACTTTGTCAATCAGTATGAATCCAGTCCTTGTGATTAATGCTCGTAACACTTTCTTCACACTGTCACAATGCTTCTGGAGGTCTCTACTGAGATATCAGGCCAATACCTGGTCTCCAATGGCACAATCTCCTTGAGGATGTTGTCCACACATGCCATCACCTGGTCTACAGGGGATTCGATGGATTTAAAGCAGATTTTGTGTTTGCAGGTGGTGTAGTTTTAGACGTCATGAGGATAGGACTATGATATTGATATTTTCGTTAATATTCCTTACATTTTGATGACAATTCTGTATCTAAGTTGAAATAAAGCACTCTTCCTGGAGAGACTTCCCTAGAGGCATTCACTGTTGCACTGTCAAGGGAAGGTATTTCCTGATACTTTTGTTCCATTATTATTAAGAATGTTGAGGGAGGCCATGGTAGTTGTCTAAAGGTTGGATGGTGCCAATTTTATCAGTTTATTCAATTACACTGATTGACACATTTTTGATATGGACACCTGCAAGTGGGTACTCTAGTGAAGCTTAAAATACTGATCTTTATGTTCCAGTGCACTGTCAAAGTGGTAGCATTTTGTGCACTGCAGCTGGTAACATGGAGGGCATATGGTATAAATTTGGTTTACATTCATTTTGATATCAAGGATTGTAGCTTTCATACCAAAGATACAAAGAATATACCAAATGAAGATTGATATACAGTAACAGTCAATGTGGGATGTGTATGGTACTCAAAGGTTACATACTGTTATTCATGGTGACCTGACGTTAGAGTCATGCAATGACTTTAATATCACCAACATGACCTTCCTGAGCACTCTGATTAAGAATGGGGCCAATGAATAAAGGTAAACCCTCCCACAGGCAGTGCAAAAGGGAAGGGCGCTTCAGGAATGGTGCTTTGCTTCATAAGTAGATACAGAATTTTCATTAAAATGCATGGAATAAATGACCGAAAATTTCAATATCATAGTCCTGTCATCATGAAGTCGATAACTGCATCACCTGTAGGACACGAAATCTAATGAATTCCCTGAAGGTCAGGTGAAGGCATGTGTGGACACATCCTCAAGGAGATTGAGCCATTGGAGAACAGGTACTGGCCTGATATCCCAGGAGAGACCCCTCCGGAAGCCTTGTGACCGGTATATTAAAATAAAGTGAAGTACAAGCATTAATGACAAGGATCGGATTCATACTGATTGACAAAGTCAATAAATCACCAAGGGTATGAATAATTTTGAACATTGCCCAGTTTGGATAACTCACCTTTTCTATTGTTATGCAAATGAGGTGAAACCGGAAACGGCATTCATTTGCAGATGATAACTAAATGTATTCAAGTGATGTGCAAGTAACTTCATTTAACCATTAATTTTTAGGAAAAATGCAAAAAACTATAATTTTCCAAGGGGTATGAATAATTTTGTTGTTAACTGTATACAGCCCTGGAAAAAAATTATTAGACCAAGCTTCTGTAATAGGGTACTATAACATACATACAAAATTATAAAACTGATTTGTGTATTTAAATGAATGAATAAAAAATTCCAGCAATTGTACCTTGCCTTTATATTTTATTTCCTTCTTACCACAAAAATAACACTATCAGTAACCATTCTTGGTCAATTAATTTTTTCTATGGCTGTCACTGTTTATAAAAAGTGTTTTATAAAAACTTGCAGTACAAGCCCTGATACCATGACTCAGTTAGATATCTAGAGTGTCAGTGAACTTCAATCATACAAGGCCCCCCCCCCCCCCATCCAGCTCCATCAAACCAAGGAGTTATCACAGAAACTCCTTGATCAAACATTGCCCCAAGTTATTGTCCTTCTTCTCATCTTATACTCAAAAGTGTGTTTGTACATTCAAATGCCCTATTTGTCAGCTAAAAGGTTCTATGCCACCACACTATGTTTGTGAATGCAAATATAAAACATTGTATCACGCAACGTCTGCATATATATTCAAATAATCTTTCCCCTCTCATCTCTTCCCTTTCTCAATTGGCTTTTCTCCTTTTCGTGACATCCATCTTAATACCTACCTGACTTCTAGGATCCCTCATACTAGTCCCTTCTTCCCTTTTTTTTTTCGCTCTGTACAGTGCATCAAGAAAGTGTACAGTTGGAAAAATTATTCCCAAATGCGTAATGTTGAAACATTTTCAGGAAATTTTCATACCTGTGGATAGCTTAAGATCTCTTCTATCAAATGATACCAAAAATCTGACAATTTTTCACACTTCATTGTGCAAAGGCCACTTTTCTGAACGGATGCGAAACATTGACTTAACAAGAATCTGTTTAGTTCTGCCTTGGAGAGTATTGAAAAGAAAGGCTTAGAAATTTTCATATTCTGATCTTTAAAAGACAATTTACAAATGAACAGGTTTTGTTCTCCATAGGTCCTAACACATCCCAGCAACAATTTATGTTTGAGTGAGCAATTAAATAGTTTAATGAGTATTTTGAAATATTTCCTATTTGATCAGTTTTTCAATTTAAGCTGGCTTGCTTTGGTCACAAAAAGAATAACACCAAGGATGGTCCATGCAGAAAGATGAAGTAATCAATTAATTCAATCCATTAATCAATCAATCAACCAACCAATCAAGTAATCAAGTAAGCAATCAAGTAAGCGAGCAATCAATCATTCAATCAGACAAAACTCGATAAAGTAATAAATTGCTCAATCAAGCTTTAAATGTTGATTGCTTTAAGAACATACACACAACAAAGCATGTTCTTTCATAAATTGTCATACAACCATCTAAACCTTTACACAACTCTCACATTTGCTAATATCAAACAGAACCTTACCAGTTCTTATCACATCACGATATTTCACCCTTTCAAAAAAGTAGCTTTTGCTCACTCAAGCATAAAATATTGTCAGATATTTTGGTGTCATTTGATTCGAGAGACTGTTAGGTATCCACAGGTGTTCAAATTTCCCGAAAATATTTTGAAATATAGAATTGGGGAGCCTTTTTTAAACTGTACAATTGTTTTTTGAGATGCACTGTCTATGTAAGCAATGTGCATTTCATTGCACCTTAACTTTGTACGCTCTAGAGGCATGCATACTCACATCTTAGCCGTGCATTATCACTTTTTGATAACATTTAGGAAATAATTATGCACGGTCACATGTCACATGGAATCATTTGATGAAGTAGACTGCCTACATTCTTGAACAGTTTTATAATATTATTATTGAATGTATGGAACCTTTTATTAATTCCACAGCTTTATGACAATTTATGCAGTAACTTTCATAATGATTATACATGTAGGGTGAAACAATAATTGTCTATGCCTTCGCAAATTTTCTTAATTATATTTGCGCAAGCCAACTAAGAGATATCTAGTGATATTGCAGTCATCTGGGTAGTTTTTCTTCACCATGAGATATAGTGACTTTTCTTGTCATATCAAAACCCATTACACAAATAATGATATTCAACAATGCAGGTACATGTGTATTTTCCTGCACATGTCTTTTAAATGTCTCAAAAATATGATGTTGGTCGAATACCTGCTTCTTTATTTCTAATCCTCATGATAGCTTAACATAAAGATATCTGTCTGTGGGTCAATATAGTTTCATATTTGCCTCTTTTTTTCTAGATGTCTTTCAAGCCTGCCTCATCTCTACCTCACTTCATTCCCAAATAACTATTATGCAGGTATTGCAACATTCTAACCAATTCTAAAATAATGCCATTCCATTCAAAGGTATGGAAGGAAAGGATGGGACAGATAAAAACCTTGTGTGAGAAATAAGCATGGCTGACTTATGCAATAGCACAATTAAAAAGGAAAAAAAAACATTTAAAAACCCGAAATAATCAAAAGAAAGGATGTCATACAATTTAAGAGCAAGTACCAACTAGACCTTTAAAGCCCTCTTGTCCACCAACCGCTGCCTACATAACCATTATCCTCAAGCCAAAAGACAATCCTGATTAACGAAGGAAAATAGAATATACCCCTTTAATAGCTTGCGCAATATTATGGCAAGGTCTGAAGCAGTATTGGTATTAGAGATTTCCAAATGAATCCAATTCATTTTTCCTGGGGAAATCAAACTTGGCAGATCTAATAGAAAGGCAATTTAGGTGCTCTTGTATTTCAGATTATAAAAACAACGTTAAATGGATTATAAAAGAAGGATCTGATGGCAACGAGAGAGAGAGAGAGGGAGAGAGAGAAAGAGAGAGGGAGAGAGAAAGAGAGGGAGAGAAATAAAGAGAGAGAAAGAGAGAAAGAGAGGGAGAGAAATAAAGAGAGAAAGAGAAAGAGAGAGAAAGAGAAAGAGAGAGAAAGAGAGGGAGAGAAATAAAGAGAGAGAAAGAGAGAAATAAAGAGAGAGAAAGAGAGAGAGAAAGAGGGGTGGACATCAGAAAAAAGCGGAAAAACAGGCAACAGAAGGGCAGAAAAAATGAAGGGGAAAGAAAAAGAAGGGGAGATGGACAAAGTAGGTGGGGAAAAAACAGGAGTGAGAGAAAGGAGGAGAGAGAAAAGGAGAAATTTGGAAGAGGCATAAAATGAGAGTAAGAGAGAGAGAGAGACAATGGTGAGTGCAGAAATGGAGAAATGGGGAAAGAAATTAAATGCACAAGGACAGAAAAAACAAAGGAGGGGGGAAATGTGAGAAACATGTGAGATGTACTTGAAAGAGAAGAGTTGGATTGAAGAAGAAAAATATGGAAGAAAAATATGGGAGAAAAAGAATGACAAAAAATGAATTAGGAAAAACAAGAATGTAGTGAAAAGAAGCTTGAGAGAGAGAGAGAGAGAGAAGGAAGAAAGAATGAAAGAGAAACAGGTAGACAGAGAAATATTAAAGAGAAAGAGGCTGAGAGACAGAGAGACAGAGAGAATGAGAGAGAGAGACTGGAGAAATGCATTGGAATGAAATTTTGGAATAATTTTACATTTGTGGAGGTACTTAACAATCGAGATTGCAAGGGAATGAATTTATATTTGAGTCTACGTTGATTGCCTCAACTTCCCTCAATTGCTAGCTATATATCAGTATTTGTTACTTCTCAATATGGATGCTGCTACCTTTGATAAGTACATTTTCATCTCAATTCCTAATCCAGTTTTCAAATAATAATAAGTTTGTTTTAATATCGAATCATTCATATTGAGTGAGATGAAAGACTGGTTTAGAGAGAGCTCTACATGTACATGAATCTAAGGAAGCAGATTTAATCATCAGTAGAGAAGATGATTATAAGAAAAAGAAAATAGAATTGAATTTCACATGGCTAATATTGATCAAATGCAATTGTATCCATTTGACCTGGGGAGTGTTTCATCAAGCTTTTTATTAGTGATTTTTTACTGACTTACTGTATAAGCTACTAAAATCCTTGCATCTGATTGGCTGAGAGCAAATTTGTCGGTAAAAATCACTGACAAAATGCTTGATGAAACACTCCCCTGTACTCACTATTAAATGTTGCTTTGAATAGAGTAATTTTTGCATTCAGACACATACTATGTACAACACAAGAATTGCATATCATTATTACTATTGTAAATTTGTAAGTGTTACTAATATGAAAGGGCAAGTCTACCTTGATAACAAGTTGATTTAAAGAGAAGCAGAAAATTTGTAGAAGTAGATCAATGAAATTTTGAGCAAAATCCGATAAGAAATAAGAAATTTACAATTTTTTTTAAAGTTGTAATCATTCAAACACAAATCGGCAACTCTTTGCTCCACTCCCATTTGCCCTGTACTAAATAAATTTAATTCTCTTTTTTCTAAAGAAAATATTCAATCATACATGCACCCTAGATATAATCATTGGAAAGTTGTTTTTACATAAAACCTATATGAAACAAGTGTATTCCTTTATCAATACCTGAGAAAATGAAAATCTATGAAATTTTCTGTACCGCGTAAAATGGGAGATGAGATTACAAGATATGTCATTGAGTTGCCAATTTGCGTTTGATTGATTACAACTTCAAAACTTCTTAAAAATCAGATTTCATTAATCTGTTTCTCTCATTTTTCTGCTTTTATTCAAATCAACTAAAGACCAGAGTAGGCTTCCCCTTAAACATCATTATTGTTACATTATCATTATATTTCTTATTATTATCCTTATTTTTATCCATTTTATTATTATTACTATTATTATTACAATTACTTTTATAATCATTTGTATTGTCAAGTGATTAAACCATAGACTACAACATCTTCTTTACATCTTATGCTGAGAGGGGGACCCCCCCCCCCTGCCCCCATCCCACTTGCAAGGGCTTAGACCCTTTAGTATTACTCATTAGATTAACGACCCTGCATGTATGCTGTTCCATCTCACAGTAATGCTTTTAAGATTTCATAAAATTTGATAAACAGCTATTGTAAAACTGCAAGCGATCGGATGAGTAAACTGCTTGTAAGACTTAAGAACCTTTCATATTTTACTCTCTTCCAAAAACTACTTACATGATCACCTAGAAACACTAGAAATACTAGAAACATGTACAAAAATCTAAACATTAGAAACAAATGTGAACATAAAACGTTTTGCATGTTGTTCCATTATTAAAGATGTTAATACCAAGATAGTGAGAGAGATGGAGAAAACCAATCAGATGAGGTATAACAACTTCAACTTTATCATTGATTAAATAGACCAGTCTACGATTCATATTTTATACATTTTATTGGTGTTGCTCAAAAGCAAAACAAAAGTTACTTTTAAGGACTAAAGACCTTGTCTGATGCTTGCAACAACAATCAGAAGTGGTTATGCGAAAAGACAGACATAAATGTGAATACAAACTAGTCTAGTCCAATACTACCTGTCAAGAAGTACAAAGAAAAAACAATACTTACATTCTGCCAATGGTATCAGCCTTTGAAACAAGCGATTTCTGAAGAGCCGTAAGCATGGCATGATGGTTAGATGAGTGCTTGAGTTTGAGTCTAGATCCATGAATGGTTAGGAGTCTTTCTGCCCATAGCACATAGAACTCAAGATGAGGTGATGTAAGAAGGTGCTCTGCAACATATGACAGCATCTTCTCTACATACGTATCCGCTAGACTGCTACAAACTACATCCACTGCAAGAAAAACACAACATTAACACTAATCAGATAGGAAAACATTGTTGTTCTATTCCCTAAAAGGGAGTTAATCTTTCATGTAAATTTGGATGAATAGAGGCACTAAAATCAGAGAAACCAATACACCGGTTCGTAATTAGTAGTTTCTACAAACTCCCTCGATTTGTTTAGGTGGAGACGCTACTTGTTTAAAAGCTAAAATCACATTCGTGTGCAAATCAGAGTGATCAGTCTTTACGCAGATAAAGATCACTTGTCGCGAATACAAATGACATTTATTAGCGCATGCGCATGTTGTAATTACAAACTGGCTTATTGATGAAAGTTTCTGAAAATCTGATTAGGAAAAGGAAAGAAATTAATATTAGATAAAAAGAGGTCATGTACGATGATATCATACAATGAGAATCCTCAAATTTGTTTTGTACCAAAAGCAAGTCATTTCTTAATTTTTCCATAACATTAATATCTAACTTGATTCATTTCCAAACAGTGAATAAATACACTCCATTTTTCACCTAATTATATTTAGGTAAAAACAAACGATTGGTCATCAATAAGGAACAGATTACGGAAAGTGTGCTAGTCCAACCTGATCCCTTACAGCAAAAACAATAGATTTTGGTAAACACACTTTGAGAAAAAAAGAATGTGTTCATGAAAAACATTCAATACTTACACCTATGTACATCATTAAAATGGCCTTAACCCTTACTGTACTGTATTTTGCCGTGCATTTCGAACCGCTGCAATTCACGCCATGTGACTTTCTGACTTTTTAAAAAGTATTGCGCATCTTTTGACACCAAGTTTACAAATAGCGGTCATACAGTTACCGGGTCATATGACCTTTCATGACCTCATGTTAGCCCGAAAACAGAAAATTTCTGAGTTTTGTGTACAAAATGTATAGGAAACTGTATTTCATCATGTTCCTCCTTTATAATTTCTTCTTTAAGCTGTAATTATCATTTATTCTAACTAAATATTGGTTCATACACTGAAACAGTTGAATAACAAAGAAATACATAAGATATTTGTAAAACAATAAAATACATAATTGAAATCACTTTTAAAAAATGTTCTTATGTAATAATGTTTTAAAGGTTTAGAGAGAACTTCTTCGAAATACTTCGAAATGTATATTTATGCATATGATTTGCAAAATTATAAATACTTTGAAATGTATATTTATGCATATAATTTGCAAAATTATAATATTAAATGAAAAAAATAAGATTTACATAAAATAACAAAGGATATGTGTTCTTTATGGAATTCTCGAGGTCCATGCAAAATTTTGCGGTGATTGGTTATATCACATCCGAGATTGGGAGGGGGGAGCCTCGGAGGCCCCCCCCCCTCCCAGTCAGAGGGGAGCTTGAAATTGTCCAGTACAGTAGGGTTTAAGTGGGATACAAGGTCAAAAAGAGAGTTTTTAAAATCTTTTCAACGGCACACATGTGACCATCTCTCAGGCAATCATGCGTGATGATATTATTTAGTATTTACAAAGACAGTAACTTCTCAACCTCCTTGCAGGGACACACTGTCAAACTTGAATATCAATCAAACAACCTCTTGGTAAACGCTGATCTTGCTGGATGTGATTAACAAGTAGACTAATGGCATAGGCTAACATGCATGCTATCAACACAACTGTACCATGAAATTATCCCTACAGATTTTACTTTTTTCACTGTAACATTTCATATCACCTCCCTCTCCAACATTGGTTACAAATCTTCTACGTGGAGACCCTGATCATTACAGCATGCTTGATTGGAACAGGTGGTTTTATGATCTCAATTATCTGCCCAGACATACAAGTATTGATCAGTGGACCCATAAGTAATGACATCTTGATTCAATTTTCAAGAAACCCAGTCTTTGTATTGTCATTCAGGTTCACACTCCCATCGAATGTCACAACTTCTAAACTTTCTACATGTACACGGGATTTCTTCAGCTTGTTTCCTATCTCTTGCTCGATCTCTCTCTTTCTTTTCGTAGCCTTGGAATGTTTTTTTATTTACATCTTGCGTAGGTCTCCAGGTTTTGCAACTTGATTCAATAAGGATAAGCAAGAATTATGGGTTTCTGAAGAAATTGACTATACTTTTACAATAGACAAGAAGACTGTATTTGAAGGCACTTGATCAAAAGATGATCTTATAGTAATAGCAAGCCAGTGCCATAAACTGACTAGCAAAGTCTGAAATCAAATTACAACCCCCTGGAAATATAAGACAGGTGTGCCACTATCTTTACACCTTCTGTTTCTCTCAACACTTGAACTAATGTACACATCTGATTTTCATTTTCATAAAAAGATAGACAACCTATGACTTCTATGACTATGACCTATAACTGTTAAATTCATTATGGTATACTGCTGGCCCACACCATATACTATATGATGAATGTTGGGGATGGGTGCAGGGAAAATGTTTTTAATTCAGCTCTTAAAAAACTTGCTCAGCTGCAAGGGCGGATAGGGGTGGAGGGGTGCCTGATCGAATACTGGAAAATTCTTTTCACCAGCTATCTAAAACCTACTCTGCACCAAGGGGGGGGGGGGGGGGGTTATTAAATGAAGTGACACAAGCAGCATTATCCCCTTCCATGGCTGTGAACTGACTTTGTATAATACATATTGGCTAATATCTCTTCCCTCGTTTTCTTACTCCCTCTTTCTCCAATATCCAGCATCATTATCTTTTTCATTATCATCACAATAGGACTAATCTATAATTGTCATCTAACTAGATTTCTCTCACAGTCTCTCAATACTCTCATCTCTCTTCCACACACAACTTCTTTTCACTATATTAAAATTTTGTTAAATATTTCAAAAACTTTACAACCCATTCTAATCGAACATTCAAATAAAGCTGTGAGGGATGATAACATGAAAAGTTACATTTATTGCAGCCAATTTAGAAAAATTTAAGAAAAATAAATGCCTTCAATGAATTCATTTATGCTGTTTTGGCTTTTCTTTTCCAATCAAACTTTCACATTCAGTTTCATTCGTGATAATCATAACACTATTAGTCTTTCAAAGTCTAAATCGAATCGGCTCATAACCTGAAAATAGAAAGAGTGAAGTAAGAACAAAATTCTACTATGTGCAGCTCCCCCATTCAGGTAATCACTAAATCAAGACTGAACATTCTTACAAGATTTTGTCTTGGTTTTGTCAAATACAGAGTACTGTATACGTACGTGTAGATTAAACCCTTTGAAAAGAACCCTAAATAGAATAGAATAGAATAGAAATGGTTTATTAAAAGATGATCACAGCCAACGGCTGAATTGCGATCCATTTCACAAGATACTATACAATTACAATCAAAGTCCAAATAACACAAAATATGACATATCAAAAATCAAATATATAGACATTTAAAGAAGAGGTGTAGGAGAGGAAGAGGGAGAGTGATGAGAAAGAGAGATAGACAGAGAGAGAGAGAGGGAGAAAAAGAGAGAAAGAGAGAAAAAGAGAGAAAGAGAGAAAAAGAGAGAAAGAGAGAAAAAGAGAGAAAGAGAGAAAGAGAGAAAAAGAGAGAAAGAGAGAAAGAGAGAAAAAGAGAGAAAGAGAGAAAAAGAGAAAGAGAGAAAGAGAGAAAAAGAGAAAAAGAGAGAAAGAGAGAAAGAAAAAGAGAAAAAGAGAGAAAGAGAGAAAGAAAGAGAGAGAGAGAGAGAAAGAAAGAGAGAGAGAGAGAGAGAGGAGAGGAGAAAGAGAAAGACAAAGGGGTCCCCGTCATTATCATTACAGGTGAGGGGTGATGGAAAAAACATTCAGAAATGCAGAAAATCAAGATAAAAACTATCACAAGTCGTTCTAAAGTCATGATGCAATCATGAACTGTGAAATTATGAATAATACAATTTATGTTAGTGTTACCATGGTTACATTTAATGAGGAAGATTTATAAAGTACGGAGTAAGCTGCACTGTGTTTTGTTTTAAGTGGTATTGTTTAACCTTTGATTGAGATCTTAGAGAATAAGTACTTTGTTGTCTAAGAGGTACACATATTGTGGATGTTTGGCAAGAGAATTGGCAAAGTCTACGCATAAATCTAGACGAGGTCTATGTCCACATCTAACTGAGATAACCAATTCCTCGAAGTAGACCTATAGGCTTTTTACAATTGCAAAATTTGGCTTAGTCCCGTACTATCGGTGGGGCTAACGAGGATTTAGCCCCACCAATATTATGGGACTAAGCTTAGCCCACTTTCTGTTCACATTGCATTTTACCAAAGTGGGCTAACTCCAAGATAGTACGGGGCTATTTTAGTCCCGAAAATAAGCAGGGTTAGCCCCACCTTTGGTGGGGCTAAGTGTCAAAAGATGGGGATAAGCACTCTAGATAGTATGGAACTAAAACTGCCAATGAGAACAGCAAAAATTATAGTCCAGGGTTAAGGATAGTACGGGGTTAAAAAAATCAAGTGTAAAAGCCTACTGGAGTGACTGCTACACTGCCAACTGTGCTTGTACTGTAATCCCTGGTTAGTTAATTGTTGAAATCTCCCTGAAAGATCCTGGAAAACAAATTTAGCCTACATCTACTTGCATGGTTTGTCACGAGAAGCCTACAAATTTGATACTATTAGCTTGCGTTTTTTTTTTAACCTAAATTTAAAATTGTTCAATCTAGTTTATACTAGATCACTGACCATCGAGCCAAGATAAAAATGGTCTAATTGGCAAATAACCTTAACAAGTTGAACACTGAGCCTGATATACTTCGAGGTGGGCTCTATGGAAAATGTGTCATATAAGAACATCAAATGGTACTTAACTTGTTAAACATATTTACAACACCTAGTCATCTGTTTTCTCCTTGATTTAATCTCTAAATAACTGATTAAACTTGGCTTTAGGTCGTCTACATCCAAAAGATGACCAGGATCACTCTAGATCTTCTTATCAGCATTACAATGAACAAAATTGTTACAAAGCTTCTAACCTGAATGAATTTTAACAATTTTGAAGAAAAAACGAAAATCCTGCTCACCTTGTTGCCATGGTATTGTTTCAATAACCTCTTGTGTTACTGCTTTCTCATTCAGTCTGAAGGCCATCATAAGTGCCATGGACCACTCATCTTGCTTCAAGGCATCACGGACAAGAGATGGGGTGAGGTCAAGGGTCAGGTCAAAGGGGTCAAAGCTTAAACTACTGTCTAGTGAGTATACTAGTAGGCCTTCAGTTGTGGTGGCTGCAAACTGACAACCTGTCAAATAATGTTTTAAAAAAATGATCAGGGTATACATGCTGCAATATCCCACATTTTGAAGATGAACTGCTAAAAAAAAGAAATACAAATACCATACTGTCACCAGTCGTGGCGCACCCATGTAATACAGCTTCATTGCTGGAACGTCCTATTTCAACTGCCCCACTTTGGAAATAAGTTAGCTTCGTTCAAAGTTGGCTGTCTTGCCGAGAATGCTATGCTCCAGTCGTGACGTGCCATTCCTACACACAGATCGTGAAGTTGGTAGCCCGACAAGTGCATTAAAGACAATGCGATAGCCAGAAAACTCACTGCTTATAGTTTCGTAGCACGCCGTGTGCTACATGGTGTAAGTGAATATTTCTACAACAGGGTAATTTAACGTAGATTAATCCTTCCTTCACAATATTTTTTGAGCAGGGTGCGTCAACACTGGTGCAATGTGCGGCGACACTGGAGCAGCAGAAGCCCCGCAGAAGTGTTGCAGTAGCATTCGCACCGTAGGAGCAAGATGCCATGTTTTAGGTGGATTTTATTCACAAGCATTTTCGGCGTTGGTGGTTGATTGCTCAACAAATATGGTATTTTCTGAAAATTATTAATCCAAAGCTATCAAACCCTTCCGCGTCTGGTGACAGTATGTTTGAATAAATAAATGAATAAACAAATAAGTAAATGAATACATAAATAAATACAAGAATAAATGCACAAGTAGTACATTTGTAATTGAAAAACTTTTTGTTAAAGAGCACTTTATGTGATCAAACATATGTTTACTAGAAGAGCAACTTCTAGTCTATTTTTTAACAGAAGTGATGTCAGATTAAAATAATTCATATTATATTCCTCATTAATGGATAAGGCAGATGCCAATGAAGAAAAATGTGGTATACCGTGACATCATTCATGGTATAGGCACTATACCATGAATGTGGTCACAGATATGCGATCGATCAGTGGTTTTTCATTGATAACATGTGAAAAGTGCTATGGGCATCGGCCTGTGTAAACTGCAGTACATTTTTATTATTATTTTTTCAAGAGTCGCTGGAGGGATATAAAACAAATATATCATGCACTGTTTTTAACCACGAGTGAAATTATGTATTCCTCGGTGACAGAAACAGCACTATTTTCTGAGGGGCGTAGCCCTGAAGAAAATAGTGCTATTCCCGCCACCTCAGAATCCATAATTTTGTCCAGAGCTTCTCAGTGCATAGTATATTTGTTTACTATTCCCCACTTAGTTACAGAGATAAGGAGGTGTTTTTTTCGAAGCCACAATTATAGTACTACAAGTATTTCCTTCAGTTGACTCCATAGATTTAACTAGAGTATCTCAAGGTAGTGATACCCCTCCTTACTTTATATTGGAAAGCACTTTATCTAATCTTTCATTAGATTTAAAAATAACATTTAAGAAGTTCAAATACATCTCTAGTTCACAAAGATAAGAAGGGAAGAAGAATGTGACATGTGTGAATAGACCTACACCATGTATCTGTAGCTGAGAATCTGACATGTGTGAGTAAACCTACCTGTAGCTGAGAATCGGACACAGGACACATTGACCTCTGGCTTAAAGGACCTAGAACTCATGTCTCCCTTGGTGACCCCAGGAAGTGAAATTGCCAAACCCTGATCATCCTCATCCACATTCATGTCTATTAATGCTGAGTTTCCATAATCTGTTAGGTTCCGTCTGCTCAAGAACTCCTAGAAGGGGAAGAACAAAGTATTTTATGTTCAATATACATACTAGAGAATGACTGGAAGGTGTGAATTGTTAACCCCTTCCATGCCACCCGATTTTTGAGCAAATTGTCAAAAATGAACTTTCATGAGTTGAATATTAACGTTCAGAGAGTTTTTGTCTTGCGCAATCTGGGCAAAGATTAATTGCATAGGAATAAACATTATATTGGAGACACAGGTTTCTGTATCAGGAAGAATTTTCAAGCCATTCTGAGCCTAAACAAAATGTTCAACACTCACATTTTTGGGCGGGATTTAAGGCGGGGTTAAGTACATGTAAGTTGCAAAGTTAATGTACAGAGATAAAGACTCACAGACTGATTCCATTCATCAACAGAGAAACACTTTGTTCAGAAGTCACTTGCATCGTCAGGCAAGGCACCGAATCAAAAACATCCCTAAATGCTCATTTATGTAACATTTGATAATGAGCACGGCAATGGGATGGATGACATGAATTTATTCAACAACGAAAAAAAGAAATTGTTATTGCTACCAGCGATAATGCAAAACACAAAATGACAGGAAAGATTAAGTTCTATGAATGGCAATTAATTGTGAACATTGATCACAAGATCCTAGTCTCTCTTGTGCATATCAATTTTGACATTGCTGATAAAACAAATTGTAGTTAAATGATCCCAAGCTCTATCATCATTAATGTGGTATGATATGAAAGGGGGGAAATAGTCCTTTTAGAAAGGTTTCATAGTAAATAGAGACATCTTGTTATACTGATTTCATGAGATATTGCATGGGGAAAGTCAGATTTTCATTTTTAAACATACTATTTAGCTTGTAGAGAGAGAGAGACAGAGAGAGACAGAGAGACAGAGAGATATAGAGAGACAGAGAGAGAGAGATATATAGAGAGAGAGAGAGGGAGGGTGGGTGGGGGAGGGGGTGAAAATGTGTTCACCCACTTACAGAGGTCTTAACTTCATCTCTCATTCACAGATTCTGGCACTGGTATTGATTCAGACCCCTAATCTATTGAGGGTTAAAGCAGGGGTATTTGACACAGACTAGATTAGCCTACTTGGAATGCTCCCAAATTAGATTGATAGGAACTGAAGCTGCGCAGACAGAGTGGAATCAGTGCTATTAAAGACCAAATTCTCAGAATACAGAATTGAGATACATCTACTTTGAGATGTTACTCAAAAACAAGTTATTTGTAAGTTTTCATGGTCCAGTTTTTCATCAGTACAGATGCAGGTTAACAGCTATCATAAATGGTGTCGATCATTTGAAGACATCAAGATAAAATCAAGAAAAAAAAATGAAACTCTATACATTCTACTAGTTATAATTTTCACTGTATCACCTATATTTGTGGGAAACCCCCCCCCCCAAAAAAAAAAAAAAGCTCAACCATGCAGTTTCAACCAAGTCTCTCATTCAAAGATAAAGCCATCGTATAAGTTTGATCTTTTGTTTCCATTATTATGTGGAAGGGTATCAACAGAAAATTGTCCATTTTTGCAATTTTTACTTTTGTACCTTGGAAGAGATAAATGAATGTGTTCACTCATGCCTGAAATTTATCTTTATGTTACCCTAACAGAGTGAAAGATAGTTTCTTTTTATTTAATTTTATCTATAATTTATTGGATTTTATTACATACAGTCTTGTATGAAGAAATCTGAACTTAAATAAGTGTTCACTTTCTTTTTTTGCTGAGTGTATTTCACAGGAGAAAAGATTGGACTTAACTTTCATGCCACATGTGTCTGTAGTCCCATATACACATTTCTGTGTGCAGTGCATGTGACTTTTAACAAGACTGAGTAAATTGATTTTGAAGCCTCACAGTATAAACTAATTCTTATGTATTACATAATTAACATTTCCAAATTGCTTACAGCTTCTTTCTCAATGTAATTGCATGACCAGAACTTTATCTATAAATGAAAAAAACAGATCGTTTCGTTTTGGAAATCTTCACAGAGAAATCTGCTTTGGCACCAAGTTGGACTGACCAAAGCATCAAAATGAAAGAAACAGACCAGTAAAAATTTGACAGAAATCCCATTATGGTTACAAAAATTATGAAGTTGCAATAGAGTAAACACAAACAGGTAACACTGTGATTTACCTTGCCAGAACATTTTTATTTTCACGGTTCACCAAAGAAAATGTATCATTTTATCTGAGCTATAGGTGCATTCTATAACATGTTTTTTTTTTAATAGAAATAGAGCTATTCCTTCATTTACAATGGAGAAAATCATTTTATTCTAAATCAAATATGCAATGCATTTCTTGATCTTTCAATTCAGTGGCAAGTCTCACCCCAATATTTGCAAAGAAAATCACTAAACCCATCTGCTAAACAATGCAATTTGCATGTTGGTCTACCATTGGAAAATTGGATTTGCTATTGGTCCACTAAGGACAGCTAAATGTACATGTTTCTCACTCTTAATATCTAATGAACTACCCCTAGATGATCTTTTGATTTCAAATTACTAATTTATTTCATGATTCCTGAATCAAGAATCACTTCATCATTTTATGTAAAAAGTTTATAAAATCATTATACATAACAATTTTCATCAAAACTTAATTCAATTGATTTCAGTTGAAATTTGACCAGACATTCAAGCTGAAATATATTCTTAATCAAATATCTTACTTGATGACAATTCTATTAAGGTAATAAATTCCTGCTTTTTGCCAAGATCTTCATGAAATAGCTGAAAAATACAGAATAAAACATGATTTCTGTAAACATGAATTTCAGAAAATGGGACATTTTGCACATTAGATATACTTAAACCTATATTACAAAACAAATTATATATTTAAAAAAAAAACAGATGAATGCGACTGCGTCTCCTACATGCCTCCGCCTAAATTCAGTTCTTGAAATAATGTGATAACCTGAATAAAAATCCTACAAATTGTATGTTAACTGACCTCTTTGACATTTGACCTTATACCTTATAACCCTAAAGTCTGACCACTTTCTTTCCTTGTAGTCATGAATACAAAATAGTTGGGATGTGGTGATAACAAAGGTAAAAAAAAAAAACACACATTAATTTCACATATAATGACCTCTATGACATATCACCTTTGACCTACACATGAACAGAAATCTAATCAGTTTGTCTCACTATGGTGATGCATACTAGTTCCAAGTTTAAAGTGTATGGGACAACCCCAAAACATAATGCCTCTGGCACCACCTTCGGTGGGCAGAGGCATAAAAGCATAATCATAATTCATTGGGTGTTGGTACATGTAACTTCTGAATAAAGGCGTAAATTCTGAATCTGGAAGCTTACAAAGACTTATATAGAACAATGCTTGTATGCAAAAGCAGATATCCATGATTTAAATCTCTAGATCAAGATCTGACTAGTTCTACATCTAACTTAGATTTTGATAGCTCACTGAAAAAAATGCCATTTCTGAGATTGTCAAGTTATGAAAATAAAAATTACTTAGCTGAAAATCACTATAATGCTAAAATATTTCCTTAAAACCCTGCTCAAAATATGATCAGCAATTACTTCCTTGGTATGATATACACTTGTAGTTGATCAGAGAGTGGTGAGAAATCATGCAAAGTATTGCTGTTTGTGTTTGGTCAGGTTTACATCTGTGCCATAATTGTTTTTATAATATCAAGGTCTTGAAATGACTTGCTGTTGACTCGACATTTTATGAAGCTAGAAAAGTTCTTTCTATTTAAGTTTCTTTAGTGGATTTGTGATCCCATGTTGTCACTGGAAAATTTCAGCTTTGTTACCCACAAAGCAACTTTGAGCATTTTGCATAAGCATAAATAAAAACCATCACATACATGTATACAGGCAATGTTAAACATCCCATACAACTTACGCACAATGTGCGTGCTGCATCAAACGCCAGCAGTGTTGTTAATCTTGTGCAATGAAACCTGTGATACAATAAAATACCCTGGTATATCCTCTGTTAGTTGCATCACAGGTTATGCTGCATAACATGAATAACACACTGGATTTTTATATATATGCAAATTATGCAAATTGCTCAAGGTTGCTCCTTGGGCAACCAAGCTGAAAATGTTCTTGGACCACTTACAATTACAAATCAACAAAAAAACTTCAACAGAAAGAACTTTTCTCGGTTCACTATTGGCTGGATAGGAACGTCAAATGGACTAATGTAAAAGTAATTTTGAAATGTCATGCTTTTAAATTGGAAAAAATAATGACATATTTCAAAATTTGCATGTTTATGATGACACCACATATTCTTCCTATGTAATAAGAGCCCTGAAATCCTCTGGTGAGCTCAGATAAGACATCTGAATTTCATCTACAGCTTATTTTAATTATCCAAAGCATGTTTCACACAGAATGCCCTGAACACCTTCAGGAGAATGACTAGCACATTGCCTAGGACGTGCAGTCAGCCCATTCTGATTGGTACCCAACAGAAATGCAAGTGATTGTATTAGAGTTTTCTGTTATCATTCAAGGTTTTCTGTCACTTGTAATAACTGATACAAGAGAAACAGCAATCATTGTATTTAATAAATAATTACAGACATCTGAATTAAAATCACCCAAAATAATATATTCTTTGTAATCATTTTATTCATCTAGGCAGTCTGAATATGTTATGGGAAGAATACACTGCATCAAAGATGACAGATTTACTTGATTCAACATTTATTTCAATCCAATACTACAGAGAAAAAAACCCCACATACTTGTAGATGCATTAAAATACTAAGAAATGACTTATGAGACATAATATGAATATCTTGCTGTATACCACCATGGCTATTATGACCAGGTCAGTTCTTACCTACTACAGAATATTCAGGAATAACAATTTCTGTCTCCTACATATCACAGCAGAAACACATTTCAATCAGGACAAGAATATCAATTTTGTTTTTGGATAGCAGCATAAATGATCTAAATGTACTTCATGTCTAAGACTTTAGATACTCAATAGAGCAATATATACAAGCTTTTGTAAAATTCAGGTACTTCAGCAATATACAAAATTTTGTAAAATTCATGCAAGTACCTGTTCTATTTGTTTCTTTTTTTCTGCCAGGGTCTGGTTCACTATGAATCTTTGAGCCAACATGATACTCACTAGTAAATATAAAATAATCTAAAACCTTTGACATCATTGACAACTGACATTCCCCCAAATGCTAAAAAGCAAGCATATGACTGAGACTAGCAACCAGTGGACCTACATACATGTACATGTAGGTAAATGAGGATTCATGCCTTACAAAATGGCACTAGCACATGAACTTGCTTTCAAACCCCAAGACCTCCAAGTGTATTAAAGACTACTGCTCAACCACTGATGCATCACAACTCAATAAATATGAAATTATGTTTTTAATTAAAGCGGTATAGTAAATATTGTGTATAGCGCAGTATAAGTGACCATTATTTTGAAAATTATAATTACATGTATGCATTATTGTGATGTACAGTATAGGAGAAGATTAGACAACTTAATTTGCTTTTAAAGTTTTCCCCTGATACAGTTTTGCACCTTCCTATTTCCCCCACAAAAAAAAAAGAAAAGAAAAGAGAAAGTAGTTACATTTGAAAGCAATCAGGTCATTTTGGTGATTTATTACCCTGGACATTGATTGATTGCAATACAAAGTCATCCTTGCTTTATTTAGCTAAAAATCAAGCCTGCGATTCCACTCTGTCATTTATAGTCCTCCTTTCAATTACAAAGTCCTCCTTTTTGCCGCATGGCAAAGTACAATTAAGGTTCATCAAATGGCAAGTCATGTAACTATATGGGAGCTCTGAAGCTCCTTGTGCATATTGTACTTTAAATCTGGACAAACAAATAAAAAAAAAGAAGAAAGATAAAGCCAAGGCCAATATCATTGTAATATCAGTTGGTATAGGGTTTGCTTTGATTGGCACACAACAGACACAAAACATTTCCCTAAGCTGGGTTGGTATTTAATTTGTTTGTGATATCATTCACTTGGTTTGATAATGCCAAATAACAGGAGATGGAGGGACAAAAATCAATTATTGTTGTTCTTGGATTGGTCAAGAACAATTCATGTGATTAATCAGAATTCTAATGGAAAAAAGTAATTCCTCTGGGAGAAAATAGGTTCTGTAACGTTGCAATTTTCAGAGAAAGATTGTTTTTTACGATTTTGCCTCTGACTTTTCACTACCATCACTCTTCATTATAAAAAGCCAAGATATAGTTTTTGTAATGGTAGTGTAATGTCCAATTTAAAAGTACTTTGATTTTTTTGATTTAAAAAAAAAAAGTTCCTGATAGACACCTACTGAGGCAAAATGCTTGAAATTACTGCAAGAAGTAACTGCCTCATTGTGGTTTCCTTATTAAAATCAAATTTCAGAATGCCACTGATAAGTGGAGACATTGTTGACAATGTTGACAATTGTGTCGTAATCATCATAGATATCATCATAACTAAGGGAGTGATGTACAAAAGTTGGGCATTACCTTGGTGATTGTAATTATGACCACTCTTATTTTATTTGTAGCAATTTATTCTTGCTGCTTTAACACACACAAAAAGATGTACCGGTACATTGTACACTTTGGGACAAGAGATGGGGTAGTTTGTATCTGAAGCCTGATGGGTCATTCTGTGTCACATCACACAATGGGTTAAACCCTACTATCTTTAAACTGTCACACATTTGTAATGGGCTATAGTTATAATTTTAGGGTTTAGCTCCATCAGCCAAATGATTTTCACTATGGCATGCAATCCACAGGCATAATGGCCAAACAACTGACATTTTTTAGTTTGTAAATAACCATATCTCTAATACCAGATTGAATTTGGTGATACTGACATATTTAGAAAGATAATTAAACAAGTAATCTAAATCTGCTATTGTTTTCCATGTCCATACAACATAATGTTCAATGAACTCTTGACCTTTACTTTAACCTTGAAATTCATCTTGAGAGTCAGGGGATATCAACATAAATTTTCTGCATCATACAAAAACTAGAAATATCACTGAAGATGATGATTAATACCCCCGCCCCGTGAGAACAGCCTTTCTTGACTTTTGGTCGAAAACTGAGGAAGTAGTTCAATCCGCAAGATTTTTCCCTGATTTACTGCCATAGATATGCCGTTTCCATGGCAACGCAGCTTCCGACACATCAAAAAAATATGTTGTACACATCTTCCCAGTTAGACCAAAGTGTGTACCAAATTTCATGACTTTCGGTCGAAAACTGAGGAAGTAGTTCGATCCGCAAGGCGTTTCCTTGATTTTCTGCCATAAATATGCAGTTACCATAGCAACGCAGATTCCGACTCATCCGAAAAATATGTCTTGCACATCTTCCCACCAAGACCAATGTGTGTACCAAATTTCATGACTTTCGGTCAAAAACTGAGGAAGTAGTTTGATCCTTGATTTTCTGCCATAAATATGCCGTTACCATGGCAACGCAGATTCCGACTCATCCGAAAAATATGTCTTGCACATCTTCCCATCAAGACCAATGTGTGTACCAAATTTCATGACTTTCGGTCAAAAACTGAGGAAGTAGTTCGATCCGCAAGATTTTTCCCTGATTTACTGCCATAGATATGCCGTTTCCATGGCAACGCAGCTTCCGACACATCAAAAAAATATGTTGTACACATCTTCCCAGTTAAACCAATGTGTGTACCAAATTTCATGACTTTCGGTCGAAAACTGAGGAAGTAGTTCGATCCGCAAGGCGTTTCCTTGATTTTCTGCCATAAATATGCCGTTACCATGGCAACGCAGATTCCGACTCATCCGAAAAATATGTCTTGCACATCTTCCCATCAAGACCAATGTTTGTACCAAATTTCATGACTTTCGGTCAAAAACTGAGGAAGTAGTTCGATCCGCAAGCTGTTTTCCTTGATTTTCTGCCATAAATATGCCGTTACCATGGCAACGCAGATTCCGACTGATCCGAAAAATATGTCTTGCACATCTTCCCACCAAGACCAATGTGTGTACCAAATTTCATGACTTTCGGTCAAAAACTGAGGAAGTAGTTCGATCCGCAAGATTTGCAACGGACCGACCGACCGCCCGACCGACCGCCCAACCATCGACTGATTCCAGTATACCCCCTTCAAACTTCGTTTGGCGGGGGTATAAAAATTGGAGAAATTTGAGAAATTGGAGATGTTTGATTTCCAGCTTCTCGTCAAGTTATAGGATCTTTATTATCAGTAAATTCTTTCACATAACACAGAATATAGAATCTTTGATCTATTTTTCCACATAACACACAGAATATAGAATCTTTGATCAATTCTTTCACATAACACACAAAATATAGAATCTTTGATCTATTCTTTCACATAACACACAGAATATAGTCTTTGATCAATTCTTTCACATAACACACAGAATATAGAGTCTTTGATCAATTCTTTCACATAACACACAGAATATAGAGTCTTTGATAAATCTTCCACATAACACACAGAATATAGATTCTTTGATCAATTCTTCCACATAACACACAGAATATACATTCTTTGATCAATTCTTTCACATAACACACAGAATTTAGAATCTTTGATCTATTCTTTCACATAACACACAGATTATAAAATCTTTGACCAATTTTCTTGCATAAAACATAAAATACAGATTCTATTTTAACAACTTCATGAAAAGGAAGATTATAAAATTTCAGAAAATTGAACACTGCAAATATATGTAACAGAAGATAATGCAAAAAGATAAGCAAATAAACACTGTATGATTGATTTATTTTGGTTGGTTTAATTTTCTTTTGTTCCCGGAACACCTGATTTCTCTATTCTGTGCATGTGCATTAATTCTTGTGGGAATCAATCTCAAAAGCTCCTTCCCTTCCCGTATCAAATACATTTATATCCAGCCAAGATTGTTCAACATTTTCTTGGTCGTAAAAGTAGTGGAAAGCCAAAGACTCTTACCTCCATAGCATCTAGAGACATGTTGCAGGAGATTTCAAACTTCTTCACTAAAAGTTGTTCTTGAATGTGATAGATACAGATGTGCTTGGAGCGGCCAGCTGCTAAGATGTAACATCCATCAGCAGAATAACACAGAGTTGTGAAAGACCTGCCATAATGACATCACATGAAAAGAGAAGGTGAGAAAAAGTAGAAGAAACAGTAGAGGAAATGAACTACATGGTAAACACAGCACTGAATACAAAATGATTTGATTAACATGGAATGCAAAGCACGGATCTGCCCCGTGTACATCTGGGACACGCTGACTCCCAATAATCCTCATGTAAATATGCAATCAGCAAGAGAGACCTTGAACATACTCTACGATAATTCTTATAATTGTATGAGAAACTGACATATTTATTCAATTTGTGTACTACATGTATTTAAATATTTTAAATGTTATTCAGTTTATGCAGTCGAAGTGTTGCTTCTGTAAAAACCAAAACAATAAACTTGAATCTGAAGAACTAGTTATGTGATTGCCTTATTAAAGCAACCTTGAAGTTATTGGAAAGGTTGATAAAGTGGTACTCAAGAAATGTGCATACTGGTATTATTAAGTTTTTTCAATCATCAAACTGATAAGAAAGTGACACAATCTTGTTATAAATCACAACATAAAGCACCTCACACATGTACCGGTATATGTGGCATGAAATTTGGCTTTAATTTTAAGCTATTTCTAGTCATGTTACAATTCAATAGCAATCCTTTCCAGGCGACATTTTACTGTGATATTTTTTTAAAAAACAGGAATAAAAGAAGGAGAAAGCTCACTATTCTGTTTTCACCTTTATTATCTCTTTTCTTCCCAGAAGGAAGTATTGAACCTACGCAGACATACAGGATGTACATGCACCCATGTAAGTTGTATTGATTTTTATTGAGCCTTCAATTCCAAGCTGTGTCTTTCCTGCATACATTGCTTGCATCAATGTCTATGTTGTCTTTAACTTGCATAACATGGCAAAAAAATGCCTGATATGTACAAACTTATTAAAAGAATCAAATCACTTTACAGTTTTTTTTTTGTTGCTTCCTCATGTTTGCTTAAAAACTGCCCCTGGTGCCCCCTCAATTTGTGTACCATGCCAATGTGGCAAGGTGTACATCAGAGAGACAGGACACAGCCTCAAAACCAGACTTAAGGAACATCAGACCAGCTTTAAACACAGCGATTGGGACAAGTCGGCAATTGTCACCCTATCGACTGGCCCAATATGAAACTCTTCACCTCCATCAAACACTGGTACACCAGATGAGTTCGAGAAGCCATCAAAATACATCAACATAATACAGTACCACAGGACAGCGGACTAGTCATCAACGACATTTGGCAACCTCCCCTAAACAGACGTACATCTCAACATTAAACTGCATTACAACCCCCCCCCTAACACAACACCCCACTTCACGCCAATCGATAATCTCTAAACAGATTAATGGACCAGACAGGAAACGACTAACAATAGACTTAGACATTTGCGCGGCAAACTTCTGACACAGACACACATTTAGACCACGCAAACGTAAGCCATGCCCACTACCGCTAACGGACCAATCAGAGGCCCGGAATGGTGAACACGGGCTCACACGGAAACGGTACCCCGGTCCGCACAACTGCATAAATACTCGGCGCACTGCAGTTTTCCTCGAGTTAATCTCCTGACGGTGAACAGAGCACACTGTTCGAAACGCGTTGAGACAGATATACTCCTTTACCGTATTAAAGATTGCTGTAGTTCGGAAACTCTCTTTCAGAACTACTCTACAGAGGAATACAAACAGTTCTTTTCAGAATTACTCTCTCCGAACTTCTCTGACCTGCTCGGAACTTTCCTAATCTCGATCACTCTTTCTTCCTTTTTCTTATTTCCTCTTTCCATTTCACTTCATTTTTGGTGTACAAACACCGAAAAAAGAAAACCAAAATTAGTCTTCTGTAAGTGTTTCATTTAATTTCATTCTGTTTCTCTTCCCTTTCCTTTCACTTCTCTTAAATTCCTCTAAACACCCCATAAGTGGGTTATTTTTCACAGAGGCTCCCACATGGTGTTACTAAAAACCTTCAATTGTGAAAATGTATTTAAATGTTTTAAATCTTATTCAATTTATGCACAGTCAAAGTGTTGTTTCTGTTAAAACAAAAACAATAAACTTGAATCTGAAGAACTATAGTTATGTGATTGCCTTATTAAAGCAACTTTGAAGTTATTGGAAAAGGTTTATAAAGTGGTACTTAGGAAATTTGCATACTGGTATAAGTATAAAAAATTAAGTGACACAATCTTGTTATAAATCACAACATAAAGCATCTAACACGGACATTTCAATGTGGCATTAAAATTTGGCTTTAATTTTAAGCTATTTCTAGTCATGTTACAATTCAATAGCAATCCTTTTCACGGGACATTCTACTGTAATTTTTTTTTAACAGGAATAAAAGAAAGAGAAAGCTCACAATTCTTTTTTTCACCTTTATTATTTCTTTCCTTCCCAGAAGGAAGTATTGAACCTACGCAGACATACAGGATGTACACGTACCCATGTAAGTTGTATTGATTTTTCTGAGCCTTCAATTCCAAGCTGTGTCTTTCCCTGCATACATTGCTTGCATCAATGTCTATGTTGTCTTTAACATGCATAACAAGGGAAAACAATGTACAAACTTAATAAAAGAATCAGATCACTTTACAGTTTCTTTTGTTTTGCTTCCTTATGTTTGTTTAAAAACTGCCTCTGGTGCCCCCTCTCCCCCCCCCCCCCACCTCAAAGTGCAGGATATGTTCTTCACCAAAATAACCAGCAGCAAAGTCCTTGTCTTAATGGGAGACATAATGAAACATATTTATCTTTGTCCATCAATGTGCCAGTAGAGGAGGAATGGTATAATTAGTGAGCAAGCTTATATCGAGTTGACCCCTTTTGACCTCGCAAATTCTTGCATTTCCCGTGATCTACGTAAAGTTGTTTACAAATACAAGCAGAAAAATAATGTATTAAACACCACTTCTTGTAAACAAAGTTTGAAAAATGATTAAATATAGAGGTAACTTTCACAACAATACTGCAAAATCAAAGTGAGACCAACGAAAATTGAAATTTTAGCGATATTTCCTCGGTTACAAACAAAAAATGTTACCTGCTAAACTTCCCCTAAAATTCCTCATTTTTGTTAGATTCGCAGGCAAATCACTTTCATGAATCAATAAATTGTACATTTTTCTACAACCGTATAGTATTTACTTGAGCTGGATTTTCTACAATAGAGTTGTGTCAGAAAAAAAGGATCTCAGTGTCAAATTCACTGAGGCTGACATAACAGAAAAATATTACAACCTTGTCCCACGCATTGAAATCTGTTTACAGATGTGCTGTGCGAATTGTGTGAGTGAGCGATCCATGGGCCATGCGCATATGTGCAATTCATGAATGGGCTGACTACAGCTGACTCAAGAATATCATATATGCAGATCGTGAATTTGTTATCACTGCGCATAATCTGCTGCTCCAAATTGCTGCAAGATATTGTGTAAAAAGACGTAATATCTCTGCAAACAGGGATGTAAAATGTAAAATGTAAAACAGGGATGTAAAATATTTGACGAACGCAGTGATTCAGTCAAGTGTAGGTGTCCGAACGTAATCGCTCAAGAATACTCCGTTCGCATCCTTCTCCTCTGTCCATTTCCAATTCCACTTATTCTTGATTCCTATGTCGATTTTCGCTATATTTGTAGTCCTGTCCACTTCCATTTTGATTTTTTATTCCAATAAGAGCCAAAAGAAAATCAGGAAACGATTAAAAAACGCTATCAGTATCACAAAGTCGTAAACTTCCATGTATCTGTGCAGCGCGACAGTACACATACAGCGCAATATCGCTGTGCACGTGTGCTGGCGCTAGCTTCGCAATGCGGTCGTCCTGACAATGCATTCCAGAACGTATAGTCTCGTACATCAGTCCACTTTTCCTGTCGCCGCACGTTCAAAATACAAAATCATTACGTGGCTGTCACGCAAATTTTAGTAAAGCGCATGGTTTTACAGTCCATGGCATTTGTCCACACATACTCGTTACCAGGATTTTTATACAAAATTCGTGCTGTGCGCACGAGAACCACTTCACGCTATATTAACATACTTCGTATGAAACGGCCCGTACAAGACTATATTTCATTTGCAAGATTTTTTTCCGCCACTAGGTTAATGCACACGAAAGTACGATAATGCCTTCAACACATAACATGTCACAGAAAAAACCCGGAAATGTTACTGAACTGGGCTATTTTACGCCATGAAAATACTGGGGGGGGGCCTCGGAGGCCCCCCCCCCCCCCATTGATCTCGGAAACGCAATGTCCAACGAACTTGAAAATTTGCATGTCGATAGATCTTCACATGCTGAATCTGATGGTGTGATTAATTTTAATCAATTATGCAAATTTGAATAATTAGCTAATTAATTATTCATAATGCATATTTTATGCATTTTTGGGATATTTTCATAATTTCAGCCTAAACAAGTAGAAAACTACATGAAAACTGTAATGAAGAATAATGTTTCCCAAATGTGAAATAAATCAATTCTTATATATTTGTATGTGTACAACAACAAAAAAACTTTTTTGTCCTTATGTTTTGTATTGTTTTTATTTCTTATGTTTTCTATTGTTTTATATTCCTTATGTATATCATTGTTTCTAAAATTTGCCCAATTTATCTCAGAACAATATAGAAGCACGAATCAAGTGGAAAACCAATTCCTGAGCAAGATTCATAAAGAAATGCAAGCCATTGTCTATTGACAGCATGTACATGTAACTGCACACAAATATATGGAGCGATTAGCAATTTTAATGACATGCGCATACTAATTAGCATATAACGCCCCCTAGGTATGTCTGATATGGACAAATGTGGTATCAAAACGTGCGCAAGACTTCAGGGAAAAAAGTCATGAAGCGAGAATCCGAAATTGCCAGCGGTCGCGATGCAATCACCAAAAATACGGAGGGGGGGGCCTCCGAGGCCCCCCCCAGTGCAGTTAGGGTTAAATTTTAAAAAATCTGGAAGTCTTACATCCCTGTGCAAAGAAAGAAGTGACATCAGTGAAACTTTCTCTAAATATGGAATATACACCATGCTCATAAGGAAATGAAGTTTCATGAATATTCATGTATAGGTAAACTTGTGCCAGAAAATATTGACAGGTAATTTTTGAACGGTTTAATTTCAAAATGTTGCTATAACTTGACAAAACAGACATCACATTTCAGGATTTTTTCAGACAATCATTTATAACTACAAATTAGTTAATGTGTGAAGTTTTAGCTCATAATTTGTTGAAGTTAGGGTACTTGTTTGGCCATTTTGATGACCGCACACACGTACAAACAGAGTAGTGCATTGGTACTTCAAAGCAAACTGCCCGGTAATCCGATGATAATTGGTGTTCTGCACAAGGGCTGGTGCTTCCTCCTTTAAACTAATTCATTGCAAAGACCTGATTTTTTTGTTCTTTGTGTGACAATTTTGAAATTGAAAGAAGGAAGCTTGAAAATGTTAATTACAGTTACATTTCGTCCTGTCACTGCATCCCATCCTTTCCACATGCTCCAGAAGATGGCATGGAGACCAATGCAGGCAGGGTTTACAGAATACACCGAGCCTGAAATGCACAGGGGGGGGGGGGAGGTCTTATGAAAATATCAGATGAGATCAGATGAGGCAGACTAAGATGATATGGACACTTAACACAAAGAGAGAAAAGCTACTGGCTACAAAAAAAAAGTGGAGTTACAATCGCTATCCTGTGGCAGACCATAGAATACGTGTGACGGATTCGGGCAGAGGGTATGAGACACTAAACCTCGTTAATGGGAATACGAGAGACTGGGATGCATGTATATCAAACCTCACAATGTAGGGAAACTGGACAATGAATGGACAGTATAATAATGAAACAATTTCACAAAATTGCAATAATGTCTCTAGTAAGCCTGAGTCGAATCGATTGGTTGGCCGGTGTTCGATCGAAGACATCGAATCCCGATTTCGTTTTGGCAAAACCGGTGCATCGATTTGTAGTCCGCCAGATTTTTGACTACCGTAGCCACCATGAAAAAAGCAAATAAAAAAAGAAACTCCGAACATACACCATACTAGCAGAGAACGTGAAGGCGACTTCAAACTGTTGGCTAACTTTCGCTAATTCGCTCGCGGAGGACGTCGCGCTTTACCTGTGCTTTCTCTATGGAAAAATCGTTTTGTTGTTACGAACTGAAGTTTACGATAATATTCTTGCACTCTCTCTGCATTGTCAATTTGACAATTGTATTAATTGAACATGATATATACGGGCATGAGTACGAGTGTTTCTACTTAATTCGCAATAATTATCACGCTCTCATCAAATTGGCAATTACTTCTTGATCTGAAGCTGAATGAAGTCGAGTCATGAGCGACGAAAAGTTTATTTCGTATTGTTGTTTTTTTTGCATCGAACAAACGTGTTCCATTCAGCTCTCCAAAGACAAAGTAAGATTATTAATTCTTTGAATGTGAATCATTGTCGGATGTGTCGACAATGAGCATCGCTTCGTGCGACACTATATTTTGGCTAGCCATACGGACTAGAAACGTGAGCTTTTGGCTCGTCCGCTGTGATTTTTACTAGCCATTGGCTAGCGGGCTAACGTTAATGTCGAGCAGAGAGCGAGAGCCCATACATACATGTATGCATGCCCGCGATGCCAGCGGACCGGTCACCGGTGCACGGTGCATGCACTGCGTGCAACTCTGTTTTCACCGCCCATCATTTATCGATTCACCGGTATTCGATCGAATCAAAGCCGTCGAATCCCGGTTTATGAAATATTCGATATGACTCAGGCTTAGTCTCTAGCACGAGTTACAGAGTCCCAGTGGTTATTACGACAGTTGAATAAAAAGTTGAAATTACAAGCAAAATGACTACAAGAGAAGGTGCTTACTTTGCAGCAGAAGATGTCTTTGCAGTGACCACATCATCACTCCTACGACCACTACCCAGGTCTTGCTTGCCTTCAATAGAACCTATCTGGACAGCTGTTTGGACATCCCAAAATGTTATTTGGTAGTCCAATGTAGCTACTGCAAGCTGCTCACCATTTGGGCTTATTGCAACAGTCATACCTGGAAGCAAGCAAAGAATACAAGAGTAAAAGGGGTCACATAGTAAGATAGGCAGAAAAGTCAGTTTCTTTTGTAATTTCATCTGACCCCATCCCAATCACTGTCCTTTCATATTTCCCTTGAATTTTATTCTTTCATTGTTTATGTCTTTCATTGTTATGCATATTCCCTAAATCAAATACATACATTGTACTTGTAATCTATTACAATGTACAAACTTTATACCTCTACGAAACTATAATTGTATGCAAAGTGGGATATGACACCCCAAATTTCATTTTTATAGTACAACAACAAAAAATTGTAAGAAATACAAAGCTGAAAAAAAAGGATTTTTATGATTTATTGGTAATAAAATAACAATTACTGTCAAAATTTATACTTTGGATCCTGAATGACATTGGCAAGAGTATATATCCCCAGCAATTTGGCAACTGGCATGTTATGTCTACAAACTATTATCTACCAAGTCTCATGGAATACCTGCACAAGCTCACTAGTCAATATCCTACAGTGACCAGTCTTCACTTCAGCCCAAGACCAAACACTATACAGTGAAAACTCACTATAACGTGGACATTGGGAGCATGAAAATTACCTTGTTATATCAGGAATCTCCTTATATCAGGGTAAAAAAAAAGGAACATTAAGACTTGGGACAAGCAAAATTACCTTCTTATATCAGCAATCTCCTTATATCAGGGTAAAAAACCAAAAGAACATTTAAGTCAGGGGACCAGCAAAACTACCTTGTTATATCAGGAATCTTGTTATATCAGAGCTCTTTATAACGATTTTCCACTGTACCTAACCCCCAACCAAACCCTTAACCTAACCTAAAATCAAATTGCAACCTTAACCCTAACTTTACGTCTTTAAAGATCACATTACAAGAAAATCACAAATATGGCAATTAATGTATCACTAGAAACTGGGAAGCTTACAGATGGCAATCGTATAAGTTTTATGTCAACTGCGTATGTGATGATTATAAAAACAACATAAATAAAAGCTCTTCTAAGCATCTGGAATATCCGAGGATTCGCCAGAAATATAGCGATGTTTTGATGTCGTCACACTAGGGATCGATCCTGCTTAAGCAGAAGACGTCCTATAAGGAATGAACGTAATTGCAATGCAATTATTTATCAAATTATAAAGAGTTTGGTATATTTAACATGACCTTATTTCACACCATTCTAAAAGGGATAACTAAAACCGTTTGATTGTAAATACACAGGAGAAGGGTCAATGATCAATGAAATAAACCCCATTTTCAAATTGAAAACCTCTCCGAATAATAGCATGGATGGTATTCATTCCCTCTTGAAACGCCGAATATGCCCCGGTGCAAGCAACTGAAAATACAATGGCGTCTTATTTTGTTTACAAGTGACTGATTCCTTTATTTTTTTAACGCTGCATTTTTCATCAAAATAATACCATACACGAAGTTAAGAGTGAGGCAACAGACTAACATTAAGACTGACGCTAGTCAAGTAAGAGAAATAAGTGAAGAGGAGATGACAAAACAGGCACTGAAAAATGTGTAAGCTGTTATGGGACATCGTCTGCTTAGACAGGACTGGCCCCTGGTGTGTCGTCACACATCTCAGCAGCGTTCGAGGAGCTCATTTTTCAAACATCCATATCTTTCTTATTCCTTGTCATTTCTTTCAAACTTTCACCATCCTGTTTTCCTTATTTTTCTGCTTTCACACAAATCATCTTATTACCAAGGTTGGATTGCCCTTTAAGCTCCAAGACTTATGACTTGATGAGACCTGAGAATATCTGGGGTCAATGTTCTCAAAAAATAACTTGGAGACCCAAGTCACTCTGGATCATCCACGCTGTAGAAATTTCCATTTGATGAGTGGCTGAAGGTTCCTCTGGATAACTTGGTCTCCCAGTCTTACCATACGAAGAGCCCGAGGGTCTCTCAGGATCCTTTGTTCTCAAAGACTTACCATTTGATACGAGCCCGAGGGTATCTCAGGATCCTTAAAGCCTAAAGACTTACCATCTGATGAGAGCCTGAGGGTCTCTCGAGATCCCTTGTGTCCAAAGACATCCCAAAGTCTAACAGTCTTATCCCAGGAGGAGCTGGCTAGCTGAGAACCACTCGGACCAAAGCTCAAACCAGAAACTGGAGCTTCGTGACCCGCAAGAACCTGTAGAGAAAATAACAATTATTACATCTACATGTATATTGCTCTCTATATTAACATCAAAATTTATCTTGTTGAAAACAAACTTTTGTTATAGTCTGTAAAGTCAGTGGTAAATTGTGGATTATCCCAACAAAGACCTTGTTGAAGACCTGACATCCATACATCTGGGTTCAACCTAGGCAGACCACACTGAACTTCCCTCAATGGGATTCATATCTATTGCCTGGAATGAGCATAACCTTCACAAATAGAAGGCAGTTCAGCATGTAGACCAGACCTCATTGCATATCGTCTGTTGAGAGCCAGATCGAAGGGTGTCAACTCCTATACTTTTACACAGAATTAATGACATTCTGGCTCTCAGATGATATTATGAATGACTGTCTGCTGACAAGCTTTCAACAAGGGACACATGCACCAAGGAAGTCCATCTTGTGTGAGATGACCACTCTTCCCTCTCCCAAATTTATCTGTCCCTATATATGAAGCTGAAAAATGTTGTATGAATGAAGAATCTGCATGACTGCTACAAAACACTTACATAATGGCTAGATCCTAATCATACTGCAACAATGTCATACACTGCATGATCATGGCAAATTTCATTTCATGGGGCGATAAGCTTGGTTATGTCATTCCTCATATCAGACACTAGGAGCCATATTCATTTCAAACGAAATTTGAGTATTTTACTTGGTTTTCACATTTTGGCTTACATAAATTACTTCAGCAACTTTGGTATTCATTTGAATCTTTTGTCTTAGTATTTTACCTGAAGCCGGTGTCTTGGCGAAATTGGCTAAAAACTTGCCGCCCAGCTGCCAAGCAGGCTAATATTTGGGGTTGTGACCATAGCTTAATATATAGTACTGTACTGTCACCAGTCGTGGTGGGATTTGACAGTTTGGGTTTAATAATTTTCAGAAAATACCATATTTGTTGAGGAATCACCCACCATTCGATGCAGACAATGCTTGTAGATAAAATGCACCTAAACCATGCATCTTGCTTCTACGGCACAAACGCTATTGCGGCGCTAAATATAATGTAGATGTGATCGGAATACGCGTTAAGCCATTTTACTTAGCCAAGCCAAATATGCTATGTAAAATGCTTTTGAATTAGAGCTGTTATCAAAATACCCAAAAACTAATTATTATGCCTCCGCCCACCGAAGGTGGGTGCCGGAGGCATTATGTTTTCGGGTTGTCCGTCCGTCCGTCCGTCCGTCCCACTTCTCGTTACCGCAATATCTGAAGAATCATTTGAGGTAGGAATCTCAAACTTGGTACTAGTATGTATCCCCATACGAAGATGAACTGATTAGATTTTGGGGTAAGTAGGTCAAAGGTCAGAGGTCGCAGAGGTCAATTTACATGAAATTACATGAAATTCTTGGTTTTTAGCACCGTTACTGCGATATCTCAAGAACTGTTTGAGGTAAGAACTTCATACTTGGTACTAGTATGTATCCCCATACGAAGATGAACTGATTAGATTTTGGGGTAAGTAGGTCAAAGGTCAGAGGTCACAGAGGTCAATTTACATGAAATTACATGAAATTCTCGGTTTTTAGCACCGTTACCGCGATATCTCAAGAACTGTTTGAGGTAAGAACTTCAAACTTGGTACTAGTACGTATCCCCATACGAAGATGAGCTGATTAGATTTTGGGGTAAGTAGGTCAAAGGTCAGAGGTCACAGAGGTCAATTTACATGAAATTACATGAAATTCTTGGTTTTTAGCACCGTTACCACGATATCTCAAGAACTGTTTGAGGTAATAACTTCAAACTTGGTACTAGTATGTATCCCCATACGAAGATGAACTGATTAGATTTTGGGGTAAGTAGGTCAAAGGTCACAGGTCACAGGTCAATTTACATGAAATTCTTGGTTTTTAGCACCGTTACTGCGATATCTCAAGAACTGTTTGAGGTAAGAACTTCATACTTGGTACTAGTATGTATCCCCATACGAAGATGAGCTGATTAGATTTTGGGGTAAGTAGGTCAAAGGTCAGAAGTCACAGAGGTCAATTTACATGAAATTACATGAAATTCTTGGTTTTTAGCACCGTTACCGCGATATCTCAAGAACTGTTTGAGGTGAGAACTTCAAACTTGGTACCAGTATGTATCCCCATAGAAAGATGAACTGATTAGATTTTGGTGTAAGTAGGTCAAAGGTCAGAGGCCACAGAGGTCAATTTACATGAAATTACATGACATTACTGGTTTTTAGCCTCGTTTGAAAATGAAATGAAATAAATTTTTATCTCCTGTGCATTTTAAGTGAAATGATTTGTAATTTTGTTGGACCAATCCTTTTTCATCTAGTTGTCATTATGTTGTGAAAATTGTGGAGTTTTGTATGTGCACTTGATTTGAGTCATAATGTTTCCTACATTGCCTAAATAGATGATATATTCCTCTCGACTGAAAACTTTTACAAACAGTCACTGTTTGTAATCTCTTGCATTAATAAAGTGTATTTTCAATACATTGACAAACTTACCTCAAGTAATCGTCCTGTCTGCATTGACCACATAAAGATCTCAAAGACATCTTGCCCAGCAGCACACACAATTTCACCACTTGCATCAAGAGCTAAACAGGAGAACTGGACTGGCTGCGGAGATGTTAACGTCCGGAAGTTACGATACCTGCAATGAGATTAGCATTTAAGTTTATTTGTATTCATATCAAATAAACTATGGTAAGAAAAAGGACATATAAAATGAGTTCTTCATATGATGGGTCAGACCTGTACACTAAATCAACAAATCAAATCCAGTGTCTACCAACAAAACAGCATTTTTCAAATAAGTACAGTCAATCCTGCCTTAGTGACCACCTGTTCATAACGACCACCCTCATTTCCCCCGCAGAAAATTTGCGTGTTTAGCGACCTTTATACAGCGACCACCTAGGTAACGCAACCAGCGACTACCTGATTTGCTTCCAAACGGTCGGAAAAATCCCCACTAAACTCGGCGGTTGGCCGTCCAGCGACCATTTACTATTTGACTACACAAGAAAAAGAAAAAATAGAACTAAAATTCAAAGACATTTAAAGACCTTTGTTGTGCCCAGCTACTATTTTTCATCCCCACCTGCCATTCATTTACATGGGAAAAAAAGATTCCTTGGTTTAGCACATCATAATGTGAAAGAACCTTAATGGAGCACAAATAATGAAAATGAAAATATCAATTTTTGCATCTTGTTAATCAGTATAAATACTGATTTGCTTGAGGAGTCTGCACCGTTGAAAGTTTTCGATATGCTTTTATTTTTCTCATTCTCTTTGAAAAAAAAAACAATAATAAGGCACCAAATGCTGTGAATCTGCATCATTATCATGAAGATCACACAAGTAAGACATCTAACAAAGACTACACAATGACTCACCTGTGAAGGTCAAATGCTCTGACAGTACCATCTAATGAAGCCGAGACAACTACTTTACCAGCTTGATTAAAGGTCACACCAGTTACTCCTCCACAGTGCTCGGCGAATGTCACAAAACAAAATCCACTTGATAGATTCCAAATTTTGACCTGTTATAAAATAAAAATTTATCATTTTGTTCAAGTGCTGTTCTTTGTTTTATGTTGTCAATATGCAATAATCAATTACACTAAAAACTAAAGTAACAGAAATTAAATATAATAAGTCATTGCTTGGGTATGATCATTTATTTTTTTGGACTGTTTTGGCCAGTACATATACAGACCTTGTAAAGTTTTGTGATGTAGTAAATTATTACACTAAATTTGGGAAGTGATATGTATTAATAGGTAATCAATGCTATGTGACTACAAAATTGGATAAAATGAATATATTTGCTAAGAATATACAGTAAGTAAGAAAAGGAGTTGATTCAGTTTCTATAGACTGCCTTCCATTGCTACCTGACAAACTCAAACTAATTTTGTTTCCTACCTTGCCATCTTCAGCACCTGTAGCTACAAGCATTCCATCCTTAGAGTAGTCTAGACATGTCATATTGTTGTAATGTCCCTGTTGCTTCAGAACATAGCTCTCACTTTGCCACTCCCACACCAATAACTGTCCTAAGCCAGTACAGCCAAATGCAATCCAGTCCCCTGGAGTGTTGAACATCACTGATGCTACACGCTGCTCAGAGATGCTGTATTCAAACACAATCAATTACAAGGCTCAAAGTTACATTCATCCAAAACCACTGACCCTCAAATATTCAGAAAGAAGTAGAACTTTATTTTTTTTCCTTAAAGTGATATAGAAGGACCCACATTTCTTCGTTAGAAAAAAAACTAATCCTCATATATATAATTTTGTATGCTGTGTGTATATGGCATTTCAGAATGATCTGATACCGACACGAGCACATAACTGAAGCATATCCAGAGCAAAATTACACGTATGTCCGCATTCCTGGATTCTTCCTAATCTTCATCCCAAATACACTTTTTGAAAATCTCTAAATCAAAGGTATTATTCAGAAACTAAGAATACCAAGACTTCCTAACACATTATTTTTGTAACCACTATTCTTGCAGAGTAATTGACTTGGATTTGAATGTATTCAGGCTTACATGTATAATGATGCTATGTGAGAAGTACCATGATGAAGTATACATGTACATGTAGGAAAGAAAATATTGAATACTTTGGCTGTATGTTGTGTTATACATGTTAGTCAAGAAAAAATATCAGTCATTGTTTACAAATCGCCAACAAAATAGCAAACAAACAAGCTTTAGACCGATGGGTTACATGCTTGGTAGAAGGGACTATACAAGCAAGAAGTGCTCATTTGCCCTCACTAGGGTGTAGACAAACATGTCAGTTTAACATCAAATTTACAGACTTGTATTATTTAGGGTTTACAAACTTGTTTTATTCAGGGTTGAGAACTGTTTGAAATTGACAGTTGAAAAAAGATCCCTCAATTATATATTTCAAAATTTTTTCAGAAATGTTTATACCTGTGGATAGCTTAGGGTCTCTTCTATCTGATGACACCAAACTATCTCACAATATTTTACGCTTGAGTGAGCAAAAGCCACTTTTGTCAAATATTTGTTTATGTTCTGGCTGGTATCATCAAAGTTTAGAGTTATAAAAAGGCTTAAAATTTTCATATTCTGCTCATTAAAAGACAATTTATAACTTTGTTTGCTGTATGTCCTCATATATCCCATCAAACCTTTATGGTTCAACAGTAAGCAAACCAGTTGAAATTAAAAGACTCACACAAAGTAACATTTTGAAACACTCAACAAAGCAGTTAATTGCTCACTCAAGCATAAGATGTTGATGGGATGCGTACTGATGTACATAGAACAAAGCCTTTTATTTCATAAATTGTTTTTATTGATCAGAATATGGAAATTTCTAAGCCTTTACATGACTCTTAGCTTGACTGGTACCAGCCAGAGCCAATATCAATTCTTGTCAAGTCTGGATCTTGCACCCTTTCACAAAATTGGCCTTTGCTAACTAAAGCGGATGAGATGAGATTGTATTCTGACATACGTGTATCTTGCACCCTTTCACAAAATTGGCCTTTGCTCACTCAAGCAGATGAGATAAGATTGTATACTAACACAAGTGTATGGATGAGCATCTATACAAACCTCAGTGTATGGATCAAGTTGTAGTCTGGCATCTCATGTAAGTGGAAGACTCCTGAAGCAAATCCAGCCACAAGAATTCTGTTCTTCTTGTGATAGTCTGCACAGGTCAAGTCATCAAAGTCGCCAGATTTGTTATAATAATGCCTGTAAAACGAAATACAGATCAACTGAAACGCAATATCCGGCAAAGTGACTCTAGCAAGCTTTGGCTTCTTATATACCAGGGAGAGCAATCATAATTCACAAGTCCAAGACTTATGATGCTTATGTACAGTATTTAGGTAGCTTAGTAAAACTAAGCGGCATGAACAGACGCATCTTGAACGCAAACGGCATAATTATATAGTGGTGAATCAAAAGTCTTCATTTCATGTACGTAATGACAGTTTTGGTAATCAAGGTGTTTAAGGCAGTTTGTCTGCTCTCTGGCTTAATGATATGTTTCTTACTTTAATAATGCAATAACATTATATATGGTTTTCAACAATATGCATTTTGCGTTCCAGATGCATCTTTTCGTGCCACTCCATTTGGCTAAGCACCTTAGTAGGGAAAATGTCAGACTCATATAATGATGGGTACAGTGAACTTATATCCATGTTTCACTCCATTTTAATAATAAAGAATATTTAAAATCTAATTTCATTCAACCCAGGGACTAACTGATCTTTTTGTCATCACTACTTTCTTTTGAAAGTATTACTGGATGCAAAAAAATTGCTGCATGTATATATTAAAAGAAAAAACCCCTGAATCTAATGATTGTTAGGCATAGTTATCGATGAGACTTCAAGAATATTTTTGCAAAATAGGATGTTCATTTGATTTCTTAGTTCATCTAGTACAGGACAACGAGGAGCTGAATACTCTTGTCAAGCTGATACATCTAGCTTGGCATTTGTAGAGACCATATACATGTATCATTATGATCATATGTAAATTTGGACAAGAGGACTATTTACATTTTTTTATTAGTGAAATATAATATAATATAATTTGGCCTTTACTTTGTAGGAATATTATAGGAATCATATGGGCATCCTTAAGTCTATATAGGAGAACAAGATTTTTAGAGATTCCTAAAGTATGCTTTACAATCATATAGACATTGGACAAAGAGGTCCCATGAAGAGGAGCTTTAGATATATTTTTTTTAAATGCTAATAACTGTGTCTTACGATAACCAGATGTATACTTACTTGGCAATTCTCCTGTACTTGATTTTGTTCTCTTTTTGTTTCTCTTCTTCATTTGCCTCTCCCTCATTGTCAGTTTTCCTTTTCCTTCCTTTCCTATGTAGAGGGTTGTGACTCTGTTCCGTAGCAGGTTGTAAAACATCAAGGTCTGTGTCACATTCCCAGACAATCAGGTCTGCTCTTCTGCTTAATGTGTACAACTGGATTATGTCAATCAAGGAAACTCACATAAAACACTTGCATACATATCAAATAACCAATGATCTTGACACACATTATTATTCATTATAAGGCTGTAGCATCATGAATGTCAGATGTGTGTCAGTCAGTGCAAACATGGATATTCAAAGCTTGCAATACTGCCATCTTGTGTTCATCTGATATCTGGCTCAAATGGAGAAAGCAAAATGACAGCTCTCATAAAGCAAGAAGACAACACACCGAGATACTTTCAAAATTGCACTATATAAACATATGTTTTGAAATCCAAAAATGTCATTTTCATGAGTAGCTTTCTAGAACATCAATAAAAACAGGTTAACAGATTTTTTTACCTCATTGTCAAAAATCCCCACTACCTGAACTTCTACAGCCAAGATATCTTTTAATAGCAGTCAGCGTTTAATACTGTTAATAAAATCATTATTCCTAAGATGTTATAAAGGATACGTCGAGTGAGTTTTCTTCAAAGAAGCAGGCTACAATACAGTCCTTATGCCCTCCTAGTGAGTAAACGATAAGCTGATCCATGTCATCTACGGCAAAAACTCTGGTGTTCATGTCCTTCGAACCAACAGCAAATGCTCTGCAAAAAATATAGCATCATTATACAACATACTAAAGTAGCAGAAATTTACATTTCAATTACATTGAAACTTGAAAAAAATAATACTTCACTTGATCATCAACTACATGTAGATTGATCCATGGCCTTATCAATAGAATAACATTTGTTTCTTACATGAATGAACAACTTGGCCATATTCTCATGGAAGTTGGTGGTACTTTTGACCCCCCCCCCCCCAATCTCCTTCAGCAAGACAGAGATACATATATCACTGGTGTAACTAACTTGCTCAAGATTACTTATCTACTTTTATCACTCAGGGATCAGTCATTTTTTTCGCTGCCTATGAGGTATCGATAATACCAACATAAGGTCTTTTTTACCTCAATTTGGGTGAACATCTTTTAAAAATATGGAATTGTCTAACCCTTTCTCATTTTTCAGAGAAGGCTGGAATAAAAAATTAATGTGACCAGGATTAACATACTTAGAATCTGATGTCCAGTCAATGCATGTTGTTTCATCATATGCTCCATAGTATGTTCTGTGAAGTCTAAGAGGGTTAAATTCTCTGCTAGAACTACATGGTGTGGTGTATACAAGGGCCACATTCTCTTTGGCTACAGCAAGCTTCCTGCAAGATAAAAAAAAAAGTTAAACAATCATTAACCTTTACAGGAACTTATTTGAACTATTCAATCCGAAGTGCAGGTGTTGTATGTCTGCATTTGTAGGGAGGAAGAGACAACGGGAGACAACGGAACACCTTTATCTGGTCTGCCCCTTCTACCAGAACCCTGGGCTGTGTCTAACAAAAAATTTAAGGTTCCTGACCATCCGATTGAAATGTGTCTTTGAAAAAGTCAGTATTGTTGCAATGGGATGCAGGCAAACTAATAGTCTTAAGCCAGTTTTGTGAAACACTGCAGTGTAATTATGATGGTCTGGAAGAGTCTAACCTCAAGGCTAGATGATGCGTCAAGTATTGGATTGGTGCTGTGTAGTGATCGGAGAAGAAGAAAAACAATCCAAAATTTTATGACTGCATAATAACCAAGGTTCTTAATGATTCTTCAATGTGATCACAATGGAATGACTCAATTGTTGGTTGGAATATGGGATGGATAGTAAAAGATTAAATGAGACAAAAAGCTAACTTATGGGGTGCTGCAAGAAAGTTGCGATTGATTGCAAGTTGCAACTGATCGGTACGGACCAATCAAAATCAATGTTGCAAGCACATCTTCTTGAATGGGCAGACCCTGAACCATTCAGAATGGTTGTTCTAATTTGCTTTACAATTTGCAATTGATTGCAACTTTCTTGCAACACCCTGTTAGTTAATCATCAACGAATTACCGTTATATGCAAAAGTTTTCACAAGCCCCTACCAAGCCCAATTAGTTAAAGGGAAAGTCCACCCTGATCTCAACTTGGTTTCAAGCAGAAAAGTTAAAGAAACAGATCAGAGAAAGATTAAGCAAACTCCAATAAGAAACTAGAAAGGCCGTCAAAGGCGGCAGACCCACGCCTTAACCCAATAGGTTTTGTTTTGTTGCGATTATTTTTGTAAGCAGTAGCCATTCAAAGGGGATAACAAGAGGCACATCTCCCCCCCCCCCCCCCAATAAATTTTGCCATATCCAGGTCATAGCTTTGTGTGTCCCCACCCTTGAAAAAATTCTTCTGAAAAAGATATTTTATTATTGAAACATCCCTCCCTTAAAAGTAATTGATTAGACATGTCAGAGAGCGTGGCGTGGTGAGAAAAAAAAAATGTTAGCAATCAGTTGTATTCAGTGTTCAGTTCAAGGCCGTACGCAGAAATTTTTTTCCTGGGGGGGCAAGATGATCGCTTTCAAAGGAACCCATAACTTGAAGTCTAAAACCCGATTAAAAAAAAGTATGATTTTGAAATTTCTGGGGGGGGGGGGGCAGGGGGGGGCAACTGCCCCCCCCCCTCCCCGCTGCGTACGGCCTTGGTTCAGTCATGTCAGTGTTAGTAAATGTATTCATGTTCTATCTTTACATTGCAATTCGGGTTGTTTTTTTTTTTTCATCGGGCTTGGATAAAATAAATATGACGACAAAAGAAGTTGGATCTCGACTTGAAAATGACGTGCATGCGAGGCACAGAGCTTACTCACTCAGTACTACAGTCAGCCGGCCCGAGGCACTTGGCGACAGTGCTGTGTATAGTTATGTACGTACACTACAGCTACTCAGCCACTCACTCAGATCAACACACGCGAACACTCGCGAGTGCGATAGACTCACTCACGTCGAACAAACGCACCAGATTATCACCGAAAACAATTAAAATCACGTACTACACGTCCACCAGGATAAAATAAATCACAAAAACTTCCACAACAAAGTGGAAAGAACCGGGGAAAATAAACAGAAATGCACAGAAGATAAGAAATAGGAGAAATTAGACGTGCTAGGCTATACGTATACCGTATACCTAGCCGCTTTCGATTTCGCAACGAGAGTACAGTTCAAGCGCGAAAAATCCCTTGTTGCTGGGATACGTTGGCTTTGAATATTCATTGCAGGCTCGTGCGGATTTGAAGTGAAATAGCAAATAATGGGTCTAAAAGTCTTCTAAAATTCATAAACCTGAAATAGATTTTTGGTGAGACGAAGTAATGAGTGTTTTGATTGACCAAAATATTTCTGCATCGGCAGGCGAAGTTTGGGGTCATCAAACTTTCTAGTTTCTATCCTGTCACTCTCTGAACTGAAGTTCCTATACTTTACTACAGGGTCAAAAGTTCAAGGTCACACAGAATTTGCAGGGGTCAACCAATCATCACCAAAATCTAATCGATTCTTTCCTGTCACTTTCTGAACATTCCCTGAAAATTTGGTGCAAATCCGTTCACCCGTTCTCTTGTTATCTTGTACACAAACAAACAAACAAACAAACATACAAACAAACAAACAAAAAAAAACCAAAAAAAAACAAACAAACAAACATACGGAGCCCTTTACATAACCCTGCCGATTTCATCGGCGTGGGTAATAAAGTTGTAATCAATCAAACACAAATTGGCAACTCCGTGACGTATCTTGTGAATTAGAAGAGATGTACATGTACACATGGAGCTTACATTATGAACACGATGACAAAGAAAGCGGACAATTTATGCAGCTCCTCATTGTACCCTCCACAATAGCTCTAGTAGACAAAAGGACATCCCTTCACTGCTATTATGTGACACCTGTGGTACAATGAGGAGCTGCATAAATTGTCCGCTTCTTTGTTCGTCATGTTCATAGTGTTACTGATTATATTGATCATGAATATATTATTCAGGCAATAATTGTGGATTTTCAACATGAAATCGGATGTGGGTGAGGTCTTGAGCAGACTATGTGTTATCAGTGCCAACAAGCATTTCGGCACAGCAAATTGTAGGGAAGTTTACGAGTGAGAAGAAACATTGGCTTTGCCCAGTTTTAAGCCCGGGCAATGCCGTCCTGTCCTGCTCTAAGATAAAACCATGACTCAAAGAGTAACCCAGATTTACTCAGTAACCTTTTTCAATTTTATTTTATACTGGAGACTGCAATTACAAATTAGGGTATGATGATACATGTGGACGGATACAGTTATTTCCTGTCATTACACATAACTCTACCAATGTTCTGCATTTAAGCAAACTCACTAAAGTACGGTATCTGGTGGACTTCCTGAAGCCAAAGAGAAGCTATTGAGTTTCCTGTCATGATTTCAATCATCCTTCCCGTATGACAAAATACTGTACTCCTGTTGGAAACTCTTTCAAAGCTAACCTTAACATGTCACTGTACTACTCCCTAACACTGATATTAATATTTGTCACTCTGCTCTCTGTACAGGTACACTAATGTTGAGTAATTTGAACACTCTTATGATAACACTTCTACTAATACCAATATACTCAACCAGAAAAGTAAATCACCCCTGACACTTTTTAACCCATCGACTATTGAATACTCTAATTCCCATAGGCTTAATACAGAGACAACCAGGTTCCCCATAAGCTTAATACAGGGACAACCAGGTTCCCCGTAAGCTTAATACAGGGACAACCAGGTTCCCATAAGCGTAATACAGGGACAACCAGGTTCCCATAAGCTTAATATAGGGACAACCAGGTTCCCATAAGCTTAATACAGGGACAACCAGGTTCCCATAAGCTTAATACAGGGACAACCAGGTTCCCCATAAGCGTAATACAGGGACAACCAGGTTCCCATAAGCGTAATACAGGGACAACCAGGTTCCCATAAGCGTAATACAGGGACAACCAGGTTCCCATAAGCTTAATACAGGGACAACCAGGTTCCCATAGGCTCAATACAGGGACAACCAGATTCCCATAAGCGTAATACAGGGACAACCAGGTTCCCATAAGCGTAATACATGGACAACCAGGTTCCCATAAGCGTAACACAGGGACAACCAGGTTCCCATAAGCTTAATACAGGGACAACCAGGTTCCCATAAGCTTAATACAGGGACAACCAGGTTCCCATAGGCTTAATACAGGGACAACCAGGTTCCCATAAGTGTAATACAGGGACAACCAGGTTCCCATAAGTGTAATACAGGGACAACCAGGTTCCCATAAGCTTAATACAGGGACAACCAGGTTCCCAAAAGCTTAATACAGGGACAACCAGGTTCCCATAAGCTTAATACAGGGACAACCAGGTTCCCATAGGCTCAATACAGGGACAACCAGGTTCCCCATAAGCGTAACACAGGGACAACCAGGTTCCCATAGGCTCAATACAGGGACAACCAGGTTCCCAAAAGCTTAATACAGGGACAACCAGGTTCCCATAAGCTTAATACAGGGACAACCAGGTTCCCATAAGCTTAATACAGAGACAACCAGGTTCCCATAAGGTCAATACAGGGACAACCAGGTTCCCATAAGCGTAATAAAGGGACAACCAGGTTCCCATAAGCTCAATACAGGGACAACCAGGTTCCCATAAGCTTAATACAGGGACAACCAGGTTCCCATTGGCAATTGGTTTAATAACTGAAGAAATATGTAATAAAATTCCTTCATTCAAAAAACAAAGTGTGCAGAATTTTCTGTTTGGTTATTTTTTAACAACTGATTATGTTTTTATAATGAAATTAGTTTTTTTATTGCAGCCAGTACAATAAAAAAAAAGTTGCACTTAGCATTTCATAATGCAGTGCAGGGTTTACATGTACATACTGTATGACACCATCAATCTCCAGATCTTGTTGGACTTTGGAATTTCACGTTTCAGACACTTCTGTATGTTTCGAGAATTTTCATGATTCTCATCAATACAGTTACAATGGTATTCTTTCTTCCCCTTTCTATAATAAGATATGTAACTTTATTTTTAAGGGTTCTGTAACTATTCAAGTACTATGGCAGCTCTGTGAACATGGTCATGCTGTTTCATTAAAAGAACAATATCATCCATTATTCATCCAATTTGCTTGTGGCATAATGGAATATGCTTGTTCATGATTGTGAAAATTAGATGTTCCCAGGTTTTCCAGGCAAGATCAAGATTTCTAATATCTTTGAAAACATGCCATGGCATAGTTTTTAAATCATCAAGAAACTTGAAAATCTTGAACAAAATTCAACCGAGGTAGTAATTTTTTTTCTTTTACTGAACTTGAAGTATTTTTCTGCATAGATGAAAAAAATGATTGCTATTATAATTTGACAAACCCCTGTTTTACTGTAGAATTCAGGGTCGGAAACAAGTATAAGATCCATTATTGTGCTAACTCAAGTTGGACTGTTGATCAGTTGATTAAACCTAAAGCTTTTTTGCAGTAGTCTAGCTTATTAGTATTACAGTCAGCTTGATTAGGCATATGATTGCAATTAAAGTCACCTAGTAATATGCAACTTTTGTAAACAAAGCTGGCCAACTCAAGATTAAAGTTGAGTTTATCAAACAATTCAATTGTCGCATTAGGAGGCGGCTGGAGGCCTATAAAAAGTTTTGATCAGAGTCTCACTGAGTGCTATGCTATTATGTTAGAAGGTGAATTCTTCAGTATCAATTTTAGTTCATTAAATTTTGATATTAGGCTACATGTACAGGTATATTTAAATGAGCAAATTATTTCTTCATTCATGTACACGCAACATGCAGTATTTTTGGCAATTACCAACACAGCAGTCGAAATGTACATGAGTGTTTTGCAGAACTGAATGATTACTGAGATTTTGCTATGAATATCAAATGAAAGATCATTACTCACTTTCCATCAGGACTGTATTTAACACATGATACAGGGCGGTTGAAGCTGAAATGATGGAGCACTGTCTTACTCAGCAAACTGCACAAAAGGGCTCCTCCTCCTGGGCAACAAAACAATATTTATATCGTCATATTATACATATAGTGCATGCTTCGGAATTATATACCGTAATATGAGCATCCATCACTTTAGAATTTCTCAAAAGCATTATATGTCACCGAGGCCACAGGCTGAGGTGTGATATAAAGCATGATAGAAATTCTATCTATGGATGCACATTAAATTTATATCTGACAACAATGACCATGTAGCCTACTATGTGTTACATAAGATGGGAAACTGCTTGTGATAAGAAGCTATCGATACCTTGGCCCCTAGGGATTTTGTACAAAAATAAGCATGTACATGTAGAAGTTGTTGTTATATACCACGGTCGTGGCCATATAACGAATTACGCAGTGGCAAGAAGAGTTAATCTGACCAGTCAGAAACCTTCTTTCAAGGAACCCATCTTATATAAAAGCTTGCATACACCTGGGGATTAATAATAATAATTCTCAATTTTTATATAGCGCAAATTACAATTAAGTCTCTAAGCGCTAAATAATAATAATAGGTAGTTTTTATTATTACCCCGGTGATCGGACACTGGCATGCCCGCACACAATGTATGCACATTCTCCGCTCCCTGGGGAGTATTCCAGCAATGGGCAGTACAGTGACGTTCAAATTGCTAAACAAACGACATTAACTTTCGCATCCTACCGGGTACCCATTAATGTAAGGTAGTTTAGAATATTTAAGCCATTATTACACTTTACCACTTTTAAATTTCACGTAAGACACATTTCACAGTGTGTTTTATTTTTTCTCAAAGATATATGGTACGCTCAAGATTGCGATCATAAAATTGCTGATCTTGAATTTGAACATGACCACATATGACCTGCTGAGAAGGAAAATACTCTGAGAAATTCATTATTTTTAAAGTAAAATGGACTTTCAGAGACGGTAATCCAGATAGTCTTAAAAGAAAGAATACAAATATCTTTTATTGGAGAATGAATGGAGGCATGAAATTACACCTAGTATAAAAAGTGAAATCTAGCCATCTTTCTGACCAGCACAAGCTAAGATTTTGAGGTATACAAAGCAGGGCTGACTAATAACCTTTTTTCACGTCAACATTTTACCAGAGCCTATCTGCATATTAACAAATTTCTGTCAAAATTCACTGACACAAAAAGTCTTTCACACATACACTTTTACACAAACACCAAAAACCTCCTACTTACAGCTAAAAAGACTTAACAAATTGTAAAGTGTAGCAGTGTATGAGATATAATAGATAATACATTTTTACATGTATGTACAGTCAAACCTGCTTTAGCGACCACCTGTATAGAAAGACCACCTGTCTATAAAGACCACAATATTTGTTTCCCTTGAACAACGTTTCTCATTGAAATGTGTATAAAAGGAACCTGTCCATAGAGACCACCTGCTCATAAAGACTGCTTTTCTTGTCTCCCTTGAGTGGTCTTTATAGACAGGTTTCACTGTAGTCAATTGAGAAGCAATTAAATGGACTGAGATGAACTAGCATTATGAGAAACAAACCTTCATCTACAAGAACTGCAGAGAATCCGTCTGGTGATAATGCCACACACACAATGTTCAGTCTTGACTCGATGGCAAAGGTCTCTGATTTGTTGCTGGAAGATGCAAGATATATATATAAAAATAAAAGTGTTTAGAAAACAAAGAAAACCAAATAGCAACCAACATGAGGTGCAAGTGCAATTACAAAAACAACTGCATATAAATATAAATTTTAGCAACTTTTCCTATCTGAAAGCAATCATTAGTTTTGTTGTGCCCCACAATTGCTAAATAAACCACCTTTTTCACACAGGATGTCACATGGTATTTAATTCTAAATATACATGTAGGTAGTATATATTTGACTTTACTATATATCCATCATCCTTACCTAGAATCTAGATCTACTACACCTAGATTTACATAAACATAAAGTATCGCACCATTTTGAAGAAGTGATGGATTTGCGGGAATATCAAACATGTAATATATCAAAGTGATAACACCATCACACACCAGTGCCTTAACATGTTTTATGATGCCACAATGCAGCATGAACTTTTTGTTTCTGATGTCAAATGCCATGTACAATATCCATGCACAGTACTACATGTACTGTACACAGATCATGTGGTCATATGGTCCACCTGATTGCAATTTGCTCATTTGCATGAGGCCCGTGTGAATTGTTTTTCATCACATGATACGCAGTGGAATGTAAAATGCTCTTAACCTTTTCAGGACAGGAATTATTTAAGGGCTAAATTGATCACATTTCGTTCTTCAAATTGGCAACACTAACATTTTTTCTTTTAGTGCTACATGGTTTTAATAAAATGTAATGTCTTTGAAAACAACATACATGGTAAAAAACTTCATCGAAAAGTTGAAAAAGTTGCAGATTTTGAGAAAAAACAATGACTTTGAATCTCTCAATGCGTTTCCAATTTGAGAATTTTGCAACAAAAATGGACATAGTATATGCAGAAATTTTTGCTCTTTCCACTCATGCATCTGGTACATTTTTTTGAGCTCTGAATCAAAAGTTATTGAGCCAAACCACAAAATGTGCTCAATTGCCTTGAAAGGGTTAAGCACAGACATATGTATAAAAAGGTGTTATAAACTACTTACTTTTTTAGATCAAATCTTGTGACTCTATTTCCAACAGGGCTTACTACACTATCGCCATCAGTAGTGAATGCAAGATTGCCTCGTTGGTACACACATCCCAAGAGGTTAGAAAACTGTGTGGGAACATTAATGTCATTATTAATTACATGTACATGTATTCTTTTAAAATATTTCTAAGGAGGATATTACATTGCTTGAAGGCAAATTTCCCAAAGGCCCATGCAATCATGCAGAGCCAAGGGGGGGGGGGGGTATGACAGGAGCACATTCAATTTTCTACAGTGGAATGCATCTCACTATACAAATAATATATACTGCTCTGAGTAAAAATTAACTTAATGTGACTTGTCTGAAGCTGTAAAAATTACCGTACATGGCTGTGACAAAAATGTTGATCTATTTGGGGGAAGGGCTTGTGAAGTAACCAATCTGAGTGCTGGAATCAACTGTTTGAAGGACACATTTTACTGGATCCTGATCCTGTCATTAAGCGTACATACATATTATTTCAATATTTGTAAAGTATAGATATTGCCCTTCACACTCTTGTCAAATTCAACCTGGCTCATAATAACACTATGTGAGTTTTTTACAGGTTTACTTTAAGTTTCCATTTGGTCAAATAACATTATTTTTCACCAATTTGTCACATTTTTCATAGACAAATAGAGTATGTTATGAATCTCTAATTCGATGTGTAAATCATGACAATCGGTAAATGTTAATTAGTTCATTCAATCATTTGGAAATTAGTCTCCCGCAGGATCCGGGAGAGTTGGCAGCTTTGCCACAAGATCGTATATATTTCTACGGTATATAGCGCCATCAGCATTAATAGTTATCTAAATGACTGTAATTCTAGACTAATGCACCAAAACAACCACAACAACGCCGCCATAGCCATGTTCCTACATATAGCGCATACAAGGAAAACTGGAAAGTACATTGTATGTGTGAACGCAAAACTGTTCAGTTTTTGTTGCTTTCAAGTTATAATACTAGTTTTTAAAAATGGTCAGGGGGAAAATGTGGTAGATCCATAAACATTCTACACCACATATATCCCACAAAAAGAAGGAAAAAAACCCTTGGAATAGCAAGGGGGTGATATTGTATATGTGTATTGAAATCTGACTGTATAGAGTCTATGGAGTACAAGGTTATCTTCAGATAACCTTGCATGTTGTATGAGTGGGTTAGGTTTAGCAGTAGACGCGCACGGCCGATATTGGTTTTGTAAGAACAAAAGTAGACAATCAAAAAGGGTAATTTTTCATGAGGAATCTGCTTATCACATTTTCATTTGAGCTGAGGAAATCCCTTTGCAGCAAATGTAAACAAAGAAAATTGGTCTCCTAAATAAGAGACTATTTTCCAAATAGGATACCAAAAAGGTTGACAAAATTCTCCGACCATAGAGACAGTCTCCCAAATATGAAATAGTTTTCATATATCAACCGTGCGCCTCTACTAGTTAGGGTTAGGGTTAGGGTATCTAAAATTTCATTTACTAGTTTGGGTACCTTAACCCTAACACTAACCCCTAACCAGTAGAGACTGTGCGAAAGTAAATTAGTGCCAAAAATTACTCATAGTTACTGTTTATGTATGCATCCCCCCCCCACCCACTCAGATATATGGGTGTACACATGCGTGTCCATGGGTTTTCAAAATACCCCCTAAACAGGTTTTATACTTGGATGAAAAAAGACCCCTAAACGAGGATATTTGTGCAGTTTTTCATCATCCAACCCCCCTAAACAGGTTTGACTTAGTGCAAGCTAGTGCGCGCTATAACTTATAAGCAACAACACATTTCAGAGGGGGAACCATTTCAGTGCACTATGGCTGCGTCTGTAGAACTCTCCGCTCCCGATTCTCCTCTCTTTTTTGCATCCATCTGCATGCACTGCCGCGCGCCACTCCCTGAACTGAAATCGGGCTATAAATCCCTGTGAAAATCCCTGAAAATATCAGAAAATGTCCCATTTACATATTGGCACCAAAGTGAAAAATATACCCCCTAAACGCGTTCGGCCAGATTAGTCAACAGCACCCCTTTTTGTTGAAAATCAGCGTTTTTGGACCTTACCGCGTAATGCACGTTACACGTTCCACCTGAAAAAAAGACCCCTTTTTACGCGTTTTCTTGGACGCGCATGTGTACACCCATATATCTGAGTGGCCCCCCCGGGTCCCCACCACAGGTTCCTGGACAGCCCAACCCTGGATAACCCGACCACCTACCTGGACAGCTCGACCCGGTCGACGGGTCATGTTATCTAGGGTGGGGTGCCTCGCGGGACAACTAGACCCACTTCTTGTGTTCCAATATTTAAAACTGAATTCACTCATTTTACAATGAATTACCATTTAAGTGGTAAATTATAACTAAACGGATTCATGATGGGAAACACGGCAATTGTGGACTTTTTGAGAATAAATGCAATGAGAATATTCGATAAAGGACTGACCACCAAAGAGGCCATAGGCAAGTTGACTTTATGAACCAAGAATCACTATACATATAGAATAATACAGCTAGAGTTCCATATGTACCCCAACTACAAATGGAAAAAAAACAAATGGAAAAGGTTAGGGTTCGGGTTAAAGATCAATTTCAGCGGGGAGTACATGTACATATGGAAGTCTTGTCTTGTCTTGTCTTGCACCGACTTACACACTCTCACGGAGAAAAACTTGAACCCTGAATAACCTGAAAAAAGAGCTTTAAACGGATTTATTCAAATTGGTAACTTGAACCAATTCCTTAAATAGTAGAGCCTACGTGTATAGCCAGGATTAGCTTTGTGAATGTAGAAAAAAAAAAAATGGCTATACGCCTTCTACACACGAAGCTAGGTGTTATTACCCAGCAATCACATTCCGCACGGGGTAGTACGACATGAAAAATGCCCTGAAATCACACTTTTCTGATAGTTTCCGCGACCCACAGACCCTTCCCCACAGCGTTTCCTCCTAGGGAAACGTTTGTAATGACAATTTTTTTTCGATTGACTCTAATTTTGGAAATATATCCATAAAAAGATGATAAAACTTTCAGAAAACTCACCAGCGTTTGCGTATCCATGCCTCCGAGGTCATGCAGATCAAAATGGCGGCACGATCGCCGTAATCGAAATCATGAAAACTATTAGGCGCCGTTTGTAAATTTATTATTTAGCTCAATTATTTACATATAATTCACTATTTAGCTCTTTTCTACGATTATTATACGATAAAATGACATAAAGGATACAATGTTTTATAAATAATGAATTTTGCAATTTCCATTTTTTTTTAATAATGATTTTACAATATTCATCATATATAAATAATGAATTTTGAAGTTTCCATTATTTATAAATAATGATTTCACAAATTCATTATAGGCCTATATCAAATATTATGGAAATTGCAAAATTCATTATTTATAAAACATTGTATCCTTTATGTCATTTTATCGTATAATAATCGTAGAAAAGAGCTAAATAGTGAATTATATGTAAATAATTGAGCTAAATAATAAATTTACAAACGGCGCCTAATAGTTTTCATGATTTCGATTACGGCGATCGTGCCGCCATTTTGATCTGCATGACCTCGGAGGCATGGATACGCAAACGCTGGTGAGTTTTCTGAAATTTTTATCATCTTTTTATGGATATATTTCCAAAATTAGAGTCAATCGAAAAAAAATTGTCATTACAAACGTTTCCCTAGGAGGAAACGCTGTGGGGAAGGGTCTGTGGGTCGCGGAAACTATCAGAAAAGTGTGATTTCAGGGCATTTTTCATGTCGTACTACCCCGTGCGGAATGTGATTGCTGGGTAATAACGCCTAGCTTCGTGTGTAGAAGGCGTATAGCCATTTTTTTTTTCTACATTCACGAAGCTAATCCTGGCTATACGTGTAGGCCTACCCCAGTAACCAATTCAATAATATCTAGATCTATGAAAAAAAAGCAAATTATTACGATTTTTTCCAACTACTCGTCAGCGAGTAGTCGGTTTGCACAGCAGAGTGAAGAGCTAACGGACGAGAGACAGAATGTTCAGTCTAGTACTTAATGGGCTCATTACTCCAGCACCTATCCAAATCTAAGTTCAAAACTGCACACACTCAGGGCAGTCATGGCAGTAGACCAAAAGCTTCAGTCTCTCTGTATCGTCGGTTGTTCCGCTGAGACTCCGTCTGGCTCCACTAGACCTCCGTACATAGAGAATGAATGCTCACATATCGCGTAGTGTGTGGACGGTCATATCATTGAATAGTCTCCGCCCATTGACCTCTTTGATAGATATGAGCGTACGCACGTTATAGACGTATGTGGTGCAGATAATAGAATTGACCCCGGAACCGGAAGCGGTTCTCGGGAAAGATCGTCATTTTATTATTTCTCTGTGTGTTTGTGTGTAGCAATGCATTCAGTGGTGTATGCGTTAACAGTGCAGTATAATAACGTATAACCGGAACGTACGTAGCGAACATGGTAGCGAACCGACGGTAGCCGGCTGCTCGGTAAGTCCTAATTCTATTTTCTAATTATTACCTTATCTACTTTATTTTTTAAACTTTTAAATATATCAAATGTAACCTAAGTTCAGTAAATACATCTACTATCTAGATCTTTTTCTAAACTAGTGTAGTGAAAAACTATTCCGACCTAAGCTTAGGTCGGCTGTACGGACACCTTGTTCCCGTGTTGGTGATATCGTCAGAAATATTAAAGATTTCCCCATAACAGATGGTTATTTCTGTCTATCATGGCAGTGACTTACTTACTGTAAATGTAATGGTGTCATTGTGAAAATAATTATTCCTTGGTTTATCATCATGTTTACGTATTCGTACATAGAAAGAATTTATCTCAGAGATTTGGTCCTACTCCTAGGATTGAACATTTTTTAATATGTCCTCTTGTCTGATCTCTGATTTGGTTTAGACAATTAGTATATACTTTTTTATAATTAGGTCTTAGTCTAGACTCTGTCTCTCAAACTAAGTCTCATGTCTCTCAGTCTGCACCTGTCGGTTGAGGCTATGTTGGCGTCATTTGGGCAGCTATTGAACGAGCAATTATGAATATTCATAAGTACGGGCGCGCCGCGCTAATTTAATCGCGCTCGCTCTGAAATGCCAAAATTACGCCAATAATGCTGGAATCGCGCCAGTCTTAATGTACTTTGTCAAATATGAAACAAGAAGAAAATGAAAAGTCGGATTTTTTTTTTAAAAACATTTATCGATATCTTATGGGTTGGATATCATTTTGTACATTGAATCTCACAATATGACACCTTTATTTCCATTCTTTTAGGTGATTTCAATTGTAAAAACAAAGAAATGCCAAAATTACGCCAATAATGCTGGAATCCCGCCAGTCTTAATGTACTTTGTCAAATATGAAACAATAACAAAATGAAAAGTCGGAAAAGTTCTATTCGTTTACATTTATTGATATCTTATGGGTTGGATATCATTTTGTACATTAAATCTCACAATATGACACCTTTATTTCCATTCTTTTAGGTGATTCCAATTGTAAAAACAAAGAAATGCCAAAATTACGCCAATAATGCTGGAATCGCGCCAGTCTCACTGTACTTTGTCAAATATGAAACAAGAAGAAAATGAAAAGTCGGAATTTTTTTTAAAAAAACATTTATCGATATCTTATGGGTTGGATATCATTTTGTACATTAAATCTCACAATATGACACCTTTATTTCCATTCTTTTAGGTGATTCCAATTGTAAAAACAAAGAAATGCCAAAATTACGCCAATAATGCTGGAATCGCGCCAGTCTCACTGTACTTTGTCAAATATGAAACAAGAAGAAAATGAAAAGTCGGAATTTTTTTTTAAAAAACATTTATCGATATCTTATGGGTTGGATATCATTTTGTACATTAAATCTCACAATATGACACCTTTATTTCCATTCTTTTAGGTGATTTCAATTGTAAAAACAAAGAAATGCCAAAATTACGCCAATAATGCTGGAATCGCGCCAGTCTTACTGTACTTTGTCAAATATGAAACAAGAAGAAAATGAAAAGTCGGAAAAGTTCTATTTGTTTACATTTATTGATATTTTAAGGGTTGGATATCATTTTGTACATTAAATCTCACAATATGACACCTTTATTTCCATTCTTTTAGGTGATTTCAATTGTAAAAACAAAGAAATGCCAAAATTACGCCAATAATGCTGGAATCGCGCCAGTCTTACTGTACTTTGTCAAATATGAAACAATAACAAAATGAAAAGTCGGAAAAGTTCTATTCGTTTACATTTATTGATATCTTATGGGTTGGATATCATTTTGTACATTAAATCTCACAATATGACACCTTTATTTCCATTCTTTTAGGTGATTCCAATTGTAAAAACAAAGAAATGCCAAAATTACGCCAATAATGCTGGAATCGCGCCAGTCTCACTGTACTTTGTCAAATATGAAACAAGAAGAAAATGAAAAGTCTGAATTTTTTTAAAAAAAACATTTATCGATATCTTATGGGTTGGATATCATTTTGTACATTAAATCTCACAATATGACACCTTTATTTCCATTCTTTTAGGTGATTTCAATTGTAAAAACAAAGAAATGCCAAAATTACGCCAATAATGCTGGAATCGCGCCAGTCTTACTGTACTTTGTCAAATATGAAACAAGAAGAAAATGAAAAGTCGGAAAAGTTCTATCTGTTTACATTTATTGATATTTTAAGGGTTGGATATCATTTTGTACATTAAATCTCACAATATGACACCTTTATTTCCATTCTTTTAGGTGATTTCAATTGTAAAAACAAAGAAATGCCAAAATTACGCCAATAATGCTGGAATCGCGCCAGTCTTACTGTACTTTGTCAAATATGAAACAAGAAGAAAATGAAAAGTCGGAAAAGTTCTATCTGTTTACATTTATTGATATTTTAAGGGTTGGATATCATTTTGTACATTTTATCTCACAATATGACACCTTTATTTCCATTCTTTTAGGTGATTTCAATTGTAAAAACAAAGAAATGCCAAAATTACGCCAATAATGCTGGAATCGCGCCAGTCTTACTGTACTTTGTCAAATATGAAACAAGAAGAAAATGAAAAGTCGGAAAAGTTCTATCTGTTTACATTTATTGATATTTTAAGGGTTGGATATCATTTTGTACATTTTATCTCACAATATGACACCTTTATTTCCATTCTTTTAGGTGATTTCAATTGTAAAAACAAAGAAATGCCAAAATTACGCCAATAATGCTGGAATCGCGCCAGTCTTACTGTACTTTGTCAAATATGAAACAAGAAGAAAATGAAAAGTCGGAAAAGTTCTATCTGTTTACATTTATTGATATTTTAAGGGTTGGATATCATTTTGTACATTGAATCTCACAATATGACACCTTTATTTCCATTCTTTTAAGTGATTTCAATTGTAAAAACAAAGAAATGCCAAAATTACGCCAATAATCCTGGAATCGCGCCAAACTAACTGTCTAACCAATATTCGAAGTCCTGGTAGGTATTCTCACGCACCTCGATGCATCATGTACAATCTCTATGGAAGAGAGCGCGCGCGCGGAATCCGAGCTCATGAATAATAATGAGGGTGCCCAAATCACGCCAACATAGCCTCAACCGCACTTGTCTTTACTTTAGTTTTGACATTTTTCATGTTTTTTGTTTTGTTGACTAACTTAGGCCTATCATGCCTATATTTTTGCGTGCTAGCGAACGAGTAGTTTCCTTAATAACCACGATATATAGCCACATATTCTTACCTTGTATGAAAAATTCATGATTAATGCTCATCTAATAGGCCAATCTTTCAACATCAAGCACGTAAAGTGACAATTTACACTTCTTTACTTTAGAATGAATACTTAGCAGCCGTCAGCCACTGTCTGACATGTCTGATCAATTCGATTGGTGTCCATCATGTCCATTCCATAACTGGCACGTGCACGTATCAAGCATGCATATCGTACCGTATACTACCCACACCGCAAGTCTAAAATCTATGCAACGCCAAAAGGGCAATTATATTTGAGGACTTGAATCGAGTGGATGACTTGAAAGAAAAAAAAAGTTGATGACGACCACTGAATGATATGATAAGCTGTCATGAAATGAAAAGCTGCCGTAAGAAACCAAAAATCTAACGCCATTAACCATGATCAATGATAGTTATACCAGGAAATATAATTGCCCTTTTGGCGTTTCATAGAGGTCAGAGGACCGAAGTAGTGCTGAGCTATTATATAGAGTACATGTGCTGAGCTCGCTGAGCGCTTGCAAAGGTAGGGCTCACGGTATTTTGAAAACGTTGGGGTGGAATTCAGTATAATAATGTTCAAAGTAGAGACAAAGTCTGGTCTACTGATACGACTGGTACTAGTACGCGAAGACAAGCCTATAAAGGCCCGTCGGAATGAATTTTAAAGTGGTACGGTTTCAGTGGGGGTCTGGCCCAGCGCGGTTCGAAGGCCGGGCAGAGCCCCTCGTGGGGGTGCCCTCACAAAATAGAAAATCACAGATGTAGAGATCTTGGTCATACAGGTCCATTTTCTCAGGGAGGGGGGCTGCCTTTTGCCCGAATATCAACTTTTCAATTTCTATTTTTTGCTCACGAACAAAGCGAAAGAGCAAAATTTTGTTACTTTTCGTAGAGAAAATGTACAGAAGTGACGGCTTTTGCCCGAGTTACATACAGAAGTTACATACATGTAATTATCTGGGAGCCTGGCTGCCCAAATAGGTGAATGATTCTGGCACCTAAATTTGCTGCCCGTGGTGGTACCCCAAATATCGGAGCTTTGCCAAATAAGGTGACGCCCACAGGCGTAGCCAGGATTTATCAATGGGGGGCAGACGTGAAGGATCCAACCAAGGGGTGTCGATCTGTGTCAAGATTGGGGGGGGGGGGGTGAGGGTGACCGTACTCGGGCTTATAGCGCCTGAAGTTACCCCCCCCCCCCCCGAGTGCCCAAACTAATCTACATTAGCAAAGGAGCAAGGCGACCGAGCGGCAAATCTTTCAACTTTTAACCCTTGAAACGTAATTTCATGTGCATTTTACCCGGGATTTTACCCAGGAAAGTTGGCATTTGACCACCGCAATTTAGCAGTAGAGAAGCTGGAATTTTATACATTGATAAACGGTTTTCTATTCACTCACTTCTACAATCGGCAGTAAAAATAACGAAAACACTATTATAGGCTTGAGAAAGAGTCCAAGAATCCAGCAAGGCTACCTAAACCTGAGATTTTTTTTCATAAGTTGAACCTTTGCAAATGCTGTTTGATACTCTTTATCCTATATTGGGGGCGCATGCAATATTTAGCAGGAATCATATAAAACTTGATACATGATATAGCGAACAAAGCAATTACATCTTTTTTTTTCGAAATTTGAACCCTTTAAGGCTATTTAAGAACTATATAGGCCTACTGGGAGCGCGAAAGATCTTGAAAGAAAATAATTATGCGAGGGAGCAAAGCGACCGAGCTTTGGAAAATTTTCACATTTCAAACCTTCAAAATCTAGATTTCTAGTGCATTTACCCTGCGGATTCTTCATTTACCCTTTTTTTTCTCTCCTTTGCGTTTTTTACGCCCCCTCCAAGTGCCGCCCAGGGCACGTGCCCCCCTGCCTCCTAGATACGCCACTGACCGAAGCGACCGAGCGGGGGAGGGTTTGCGAGGGGGTATTCCCCCTCCCACGCAAGGGACTTTTTCAAAAATCTGTCTGTATAAAACTTGCATTTTAGAGCGTCCCAAAATGTTTTTTGAATGAAAAGAAGGAATGCACGGATCTACTACACCAATGGACGGAACCCCTCAAGTGAGAATAACAACGCGAGCGAACGGATTTTCTTAGATATTTTCGCATTGAAATTATGGTATTTGATTTCTTATTTCCTTACTTCTAATTTTTAAAGAATGTGATGGTATTTCAAAATCAAACATTATGAGTTGGGATAATTATTAGTGTTAAGTTAATGTATCATAATTCTCATTTAATTCAAATTTATTTGGGGATGATAATACAGGCCACCCCCCCCCCCCGGGATCGACACCCATGATCCAACCGCATAGCCAGGATTTCATTTTAGGGGGTGGTTGTGAGCACGCGAAGAGTGCGAAATTGGTGACGAACACGCAATTAAAGCGTGCTCCCCAGGGGGTGGGTGAAGGGACGGGGAAGTTTTCCCCCACCCGCGCGAAACGCGAAAGCTCTGACGTTTTATCGCAAATTTGAGGGAAAGATAACGGCACGTAGCGCCTTTTTTTAGGCGGAAAGTTATTTCGACTCCGGACTGCTCATCAGTTATTTGGACGTAACACTTCACTGTAACAGGGATGGGTGCAGGAAGGGGGGAGGCAGCAAACAATTTTTTAGGCAGAAAGTTATAGTTCGACGCCCCGACAGCTTTTCACTTACTTGGACGTAATACTGCATGCACTGTATGTAACATGGGCGGGTGTAGGAAGGGGGGAGGTTCCCCCTTCCCGCGCGAAAGCTCTGACGTTTTAGCAAGTTTTAGCTTTTTCAGTTATTTGGATGTAATGTACTCTATGTAACAGGGGTGGGTGTAGGGAGGGGAAGTTTCCCTCTTCCCGCGCGAAACGCGAAAGCTCTGACGTTTTATCGCAAATTTGAGGGAAAGATAACGGCACGTAGCGCCTTTTTTTAGGCGGAAAGTTATTTCGACTCCGGACTGCTCATCACTGTAACAGGGATGGGTGCAGGAAGGGGGGAGGCAGCAAACAATTTTTTAGGCAGAAAGTTATAGTTCGACGCCCCGACAGCTTTTCACTTACTTGGACGTAGTACTGCATGCACTGTATGTAACAGGGGCGGGTGTAGGAAGGGGGGAGATTCCCCCCTCCCGAGCGAAGCGCGAAAGCTCTGATGTTTTAGCAAATTTGAGAGAAAGATAACGGCACGTAGCACCTACGGGGATGGATTCAGGAAGGGGGGGGGGGGGGAGGTTCCCCCTTCCCGCTCTGACGTTTTAGCAAATTTGAGAGAAAGATAAACGGCTCGTCGAAAACAATTTTTTAGGCAGAAAGTTATAGTTCGACGCCCCGACAGCTTTTCACTTACTTGGACGTAAATACTGCACTGTATAACAGGGGCGGGTGTAGCAAGGGGGAAGTTTTCCCCCACCCGCGCGAAACGCGAAAGCTCTGACGTTTTATCGCAAATTTGAGAGAAAGATAACGGCACCTACGGGGATGGGTTCAGGAAGGGGGGGTTCCCCCTTCCCGCTCTGACGTTTTAGCAAGTTTGAGAGAAAGATAACGGCTTGCAGCAAACAATTTTTTAGGCAGAAAGTTATAGTTCGACGCCCCGACAGCTTTCCACTTACTTGGACGTAAATTTGAGAGAAAGATAAACGGCTCGTCAAAAACAATTTTTTAGGCGGAAAGTTATAGTTCGAAGCCCTGACTGCTTTTCCGTTATTTGGATGTAATGTACTCTATGTAACAGGGGTGGGTGTAGGGAGGGGAAGTTTCCCTCTTCCCGCGCGAAGCGCGAAAGCTCTGACGTGTTAGCAGTGCTTAGCACCTTTTTTTAGGCGGAATATTAGTTCGACGCCCCGACTGCTTTTCAATTACTTGGACGTAATACTGCACTGTATAACAGGGGCGGGTGTATAGGAGGGGGGAAGTATTCCCCCACCCGCACGAAACGCGAAAGCTCTGACGTTTTGTCGCAAATTTGAGAGAAAGATAACGGCACGTAGCACCTACAGGGATGGGTTCAGGAAGGGGGGGGGGGGGTTCCCCCTTCCCGCTCCGACGTTTTAGCAAGTTTGAGAAAGATAACGGCTTGCAACAAACAATTTTTTAGGCAGAAAGTTATAGTTCGACGCCCCGACAGCTTTCCACTTACTTGGACGTAATACTGCACTGTATATGTAATAGGGGCGGGTGTAGGAAGGGGGAGGTTCCCCCCTCCCGAGCGAAGCGCGAAAGCTCTGACGTTTTAGCAAATTTGAGAGAAAGATAAACGGCTCGTCAAAAACAATTTTTTAGGCGGAAAGTTATAGTTCGAAGCCCTGACTGCTTTTCCGTTATTTGGATGTAATGTACTCTATGTAACAGGGGTGGGTGTAGGGAGGGGAAGTTTCCCTCTCCCCGCGCGAAGCGCGAAAGCTCTGACGTGTTAGCACCTTTTTTTAGGCGGAATATTAGTTCGACGCCCCAACTGCTTTTCAATTACTTGGACGTAATATTGCACTGTATGTAACAGGGGTGGGTGCAGGGAGGGGGAGTTTCCCCTCTCCCGCGCGAAGCTCAAAAGCTCTTAGGTTTTTTACAGCAATTTGAAAGAAGGATAACGGAAAGTTAATTCGACGCCCTAGCTGCTTTTCAGTTATTTGGACGCAATACTGCACTGTATATAACAGAGATTGGTGCAGGGAGGGGGAGTTTCCCCCCTTCCCGCGCGAAAACTTCGACGTTTTAGCAAATTTTGATAGAAAGATAACGGCTTGTAGCGCCTTTTTGCGAGCGAGCGAAGCGAGTCAGCAAAATTTTGTTTGAGCTATTTGTAGAGAAAATGTACAGAAGTGACGCCTTTTACCCCGAGTATCAACTTTTCAATTTCTAAATTTCTGCAACAAGTGAAGCGAGCGAGCATTTTTTTTTTACTTTTCGTAGAGAACATGACGTACAAAAGTTACATAATTATCTGGGAACCTCGCTGCCCCAAAATGTGGATATTTTAGCACCTCACTTTGCTGCCCGAATAATGTGGTTCCCCAAATATCGGAACTTTGGCGAAGGGGGACACCTTTTGCCCGAATATCAACTTTTCAATTTCTAGTTTTTTTAGCTTTTTGTAGAGAAAATGTACAGAAGTGACGCCTTTTGCGAATTGCCAGAGTATATACATACAAAGGTTCCATAAATATCTCGGAACCTCGCATAATGTTGAACTTTGACGAAGGGGGACGCCTTTTTCCCGATTATCAACTTTTCAATTTCTATTTTTTTTTAACTTTTCGTAGAGAAAATGTACAAAAGTTACATACAGCAATTACGTAATTATCTCGGAACCTCGCTGCCCAAATATGAAGTGGTTGTTGCTCGAATATCGGAACTTTAAAAATCCTCGGGTGGGGGGGGGGGGGGCTGCAGCCTTTCCAGTAGGTTTTTCCTTTTTTCTTTACTTCCATTTTCCTTTCTTTGTTTTCTTTCTGTTTTTTGTTTCGTTTCATTTCCCTTTTCTTTTTTCTTTTCTTTTTTCTTCTTCTTTCTCTTTTCTCCTTTTCCCTTTCCTCTTCCCTCTCCCCTTTTACCCCTCCTTTTCTTTTTACTTTAAAATTTTCTGGCAAGCAAAAAAGAAATCACTCTTTTTTCACTCGAAAAAGGGTTGTCCCTCGTTTAACTACTTGTGAGAATGGAATTTCACTCTCTTTTGAGTGATTTTTCACTCTTTCATAATAATAAAGCAGAGAAACAGATTGGTGAAAGTTTGAACGAAATCGGACAAGCAAAAAGAAAGTTGTGAATTTTTGAAGTTGTAATCACTATGCATAATAATAGGAATTTCAAATTGGCCGAATAGGTAATGTCACTGTAATGTAGTTGGGGACAACTCTCCCATTTGCTCCCAGAGGCGTCGATCCTGGGGGGCAGTTGCCCCATACCCCAGAAAATATTGGAGCGGCAAACATATCGTTTTGCCCCCCCCCCCCCCTCAATAAATCCGCAAGTGTAAAATAAAATAAGGAAAAATGATGCAAAACTCGGGAAATGAAACCTTCCAACAAACAATGCAATGGTATTACACGATCAGACCTCAATATCACCGCGCGCTACCCGCACAAATTCTCTAACCGCGTGGAGGTCGAAGCTGGTAATTAAGAGGCGTTCAAAAAATCATGAAGGGTACTCATCTGAAATGACACCATTAAAAAACATGGCATTGTATGCCTGACATAGGGCCGCGGAACGTCTTGGAAAGTGGAAGGGGGGGGGGGGGGCTGCGTGTATAACCACATTTTTGCACTGCCATACGTTTGCACGTGTTTACTGAAAAAAGTAGGGGGTGCAGCCCCCCCCCCCCCCTCCCGGTTCCGCGGTCCCTGTGACATTGTATTTTGTACATGTATTATTGTATTATTGTATTGAGCCCAGAAGTGCTGGAGCGATATCATCATATATTTCTATACCAAAAGAGAAAAATCGAAAGAGTATTATTATATACATTGTTTCTCCCCCTCCATATTTAGAATTTCCAATACTATAGAAACAAATTTATGTCATGATTTGCATAGAAATTAAGTTCAAATAATTCAAAATAATCTGATCTTTTCGGTTATTATCCGCTTATGATAACTGTACAATGGTAAGTTTGTTTGGTCTGTTTCTTTTACCAAGGAGGTAAGGTCAAGAGAATATGCCTACATCTTCAAGGCAATTTTGTTGTAGAACATTGAATCTAGAATCTAATCATGGAAGTGCCACAGAGACTAACAGTTGGTTATGAGAATAATGGTTCAACTATATATCAAAGCAAAATATTTTTTGTGGTATGAATGCACTCCAAATCAAAAAGAAAATGTTGAATAAAATGATTTCACATTCACATTTGTGTTTTGACATAAGTTATTTGCAATTTTCACTAAACCATGTAACTGTAATCATCATAGCAATATTATTTCCGAGAATTGAACGTATATTCTTGAGGTGCTTGCTCGCTGCGCTCTCACAAGTAGGCTACAGCAGCAACAATAATAATGACTATTTTATTATGATTATTGATATTTTTATTATTATTATTATTATTATTATTATTATTATTATTATTATTATTATTATTATTATTATTATTATTATTATTATTATCATTCTTCTTCTCATTCTCTCAGCAGCAGCAACAACATCATTATTATTTAACATCACCATCATCCTCACTATCATCATCATCATCTTTATCAATGCTATGATGATTGAATTGAGTGAGAAATAAACATCGCAACGTTAAAGGCCAAGTATTTCAACTTTCTAAAAGTCACGGCACCCTTTTAAGAACTTGAAATTTGCGCGTCACTCCCATCCAGTGGCGTATCTGGAACTTGGCATCGGGGGGGGGGGGAACCTCAGCTGATGGTGATCCGTGTGTTTCAGCAAGAAAATCAATTTATTGTCTCTTATTTGCTATAGGGGTGCAGGGGTGTAGAGGACGGATATTTCTTTTCCATCTCTTCTTAATTTATGATGAAATTATTAATTTGGATAAATATTTTTTGCAAAAGTAGGCCTAGTAACAACGGGATCCAAAATCATGAAGTTATACTATTTGCAAACGAGTGAAGCGAGTGACCAACTTTTTCTCCCAATTTTCTTTTGAATTTCAGTTTTAGGGCAGATGCATTATTCAGTTATTTGTAATACATGAATAATTGGTTTGTATATGCATGAGGATTTTTCAGACTGATCTCGATTTCATCATAAAATACAAACAGCTTTCAAGTTTTCTCTATCTGGGCTTTACATATGAGTTTGGTTTCATACAGTCATGATATAAAATAACCAAATTACAATTTTGTGAGGTCGCATGGCGGCTTTTGAGAAGATGTCTGTTCATAATTGGTGAGGTTTTATAATTGCTCTTTGATGAATAATTTACCTTCTAAAAGTTTCCTCACCTACTGATAGCTGACATAATTTTATTCCTTGGTTTAAAAGTTATTCAAAAATATATTTTTCATACAACTAAATTTCTTTCAGGCACGTAGCCAGGGGGCAGGGGGCGCCGTCGCCCCCACCCCACGCAAAAAAGAAAGAAAGCGAGAGAGCGATAAAGTGGTTGAAAAACGCTGCGTTAGGCCGTCTTGTCCCCCATCCGAAAAACGGAATGACACCCCTAGACCTGTCGTTCATACCAATGTTACAATTAATATCAAAAAACATCACGCTGATCAGTTTCACAAGAAAACTGATTGTTAAAATTTTTTGAAGTGCGCATATAGCAATCATCTCCTGGAATGTGGGAAGAAACCTCGGATCCTTTGTCATTTCTATAGTATTCCCGTAATCATTGGAATTTTTACTTTTCAAATTCCTTATTAGTATGTAAGTCAGCAAAGTACTTCGCACAAAGTTTTTATAACTTTTACCGGTTGCTTTCTTTTCATAGATACAATCTGATTTCTTAACTTATCTCGACATTTGATTTTAATTTGCATGAATTTTTTCCTAAATTCTTCACATTCTTTATCAAACCAAGGTTGAGATTCCGAAAGCGTCTTTCTCAAGTTTTCTGAAATGGGATTGACACTTTGTTTTGTGTAGCCGCATGGCATTGATACTCGAGACGATTGGGCAATGTTTCGTCAAAAATATCTACGTAAAAGCTCCTAAACTGTAACAAAAAGAGTTCAGATGAGGCTATGTATGTAACAGGGACCGCGGAACCGTTGGGGGGGGCACTTTTTTCAGTAAACACGTGCAAACTTATGGCAGTGCAATGTGGGTATACACTCGGCAGCCCCCCCCCCCTCCACTTTCCAAGACGTTCCGCGGCCCCTGTGCAATCAATAGTGCTAAAATCTGCACATGTAACTCCCGCGTTTCCTTTACCTCTGTCATCAGTCATTACCGATTTGAATCTGGTTTGTTATTGGTCATGTGATCGAATCTGTCAGTCAAATGAAGAGTTTTAGTTCCTTTCTTGCATTGAAAATAGAATGGTTCATAAAATGTTAACCAATTTCGTTTTTAATTTCATCTTCAATAGTAATGAAATCTTCAAGAGAATCAGTCCTATAGAATTACAATCACCTACATCAACAAGTCATTGATTTTATAATAGTATCGAAAGGCGTCACTTTCGTAATATTTCGAACCTTCATGCGGTACGTAAACTGCTCCAAGCAAAGCTGAAAACCCGGCAAAACAAGTTTTTTTGTTTTATTCATAAAACTGAATCTGACTCTATTTCGTCCAGTGATCATAACAACTTTTATATTTATCTGAAATGAGGGATTATCGCTGCAGACCTTGAAATCCCCCAAAGTATGCGAACTTCTCTCGGATTTTTCTCCTTTGCTGTTATAATGAAAGTCATGAAAAAAGGTTAGGGTCAATATAGATTCAGTTTTAGTTTCAGATAAAAAAACATAATGCTTTATGTATTCAGTGAAATTTATTCAAGGCTAATATGCGAAGTTATTTGACGAAAGGAAATAGCAAAGAGGTGCCCCAAAAAGATAGCCACCTCCCCATGGTTGTTAATTGTATCAGATCAGAGACCTCGTCGACCTATGGCCTAGTACAGTCGAAACTCGTCCATTGCGCTGCGCACGCAGCTGGCTCGGCGTATTATTATGATTGCATTTCTATCTGACATTTCCATTGGATAGTTGTAGGAACCATAGCCTATTCCTCACCTTTACTATCCAATCACAGATTGCGGCATTTACACTCTGAAGTATCACATGATCAACGTGACTAGCCAGCCAGCTCAGTTTTGCCATATTGTCATTCTGCAGAGCCGACTAAGCCGAAGAAAGAAGCTTAATATCATTTAACCCTTCTAACAGGACCGTGACAAAACATTTCTTTAGTGAACTAGATATTCGTTTATATTCTAGAAATAATTATTTGCCAAAAAAAATGGGTGATAGTCCAGCATACACTCCCTTCTTTGGAGTAATGGGAGCTACATCGGCGATGGTATTCAGCGGTAAGTCAATGCAATGGTACTATTGGTACGGTACTGCCAATTCGGCTAACGACTGACTACGTTCATCAGTCATGTCACTCAGTACAGACAGTGATGTAATCACATGTATGGCTATGTGTCTGCACACCAAATTAAGATTTGACTAATTGTGCAAAAGATCTCTTCAAAATCAGAGCAAGAAAAATGCAATTTTCACAAGAAAAGGCAACTGTGTCTGTGTAATTTTGTCATTGAAAAAAACAATTGTGGCCATGCCATGTCCACACCACGCATAGTGCCAGTGCCAGTGCCAGTCATGCCAGTGGCAGTGGTCTGATAATTATCGAATATCGGCTATGCCTAAGTTATGGCCTATGCACTGATGCATGCAAAAATAGTTGGTATTGTCTGTCGCATACATGTACTAGGTATGGGGGGGGGGGGGGGGGGGGGGAATAAGAAATATTTTAAAATTAAATACTTGATTTCAAATTAAGCCCTTAAGAATCTCACTCCTACCTCAAATCACTCACGGGTACATTACTGTAAAATAGTTGGTATTTTCTGTCGCATGTACTAAAGGTATGGGGCACTCATAGGTACACGCCATTGCCGACTGTGTAGTAACGCAGCCAACACACATCCCATACCTAAACTGCATCACTGTGCATTTTTTGCTATATTTAATTGAAACTGATCTATTGCAGTTTACTTAAATGCAAATAATTATTTTGAATAATAGATGATTAAAACTTACCAGGTTGTTTTGTGACCTTTGAAGAGGGTTTCCTGAAATTTTGGGTCCTTTTTGTCGTTAACTGCTATCGAGACTGTCCCGTCAGCATCCAGTTTGTATTTTTCACGATTATGATGAAGGGAGCCCTCAGCGCTCGTAGTAGTACCGGCGCGATCTCCTACGAAGACCTGGAAGGGCCAAACTGACGACGTAAAAAAATAAAAAATATTACGTACGTACGTAATATTTTTTATTTTTTTACGTCGTCAGTTTGGCCCTTCCAGATCTTCGTAGAATAGCTTGTGTGCGTAACATTCTGCGTACGTATCTACGGTGCGTAACCATGTAGAGCGGCCTCACTAGTGCGCAACATTATTGAGAGCAGTCGTCATCCGTATGGAGGTGTGGGTAACAAGTACCAAAAAGAGGGCTGTAAATGTAAGTTTTTATAACTTTCTACATTTTGTATCTTAACGAACTGATAACTTAAAATCTAAAGAATAATACTTCAGTATCAGTTTGCCCACAAAAACCTCCATTTCAAACAAAATTACATCTGTATCCCCAATACCCAGTATACACACATGTATATGATCCTAATGGTCAATATGACCATTGCTTGCTGATGTGGTATGGGGGGGGGAAAATAAGATAAATATTTTAAATACTTGCTTTCAAATTCAGCCCTTAAAAATCTCACTCCTACCTCAAATGGCCGTTAGGAAGAACTTTTGATATTTACAGCAAAATCCAAAGTCAAAATCTTGTCCAAAACCGGAGAAATCCCCGCCGATTTGTTTCGCGATCGCGTGTTGTTTACAAACTGCCGATGTCTTAGACTAAAATCGGCCAATATAATTTTTGTCCACGAAGAAACTCGGGATCGCAAGGGCACATCGATCTTTACGATCGCGCACACAGAAAATCGGAACTTTTCCGTGTACGCTATAGGGACCGAATTTTTGAGGACAAAACTCTTTTGGGGAGATGTCAGCGCCCGCGGCGACCAGGAAATGTACACAATGACTCCGATAGCTCGTTTCGCGAGAATCAACAGTAAATTACGGATTTCATTTTTGTAAATATCTTTTCCAACATTGGTGAGTTGAATTTATTGTATTTCTTGGATATTTTGGGGTCGGTTTTTGAAAATTAAATGCCGATTTTGAGTGAATAGTGGTGTTTTAAAAAGATGAGGTGTATGACTGCCTACATTATACACACGAAGTATAGGAATGTAGCTATGAGTGCCTCAAATGGCCGTTAAGGAATATCATGACATGAATATATTTCCAATTCCAGCAAAATCCAAAGTCAAAATCATGTCCAAAACCAAAGAAATCCCTGCCGATTTGTTTTGTGATCGCATATGTTCATGGTGTTGGTTACATACCGCCGATGTCTTAGACTAAAATCGGCCAATAAAAGAAACTCTGGATCGCAACCTGAAACTTAAAGCTTGCCGGGCATACATGTAGCTGGGCATAGCAACAAATAATGTATGCAAACTGGATTCCAAGCTGGATTCATTTATAAAAAGCATGTTCATGGAATACAAAGTACGAAAATACTCTACCCAGAGGTCTGTACTTCACCCGGAAGAAGAAGAATAACTCGTCACTAGGTGCTCAGAGAATATGTGCATAAATTTGTATACGTTACAGAAGCGGTCTATTGTCTGTATTGAATACTTATTTTCTACAGGCCTTCAAACTTTCAAACTTTGTCAAATGTCCGTCCATGACTAGCCAGGGTTAGCTTCGTGAGTGTAAAAAAAAAAAAAATTGGCTATACACCTTTTACATCACGAAGCCCACTTATACATGTACAAGCTTATCTGAAGATAACCTTGTACTCCAGACTAGCTTTTACGGGTGAATAGGCTTCAATAGCTTTTGTGTGTATCAGCAGGCCCTTTTCCAGGCTAGATCGTTCATACAGGAGAGGAAAATAATCATTTAAAATTTCACTTTCAAGTCTGAATCCCTACATTTGTGGCAAAGTAAGAGTTGAAGAGTCCCTGAATCAGGTAATCTAGCAAATTTAAGAAAATTAAATCTTGTTTAGAGCAATTTTGTTGTCTGCTTTTGACTGCTGCAACAGTGAATGTTGGACACAGTCCCACATAGGCAAGGGCCTATGAGTGCACGAAGCCAGGCGTTTTTCCCCAGCAATCTAAATGCGCATGGGTTAGCAGGACATGAAAATTCCCTGAAATAACACTTTTCTGATAACTCCCGCGACCAACAGGCCCTTCCCCACAGCGTTTCCTCCTAGGGCAACGTTTTGTATTAGTATGTCTTTTTGATCGTACGCATTTTTTCCAAAAAAATCCAAAAAAAGATAAGAAATTTCTGAGAACTCAACAGTGTTTGTGTATCCATGCCTCCTCTTGTCATGCAGATATAAAATGGCGGCTGCATGCGATGGCGCGCGATACAACCATAACTGAAACTATACGTCGCCGACAGCGCGCGCCATCGCACGCAGCCGCCATTTTATATCTGCATGACAAGAGGAGGCATGGATACACAAACACTGTTGAGTTCTCAGAAATTTATCTTTTTTTGGATTTTTTTGGAAAAATACGTACGATCAAAAAGACATACTAATACAAAATGTTGCCCTAGGAGGAAACGCTGTGGGGAAGGGCCTGTCGGTCGCGGGAGTTATCAGAAAAGTGTTATTTCAGGGTATTTTCATGTCCTGCCAGCCCGTGCGCATTTAGATTGCTGGGGAAAAACGCCTGGCTTCGTGATGTAAAAGGCGTATAGCCAATTTTTTTTTTTTTTTTTACACGGAGCTAATCCTGGCTTTCCATGACGAACCGATCAGGCTCGGATCTATTCAGGGGCGGATCAGGGAGGGGGTTGTACCCCTCATTTAAAAACAATCATTTGTTTCTTTTATTAATTTTTTTTTTTTGCATACTTGTCAGCATTTTTTGTGTGTGTGTGTTTCAGTTATTCATTTGTAGAAGATTGACATGATAATGTGCTTTATTTGTTGTACAGTCTTTCATTGAAATTTGAAATGTTGACTTATGATTCATATATTGAGTGAAATCAAAATAAAGATCATTGAAAAAAAACAAGACACCGTCAATTATACCCAAAAATTTTTGTGTTTTTTTATGGGAATTATCCAGGGGTGGATCCATGATTTTCTGAAGGAGGGGGCTTAATATATAATTTGACAGGAAGAATTCAGGAGAAAAAAAAGGGGTCATCTACTTCTTGGGTGTCTTTCTACTAAAAA